>CM031956.1:13515817-13839081 GCA_018749465.1 Paracanthobrama guichenoti | reverse complement strand
GCTGTCTAAAAAAAAAAAAAAATAGGATAGCAGTATGACGCAATGACGCATAGTCATGTTGTGTCTACCACAATTTTATTTAACTGTAAAAATAGATTTACACCATGTGGATTGTAGGTAGTGATGTCTCAGTGCTAAAGAAGTCATATCATATACATATACATATATATATACATATCTGCTTCAATACTGTGAAAACGGCGCCTCTCTGCATAGTGATTCGCCATGATTTCAGGATGGGTTTCCCATTAAAAACATAACTGTGTACTGAAAGGATACAAAAGAAAAAAAAGAAAAATAAATTAAACACATATAGAATGTTTGATTAGGTTTGCTAGGAGTTAATTAGAAAAGGGGCTGTGCTGTACTATTTTTCAAACTCAAGGTGCTGTATTATGTAAGAGACTTACAATATATAAAAGAAGACTTACATAACAATATATTAAGAGACTTACACCACTGTTTAAAAGATTAGGGTAAGAAAGATTAATGTTCCAAACAGGCTTTATTATATATTTGAAAAAATGCAGTAAAATCACAGTGTCATAATTTAAAATTGTAATATTTTAATAATTTAAAATAGAGGGTTTCTAGTTTATTCTATTTTGAAATATAATTTATTCCTGTGATGGAAAACAACTTAATTTATGAGATAACCGTCATTCCTGAGGAGAGGGCGGAGGCGTTCCATCAGTGACTGACAAATGGGGTTTCCGCCAGAAGCCTATCATCTTCGAGTTCTTAAAAAAGCAGAGGCCAATAGCGATGAAATGCCATGGGTCTGCAGAATTTGCATAAGCGTAACTCGCATTATGTCACCTGCTGAGGCTGGGAACTGAACTTTCGGCCATTCCAGCGGAAGTGGCAGAGAGGGCGTCTCGTTCCCTCCTCCGAGACATTCAGTCCGCGCCCGTGTTCGTCAATGACTGATGAATACGAGGCCCGTTCTAATCACGCCAGACTTTTATTTTTTTATTATTATTATTTACTTCGAGCGCAAACAAACAAAAAAGACCCTCACTGGCCCACATAAGAAACATAAAAAGGCAGGTGATTGGATAGATGTGACTTGGGTCGCATCTGTCCAATCAGCTGCTGGTCAAATCATGTCAATCATTTTCATTTGCGTCCACTGCTATTACTAGACGGGCAAAGTGGCTAAATATCGAGAAAGAAAAGTACGATAGTGGAGCTCAAAAATGGAAAATACACAAGGTAAAAGAACAATGTAACCAAGATATACAGAAAAAAATCCCTAAATTGACTGGATACTTCATTTTTAAGGCATTTTAAAGGCTGGTTCCTTTTTTTCCACGTTATGGATGAGAGAGCAATCAAGTATTTATTTTCATTTCATTATTAATCTGTATTTACGTCACTCAAATAAGCGCGCATAACTGGTAGCCAGGCCAAAGAGCGTGACAAATCTGAGTGCGCGAAGTCACTGCATGGTTCTAGCCAGCTAACACGTGCCGAGAATTCTTGGCGAAGCGGTTTTGTAATTGTGCCGTGCCATACCAGGCGCAAGGAAAAGCGACTATTGTTCACCTGCTCAGTGGGTCCCAGCCACATCACGCCCTCCGCCAGAATGGAGGGAATCTCCAGTGTTTTATTATTATGGCTTTGGTGTTTGGGTATTGCACAGTGGTTTTGTGTCTCAGTAAAACAGGGTGTTCTGCACTGATGCAGATCCTGTAGCCTACCTTTTAGTACCTGTACCTGTTTTAAAGCTAAAACAGCTTGCAGTTGAACTGTGAATGCAGAGGAATTATGCTGCTTTGCTGTTTATAGTTACATATTTCCTTTGTAATTGTTTTGTGACTGTGGTGGCAGAGGGTAATAACTTTCCACCATCTCTGTTAATTAAGGACTGATTATAAGCACTGGGCCTTGTGCTTGTTTATATTTGTGTTTTGTATGTACTGTTCAATTTTTATTTTTAGAATATATTTGTGGTGGTTAATTACCATACTGTGGTGAATCCACCACTTGAAGAGATGTAGAGGAAGGAATGTAGAAGTAGAGGCACTCCTGGTCAACAAAAACAAGCTTTGCTTGGAGAGGCCTTTCCTTCAGCTTCCCACCATACAGACAAAGAGAGGCTGGTCTGAGGTCCTGAAACACAGCGTTCTGTCTCACGTAAAGCCACGGGCGCATACTGAGACAGAGACAGTGCAAGAGCTGGGTCTGCCTCCTCCAAGGGCAGCGCTTGCAGGTTCACCACCTGATCTCTGAAAAGAGTGGTGGGAACCTTGAGGCACGTCAGGCAGAGGTCTCAGGATCACGTGAGTGCTTGACCCGAAGTTCCAGTCGCGCTTCCGTCAACTAAAATGCCTGCAGTCCCCTACCACTCTTGATGGAGGCCAAAGCGACCAGAAGCTTTGTAGGAAGTCTTCATAGACAGGAACTTAAGCTCAACTGATCACAAAAGGCTCAAGGGAGATCTCTGCAGGGCAGATAAGACACACTGTGAGGTCCCAAGAGAGGGTATGAGGGGAGAGTGTGGAGGATTTAGTCTCTAGCCCCCTCAAGAACCTGATGACCAGATCGTGTTGACCTACTGATTTCCGAAACTCCACAATGTTGTGAGTGCGAAGAGATAAGCGACCCCACGTAAACCTTCAGGGTGGAAGGAGACAGCCTTACGATCAACCCTTCTTACAGGTAAGGAGAGCACAGACCCGATCAAGCATTTCCAGAGTCGGCTGAGCCCGTATGGGGCGGCAAAAGACCTGCTCCTCGTCCTCCCTGAACTTGCAGAGTGTCTGTACAAGAAGGCTCACTGGAGAGGCGCATAATGCTGCGGAGCTCATCTGTAGAGCTGCAGGCTCATCATTATGCGCTAGTGCATCTGTGCGAGGTTCCCTCGGTCAGGGGAAGTAAAACAAGCGGCAATAGGAAGAGTTGTGGGAGGCAAACAGATCTACCTGTGCATCGCCGAACTGTTCCCAAATCAGCTGAACCGTCTGAGGATGGAGTCTCCATTCTCCAGGGAAGTGGCTGAAACTGTGAAACCTCGTCGGCTGCATGGTTCAGGTCTCCCGGAATGTGAATGACCTGGCGACCTCAAATGCTTCTGGCGCCATATAAGGAGATGGCATTGTACTTGTTTACGATGTAAGTACATAGCAGTTAAGGCCACCTAATATGAAGTGGGACCAAAACATTACTTACCTAAGGTTGAAAACAGTTTTGCTGCTTAATGTTTTTTTGTAGAAATTTGTCAGGATGCTTTGAACAGCATTTATTTGTAATAGAAATATTTTTGTAACAAACTTTTGATCAGTTTAATGCAAACTTGCTGAATAAAAGTATTAATCTATTTAAAACAAATCTTACTGGCCCAGATCTTTTGAAGTTTGGTGTAAGATTGACTTTTATTTTATTATTGGAAACAACAAAAAATTTTCAGCAAATACTGTGATTAATCATAAACAATTCAATTGGTGCATAGATATATTTTTAGCATCGATATACGCCAATGTGTGCATCCGCGATAGTCACATTGCAGTATAATGCGATGTATAGGGACCCGTGGTTGATCCGTGATCCATACAGTCCATAGATTTTTTTATTTTTATATTTCTATAGATACATTTTTGAACAGCATTGCTGAAACAAAATGATCAAAGTTTAACAATTTCATCTCTGACAACTGGCATAAACAATAGTGTGTGGAGGTCAAAGCAGCCCATGATGCGAGTCTCCGAGTATCTTCTAAAAATAAGTTAGTTTTAGCTCTCAAGTATGTAGATTTAAATACCTGGTTCACTACAACCAATAAGGGTTCATGTGAACTCCGGTTCACTGATATTGAAGCGCAATGCGTATGTACTAAATCGCGGAGTAAACTACACTATTAATAGCGTTTGATTTGATAAAAATGTGTGTTTGTGTGTTTCACTCATTTTCTGCGAGCATGACTGACATACTACAAGCAGAGAGCATCTCTTTCTGCTCATCTTCAGCATTCTTTAGAGCATTTGCAGTACATTCGGGGCAGAGAGATGCAAATGCCATTACATATTGAAGCTTTGGTACCAAAATCAATGGTTCAAAAACAAAAATATAAAAATGAGGTGAGCAACTCTATGCATTTTGCCAACTTCTGCTTTACTCGATCGTTACCAAGCGATGGGGTAAACAGCTGCTGCTTTGTTGGACCCAAATAATATAATATGAACACACAGTCCAGTGGAGGCAGGGAGCAATTGAACTCAGGTTCGATCCAGGCAATCGGAGACCAAGTGTGAAAGCACCTAAAATTCCTAAAAGCAGATAGAATTATAAGGAAATTATTCTTCTGTTTCCTGGCATTAATAAGGAAAGCACAAAATCAAACATATGGATGTCAATTCTGTCTATGAAAACAGTTCACAAAACTTTTATGAATGTAACTTTTGAAGTCTGCAGTATACCAAAGTTTATGACATATTGCAAATAAGTTATAAAAACTTCCCAGCACTGTGGCAGTGCATTTTTTTAACAAGATTTATGAGTATTGTCTTATTTATAGTATGATGATGCCTTGAGTCTCATTCTAATGGCTAGATATTTGGCCAAAAAGCAAAATGAAGTTGTTTTTCAGAAATGCTTATAAAACTTAACCATCATTGTAAACTCAGCAGCTGTTTTTACTGAGAAATAATAAATCAACAAAGTACACAATAAAACACAGGCTGTATATACTGTATTTACAATTCTGCTGTGCTGCGGTTTTTATTGACATTACTTTAATGGACTTGTGCAGTTAGTTTTCATCAAAGATAGAAACAGGTGTTTGGATTTGTACAGATATAGTTCATCTTCAGGATGCCACAGTTAAACAGCTCTGATCTACAATCTGCACACAATCTGATCAACATCGATCATTCAGTTTATCTCCCAGTTTTCTTCTCCATAACTAGAACATTTTACACTTCAAATACAACCATTTCTCTTTTAGATTTAAATCAGTGTTTGGCTCAGGAGTATGAATTGAAGAAAACTTGTGCATTCAATTCAGCTCATCATTCATGACTTTGTCCTTTACAAAGTCAAAAGCTCCTGTAACTCTCTTGAGAGATGACTGAGCACAATAGGTTTTATTCTTTCATGATTACTGAGAATGAAAGAGTAAAAGAACATAAAAATGTGCCTACGGACGAAAAGACCTTCATTCATGAGAGACTTCTACACCATACAGCATTAAAACCTGTGCATTATAAAAGGTGTTAGGCCAAAACAGCACATGATATTTTATATCCCAGAAGTGGGAATATTAGTGTTTTCTGTCATGAAGTTTTTGTTTGCAAATTAAAAGCCAAAAATATTCAACATATTAATATTTGAGCCTATATTTGGAAAAACTTATGCAGAAGATATTTTTTGAACAAATAAATGCAGCCTTGATGAACACAACACACACACAAAAAAAATAATGACCTAAACATTTGAACAGTGTTTTGAACTTTTGAGCATCCCCACAAAGATGTATCTCAAATCCTTGTTGGGACATAAGAGGAAAACAGCTTAAAAATCATACTAAGGTATTGTGTTCTGCGTGGCATGTTTAGTTTGATTAAAACTAACCCTGGTGAGACTGCGCTCTTAGTGCAGATTGCTTTTCAAAACACTGCACAAGCTCACGAGATTGTGCCGCCATCAACTTGATTAGCCAAGGTTTTAAAGTGCAAAATTTAAGTAAAAATGTGCTGAAACAATTACTTGCACTTTCCAAAAATAACACAGAGCTGTAAATCGCAATACCACGATGCAGTGAAACTATGATATTTTGCTTAAGATTAACATACCATCAAAATCTCATACTGGCCCATGCCTAATACCGACCAATGCAGCGTCATTGCCATAGAAAACCAATGCACATATTTTGGAAAGCGAAGAGCAGCATGGGACATCTGAACAGCTGTGATACACAATATAGACAGTTAATGAAAAAAAAAAAAAAAAAACTGACATTGCGATATTCTGCAATGAAATGAAAAATTCTACCAGATGATTTGAATAGCTCCATTTTGTAAAGAATGAACCATTCTATGATGATTGGGGTGATTTCATGAGGGTAGTGCATCTGCATAGAAAATAATAATAAAAATAAACAAATTACAAGCATAGATATAATAGAACCAAGATACAAATAATAAAGTGCTTTGTTTTTCAGATAAATCTAACAGTATTCAGTTACAGACATTGAATAATCAAATGTAAAATAACACTGCATAGTCTTCACTTTAAATATAAATTAGATATAATTCATAAATTAAATATAATTAATATAATTCAATAATGAATTGTTTATCTTTATTAAAGCTACAAAAGTGATTTTCTCTTTTCCCTTTTGTTGTTTAACATTGTAGTGACACATAAAGCTGCGGGTATATTAGGCTGCCGGTCACTAAGACAAATGCACAGATCTAATATAATGATCGCATCCATTCTCTTTCTGTTTACAACACACCAACTGACTGTTTACAAAAGAAACCCATCGGGCATTTTAACTTAATTTTGCATACACATGTCCGTTCAAGCTGAAAAGAAAGAGAACTAATTAGATTGTTCTTGTGCTGTCTGATGCATCTTCTTGCGGCAGTGTTTAAACTGACAGGACTTAAAAACACACATGCAAATGAGAAACTTTCACTGTATGATGTTAAACCTTGCAATTAATCCTGCGAATCACATGCGTTCTGAACCAGAGGGCAGAGGGACTCTCTCACGATCCTATACGGTCATGTGAAAATATTAGGACACCCTATTGAATTCCATGGTTTTCTGTATCAGTTTATAATAATAAAATTAAAAAAATCATCTAGTGCTTGGTAGAGTCTTAAAATTTGGAAAATAAAACCTCAGATGAACAACAACACATGACAGTACATTGTCAGTATTTAGCAAAAATAAAATTTCAGAGATGGATGGGTGACAAAGTTATGACACCCTATCATTCAAGTGCCTGTAGATAAACTTTTAGCAGCAATAGCAGAAGTAATTAATTTTCTGTCTCTCACATCATTCTGGAGGAATTTTGGTCCACTCTTTACAACATTGCTTCAGTTTGTTGAGGTTTGTGGACAATTGTTTATGCAGCTCTTCACAGCATTGCAGTCAGGATGAGGTATGGACTTTGACTGGGCCATTGCAACACCTTCATTCTTTTTTTTTTTTTTTTTTTTTTTTCAGCCATTCTGTTCGGACCCAGTTTTAGCCAAGCTTTGGCTGTCGGACAGATGGTCTCACATTTGACTTTAGAATACTTTGGTACACAGAGGAGTTCATGGTCGACTCAATGACTGCAAGGTGCCTAGGTCCTATGGCTACAAAACAAGTCCAAAATCGTCACCTTCCACCAGCATGCTTGACTTTTTGTATGAGGTGTTTGTGCTGATATGCTCTTTTGGTTTCACCAAACTTGGTGCTGTGCATTATGGCCAAACATCTCCAATTTGTCTGTCCAAAGGACATTGTTCCAGAAGTCTTGTGGTTTGCTCAGATGCAACTATGCAAACCTAAGCTGTGCTATACCATGTTTTTTTGTTGTTGTTGTTGTTATTTGTTGTTGTTGTTTTGTTGTTGTTGTTGTTGTTGTTATTTGTTGTTGTTGTTTGTTTGTTTAAAGAGAAGAGGCTTTCTCCTGGCAACCCTTCCAAACATGCCATACTTGACCCCATCTAATTCTATTCTAATGAACTTTAACATTTAACATGTTAACTGGGGCCTGTAGAGTGTGAGGTGTAGTTCTTGGGTTGTCTGCAATTTTTCTGAGCATTGCAGTCTGATCTTGGGGTGAATTTGCTGGGATATCCACTCATGAGAAGATTGGTGTCTTTTTTAGAATGTCTTCCACTTGTGAATAATCTTCCTCACTGTAGAAAGATGGATTTCAAATTGTTTGGAAATGGCCTTGTAACCCTTTGCAGATTGATGGCAACAACAATTACTTCTCTAAGATCATTGCTGATGTCTTTCCTCCTTGGCATTGTGTTAACACACCTGAATGCTCCAGTTTTAGACCAGCAAACTGACAAAACTTCTGCTTTTATAGAGGTGATCACACTTGCTGGTGATCAGTTAATCAAAAGGCATTTGATTAGCAGTGCCTGACAGTTACTTACCCTCTTAATTCCTATGTTAACAGTAAGGATGTCTAACTTTTGTTACGCATGGCTTTTCTATTTTTGCCTTTATTATTTGCTAAATAAATAATGACACATTGTGATGAGGAGGCGGGGTCTTAGGTTGTGTAAATCCACTTGAAATTATTTATTTTTCCCACATTAATTTCACCGTCTAGTACAATTATGTGGTTTCATTTCATTAATACAGTGTATACTTTTTCTTGATTTACGAAAAGAATGGAAGTGAAATGTGACACCATGCCCCATGGGTGGGGTACATTGTAACACGTGAGGGCACATTGTAACATGACCAAATGAGCGCTTTTTGTCAATAAAATAAAATTTTATTGAGTTTGACAACATAAACACATTGCTAAATACAATATACAGCATAGTTAAAAACATAATAATAATGAATCATTTCTGAACATTGATTTACCCTTTTCTCATGGTTTCTCAAAAGAATTCATAAAAGTCTAGAATATAATAGCGTAGTTCTAATAGGGGCTCATTGTAACGCATGGTGTTATAACACACTCCATCTGCACAACTGGGATTTAAACCCAGCTCGTGTCTTCTGCTGTTAGATCAACATTAAGAACCATCTCAACTGTTAAATAACAGATATACAGTTAAGATAATATCAGATTTGTCTTATTTTAAATAACCACAAAAAAACAGAGATGAAAAAATAAACTTAAGTAAGAAATGTACTCTTGCTATGGTTAAATAAATGTTCAGTGATATCTTCCAAAAGATTTTTAATTTTGGCGTAATTTTTCTCTAAATAATGTTGATATGGCAACTAGTAAATACACAAAGTATCGTCATCCTGGCATGTGTGGGGAAAGTTTTAAACCATCGTTGTTACAACTAATAACCTCGCGTTAGGTTGTGCTCACGCTCTCCATCATGTGTTGCTGTTCAGGTTTTATTTTTTCCAATTTAAGACCTGCCAAGCACTAGATTATTTTTATTATTATTATGTCCTGATACAGAAAACCATGGAATTCAATGGGTGTCCTAACATTTTCACATGACCATTACATCGTACATCCTCAAACTATATATTGTCCAGCCCCTAGTTTAAACATAGCCATGGTCTCCTGTAAAAGAAATGACTGATTCTGAACTGCCTGAAATTAGTTGTCGGTAAGTCCAGCCTTGCTTTCTGCACAAACCTGGTTTGTAACAAATCTGCATAATGTCAGCCTATGAGGTCTTCATTGGCTGCCCACAAACACTAATGTCTACTTTGACTCGCCCTCAAACTCTGAAGTTTTAGCTGAGGCCTGGAAGAGATTGGTTTGTAATGTCGACATGTTTTCTGCGCTGCAGAAGCAAATCCACTTTGCATGCACTTCAAAAGAATGAGGACTCGTTGATACAGTAAAACTTATGAGATTGGATGCATGTTAACCATTGTAGGAGACCTCCAAAACAAATTAGTAATCATTAAACAGCATAATATAAGCACTTTAAGTGCATGGTGCTATTTTGTCAATATGTCAAGTTTACAATGGAAGGACATTACCTCACACTAAAAAGAAAAGAAAAAAGTACAAACCAGAATGAAGTGCGTCATCTGTAAAATATCAGTTAAACTACGCATTAAAGCTGAGGGCAAGAGGTGATAGGATGGCACACAGTGAGTTTACCTTAATAACCTTAAATGGAAGTTGTCATAGAAATTTTAGAAAACTAATTTTATCTGTCTTAAGGTTCTCTGCATCCCAGTTGCCTATGGTAATTACATGGTCTCCATATCTCTACCTGCATATAAAAATTAATTCGCAATGTAATGTTTGTGGAGAATGAGAAAAATAGAACATATAATCCATGATTTGTCTTTTCATCTAAACTTTAAATTCAAGGTAAGTTCAGATATGTAAACCTAAAATTGGTTTCCTGTCAACCACGGCAGGTGTGGGAATGAGAAAATTACATCTCAAAGAATGTGCAGATTAGTAGACCGGATAAATATTTGAATATAACAAAGCATGTAAATATTGAAGAAAAACAAGTTTGAGATCACAATAAATGATAATACCCAACACAGCAACATGCACTAAATACACAAAAAGCTAAATATCTATGCAATATCTGTCATTACCTAGAATTCTGTCAGTGACTGACCTTCCTCTTCTAGCAGAGAGAAAGCAAATGGGCAGTACTAACTCTGGAAATACAGCCACAAAAGAGAACTGCCAACTGCAGCATGTGAATGAGCCACCAACTCCCCTTGAAATATGCTGCTCAATTTCAATCAAACTCTCCTAGTGAAAACAAACACCTCTTTTTAATTTCATAAACAACATGTATGCCCACATGCAGCTACACAGTCAAAGAAACTCACACAAACAGCACAAGATGCTAGCCGAGGTGGGATGTACTTTTGAGCGATTAGTATCTCGCCACAGGGGACGCAAGTTCAAACAGAAATCTGTCACCAGAGCAAATGAAGGAGAATTATGGATCCACAGGCGGTGGCTGTGGACTCCCACTGAGAGTGATATAAGAGTGTAAACACAGGCGACACATCACAGACCAGCGGAGACATCCATCACATTTATCACACTTGCATCTCATTACACTTCTGTGTTAAGATGGGAAGACAAATAACCTAAAAGCCAGACAATAATAGACACCCACTCAGAAACAATACAACAGCAAACAAACTTAAAAGCAGAAGTTGCAAAGCATCACGAGACAGCACAGTGGGTTGTTTTGCTCTCAGTGCTCACAAATGCACACTAGTGGTATGACTCAGGAATTGCAAACTCTCTCAGCATCCTACCGGTTCAGTAGTAGTCTCGGGCTTCGGTGCAGTCAGCTCAGCGACATTCGGCAGAGTGAAACGTGGCTTGTCTGCTCTGTGTGCGCGTCTCTCTCAGTCTCTGAGTGCGCCGTACCAGGCGGTCTAGCCCAGCCCAGAGGAAGAGGCTTCAGATCTGTTCAGTTCAGCGTGGGACAGCTCGGCTAAAAACTGTGGGGGAGTCCTATCACTGATTTCAGAACAGAGCCGCCCACACCTCACAATCACCAATACTGTAGTTTCACCTTACCTTACTGTTTTGCTGCCACAGTCAGTCAATTTTATCAACATGAATGTTTATGTGGTTGGCTGGATTTCTTTCTGTCTTAAACAGCTAAAACAAACAAAACAAAAAATAATAATAATAATTATCATCCTTTACTCACCCTCAATGGAACACAAATAGAGATGTTTTGAAGATTGTTTATGCTGCTCTCTTCCATACAGTTATTGGGATCATTGACATAAGGGAGTTCAAGCTTTATTTAGTTCAAGTTCAAGATTTATTAAAATTATTTATGGGCAATTTGGATGCAGTGTAACAGAATTACAATAACACACACACAGAATTTGAAATAAATAAATAAATGCACACAATAAATACAAATAACCTGTAAATGCCCCATCACCTCGATAAACAAATCATCAAGCTTCATCATTCCCCTGCTTTGTCTTCATATTTAATAAGTTAAAGCATTTCTCTCCTTTTTATTCAGCTATAGCAATAGGTGTATTAGGGATATCCTGGAACAACGTCATATTTCATATTACTTCTGTAAGGCATATTTGGACATTCTGCGCAAGGGACCCTTGGCTTCCAGTATGAATTAAACATACATAACGTGTTTTAAGTGCTGAATAATGCTCACACCACCCTAAAATTAAATGTATGACAATCCATATATTTTTCTCTTGTGTACTAGTGTTTTTCTAATTTATAGTAATAGGCCGCCTGCATTTTCCCAAAAATAAAAGTTTTCTGTACAGTAAAATAATAAATGTATTATTATTATTATTATTATTATTATTATTATTATTATTATTATTATTATTATTATTATTGTTAGGCTATTATTATTATTTTATACAGCCCTACAAGTAGGCACAACAAACTTTTGTGAATTTTAAAAATCACAATTCTGTCAGGATCACTATCGTCAAAAAAATGATAGACAATTAGCATATAGTTTGGATTGGCGGTGTGGCTCTGTTCTGGGCAAGAACTCTCTGCGCATCCATGCAGCCTAGCATGGATAAGAGCAGGGAGAGCAGAGATAACCCCACTAGGGTAAACAGAACAGAACCAACATAATGTATTGCAGATATCATTAATGTTGATATTAAATGTACAAAATAATTCAGGAATTTAGTCTGATTCAAGGGAATTAGAATGCCAAATCCTGACTGGACGAGAAGGAGGAGCTGGGGATGGAGGAGGGTAAATGAGCTCTGGAGAATGTGATAACTGCTGATAGTTCTGATGGAGCTTATATATATGTATGCTGTGATAGACATCGTATTCCTATATGTAGACGTGATCAGCTAACAGTCAGCTGATGCATGCTCGACTAACGTGACCTGCCAGAACTGACGCTATATGCTGGATTTTTAACCAGAATAATCGCAGTTAGATTTTTTTCCCAAATTATGCAGCCCCAGTTGCTCCTGATATCAGCATGTTCACTTTTTTTTTTTTTTTTTACAGGGACCAGATGCCACTGCTGAGTCCTGTTAACTCAAACTTTCACACAAGTCTCTTTAAACTGTTTTTCTCTGAGAGTGCTGTACATGGTAAAATAATCTCCATCACTGACTACTAATGGCAGGGCAGGGCAAACACCTTGGAAATGACAGGTATGTTAAACCACGATCGGTTTTTCAGGAATGGCACAATGGTGTGGGACTGTTCAAGTATCTGTGTTTAGATCAGTGTGCTCAACAATGTGCCTTTTTTCCTTCAGTTATGTATATTTGGATTACGTTGTGTTGTAAATAAAATAAAAACAATCAAAAAATTATTCTTCTAGTCCCATTCAGCTGATAGGGCCATTAAGGGAGGGTCTTTGTCTTCCCAGGTGTGAAACACATCAATATTTATGATGATTCATGCCTACCCGCATTCAGCCTTGTCAATATATTGTTTTTGTGAATCAGTGGGCAGGATGATTTTCATATCGTTTTAAAGAAAACATTCTAGGCTACAAGACACAGTTTTCTTGTGAACAAATATTCAGCATGGGTGTTATGGCCTTATTTCAGTGACTCTATTCACAAATCACGCATAAACAGCATTTCCTCAAAATTTCTACATACATGCTGCTCACATATTATTGTAGGAGAGTTTGTGCTGAATATAGTGTAATCAGACTTGAAAATGTTATAAGTAAAAGAAATAAGCACAAATTTCAGGGCATGTTAAAACACCTCAGGGCACAGAAAACACCTCAGACCCCAGTGGGTTCATGTATTATTTTTTAAGCAACACTTAAATGGTGGTACGTTTCATAAAAAAAAGCAACATTTAGTAAAAAGATGAGAAAATCATGCTTTTTGTCAAAGACTATCCAGATCGGATTCAGAACGATGATCAAAACATAGATGGAGTAGATCGAGTCCATCAACACCCCTAAAGCTTGCACAGTCCTATACCTTGTCCTGGTTTGACATTTCATTCAGTAACATTAGGCAGTTT
The DNA here is from genome assembly GCA_018749465.1 of Paracanthobrama guichenoti. Classification (NCBI taxonomy): domain Eukaryota; kingdom Metazoa; phylum Chordata; class Actinopteri; order Cypriniformes; family Gobionidae; genus Paracanthobrama; species Paracanthobrama guichenoti. The sequence continues at coordinate 13,825,460 of CM031956.1, read as the reverse complement.
TGATTTATATGCAGTTTAATGTTGATGATCGTGTTATTTTTACATACACATCTGCATACATATGCTATCCCTTGTTTCTGCTTCTTCACATGCCTTTTGATCTGGAGATTCTGTATTCTTTCAGAAGATGTGTCATAGCGTCCCCTACTGTATAAAAAGTGAAAACACGGAAAGCCAGAAAATTCAGTCAATGGCAGGAAGCATTGTCTTAAATGACGAAAAATTCTGTCAATGATGGAGAGTTAAGATTACCAAACCAGCAACTTAGTGGAAAAGGACAACAATTGACTATGTAATGCATAGGCCTATAGCAGTAGCTATCAACATATTTTCCTATGGTCATTAAGCCATGACCCAATTTTTTATTTTTAGGAATTTGACCTACAATACATACAAATTATATTAAAAAATATATATAAAATGGTTGATGCACAAGTACCATTCCAACTTCACTTAACATACACATAGGCCTAAATTGTAACAATACGATTAATACTGATGATTAAACATTATAAGGTAAGGCTATTAAATAGCAGTCTTAAACAGCAGTCACAAACTAGTTTTTGTTAACACAAAGTTAGTAAGTTGAACCACCACAGTCTTAAACATATACAAAATAATACAAATTGAAAATAAAGTGGCATTTTGGGGTTACGGAAACAACAATTAGCCTACCGTGGGAAATACACAATACTGACAACTGTTAACAAAACATATGGAAACTGCTCCTTATGAATAGAATGAACATCATACCTGCATGCAAATCCTTGCTAGCTAACACAAGAAGTACCACTTTACGTAATTTATTGGTACTTTTGGTAATTTCATGACTTACTATTTGACAACATAAAGATGTTGCATGCTAATAATTTCTTTTGCAGTTTATTTATAATGAAGTGATATACAGGGCACTCCACAACATTTGCGTGCGTGCTATGAGCATAGCATAACAGCTGACAGGACAGGAAAGTTCATTTTTCAGATGTGAGAGACAGTTAGAATAATGACATATAGACCGACTTCACATCTGACCGCAGATACTGAATCAGGACAATGCATTTTTCTCAGGCACTTTTTACTTAAACTGCATTTGATAGAAGTGACAAATGGCTGATATTAAAATTCTATATTATTTTGTTTAAATTAAATAAAACTATTGATTTTAGTTGTTAAATGTTTTAAATTCTACAGATGAATTTAGGTGTCACAATATAATGTAGAGTATAAAATAATGGAATCATTAGTATTAAGTAGTGACTTTAAAATGTTAACTTAAAAGGAGCATTCGATGACAAAAGTAATCTAAAACGTAAAAATATGAGCACAAGCATGCTAATACTGTTATAGATCATTTAAAGATATTCTAATATTGTCTGAAAACCAATATGGTACTAATATAAAAGTACTGTGCAAAATTCTTAAGCACATTAGTATTTTCAGGAAATAAAATGGTTTTAAGCTAATTATTAATATCTTTTGCTGTAGTGTGTCGGTAGGAAATATCAGTTTACATTTCCAAGCATTCATTTTGCTATTATTTGTAATAATCCAGTGTGATTTTTGTATGCACAAAGAGTCTGACAACTTTGTGCGCTTGCCTCAAAGAGGACTTGTATATTCCTGCAAAGAGGAAGTGTATGCACTATTTGCTTTATGCAAGCACTATATAGGCTAAATCACTGTACGTGATTTTACCTTATTATACTTTATCGACACAAATTGATAGGTCAAACAGCCACCCACAAATAGTCTATAAACAAAGCATCCGGCTGTCTTTGAGTTCACATGAACAGCGGTTAAAATTACTCGTCAGGCTACAGAAGAATACCATAATTCCTCTGTTCAATTAGGCTTAAGACATCGATAGTCACGCAGACCTATATCAACCCAGCCACAACAAATAATTGGGAATGACATTCCTTGCCTTAACACAGAATCGACCACAGAGGCCTGGGTTCAGCTTCCTTTGCTGTTCATCCAGAAATCCAAGAAGTGGATGTTAGTTTATAATTTTTCTACGATTCTTTGCGTTAACATGTACTAAACATGATCGCGATTTAAATCGCCGTCATGCATAAATGAATTATATTTTTGCAATTTTACACAATCCACGATGATCACATTACACAAAACTGAAATTGCACTGCAAAATAACACACTGTCAATATTTTTGAGACCCCAAAATTTTACAAATCACATTTTCAGGGGAGCCCATGTCTTATTAATCTTTAAAAGTTCGCACCCTGCTCCACAGAGATCTGATCTCACCATCATCGAGTCAGTCTGTGATTATATTAAGAAACATGAAAAAACTGAGACAGACTAAATCCAAAGGAACTCCAGCAACGTCTCCAAGACACACACAGACAGACTCACAAACTAACAGAAAGACTGAGCCGAAGACTGCAGTAAAAAGGGGAAGAGTGTGTGGCGATGACAAAAGTGGCGACAGCAAAGAACATTCGGCATATCAGATATGAGTTACAGACACAAATTATTATAATATTAAGACTAGCTTTTACAGGACATAGAAGTTGATTAACATAATTGGAAATTCCCTAAAACAAGTATAAAATGCCTGAGGGGTGAAGCACTTCTCAGATGCTGCCTGCATTAAGCACACGAAGGACACATAATAGCCTATTGAGAGGCGCATAACAGCAACTCCAATATTGCTGACGAGCTTATTTAGTTATTATTAGATAAGCTGATTTTAAGATTTTTATTTTTACATGAACTGGGTTTTCATTTTGGGTTAATCCTTTTGACACAAGAAGCATCAACTTTTAGAGATGTGTAAAACAGAAGACAAAATTGGAAGAGTAGAATTCGCTAGTTAAGACACAGACGGTGAGAAAGAGAGATAGTGATAGGTGTAATGCCTTCCCAGCTTCCCCACTGAGACTCACTGGCAGCCACATCCTGTCCCTTCTCCCAGCCTCTCTCAATACCTTTCTCTCCTCACTCCCCCGTAATTCCATCACTCTGTCTTCCTCTCCCGAGGAGGGAAAGTGGTTCAGATTAAGTTCCTCTCATCCTCACAAGCAGATCCCTCTATCCTATCACATCTTCACTTATATATACACCTACTGTGAGAACAGCCTTCCATTACCTCTCCATCTCATCTCGGAGGAATTTCAGTTGTACCCAGGTGTTACTGTTCACGTAGGTATGCTAATATTCAGCAATTTTCCTCTATTTCATTGCATTCCCTATTACTCCAGAGACTTCAGTGGTCATAAGAGGACACTTTTTTTGAAGCAATGCAGATGAAATTGAAAGAAAAACAGCCGTTTGCTGAATAGAGTCCATCAGGCCGTATCCATTCTGCCGTAGAGATCTGGGTCAGACTGGGGCTGTACTCTTTCAAAGAAAGCTGAATTTCAAGTGTATGGTGAAATGTCAGCTGGGCCCTGGACCTATGATATCTTGAGGGATGGCTCTGGTCTAAGGTAACAGGAGTTGGCATATTGTGCAAAAAAAAAAGGCATTTTTTTCTCTTTTGAAAAATTTTTGTGAACAATCTTAGCGTTAACCACATTATTCACATAGTCAGCCCTTTAAAATGAGAGTAGAAGAAAGCAAGAGACACAAGGGTTTCCTATCAATAGACAAAGACTGAAGACCTTAAAACCTTATCTTAATAGAGCATGTCTCGCTGACAGTGACTTATTTCAAGTTTTGTGTAAAAATGAGCGGGCTAATGAGAGCTTTCAGATGATTCAGTTGTACTTTCCTAAAGGACTGAACTTCAGATATCTAATTCTGTAGTGTAACTAAAAACAAAAACAAACAATAAAATAAAAACATTGAATTATTTATGATTAAATATAATAAATTAAATAAAAACTTTTGTTATGTTATAGAGACCAGTCCACCGTTCTATAAATAACCAATTAAACTTTTCTTAAAAAGATTTTTACACTCTTAACTTTAAAGCAGACTTTAGGTTGGTTAATATTAGCTGTCATTCACTCCCTTTCACTGCGTTCTATTCGATAAACAATTAAATCAAGTCACTTACATTTTAGACACAATATTGACTGTTTTTTTTTCAATAGCGAAAATAGTTCCAAACAAAGATCACAGCAGAACCACAGTGCGTATCACAGCAACACTTTTCCATTACTGAATGAATCAGCCGTTTGAACAAATCGGTTGAGTCAAAGATTCAATGACCCATTCATAAACACCGCCTCATTCTTGAATGAATCAGCTGTTTGAACGAATCATTTGAATCAATGACTCACTCATTAAGACCGTCACTTGCCTCCACCTACTGGCACTTTAGTTTCATGTTTAAAAGTATTATTCTTTCCAACATTTCTTATTTGTATATTCAAAATATATTTAAAAGTCTCATAACATTATTCAATGGAATTTTAATCTTTCAGTGTAAATAATTTAATTTGATTGGCAAAAAGCCCTGTAGTGTCTTATTCTAATTGAATTTATTGATCAAATTTAAAATTTAAAATGTTTAAATTTCATAAGATTAGGAGAAAAAAATTCCTCATGGTAATATCACAAATATGCAGATTTAAATGTGTCATAGCTGATCGAACACTGGTGAGAATATTGGTTCAGAATAAATTATATTTACTTCACAAATCCAATTTTTTCCAGACAAGCAACCAATTTACTTGCACACGACACGACACACACACACACACACACACACACACACACACACACACACACACTTAAACATTTTAGTTGTGGTGCTCTAACTTTTTAATTTAGGAGCACCAGTGCTATAAGTAAAAACTTTAATTTCGAGCCCTGAATATATATATATATATATATATATATATATATATATATATATATATATATATGGAGCAGTTAACCACTAGATGACTGCACCAATGAAAGTTTCTGCCGTTTCTTTCAAGTAATGCTGTCAAATGTAGCCATTTCACACCATCTGTGAAGAAATAATTAAAATTCCAGCAAGTCTGGAGTGTGTTGGCAGCATGTAGGTCCAGCATAATACAATATAACGTAAGAGTAATGGCTCCTGTGAAAGATACACATGCCCACGTGAAAAAAATGGCCAGTGTCCGAAGTCAAAGACAATCTGTCAGGCTGCGACCCTTGTACCTCAAGCTTCAGGAAGTGCCTCCCTCAGCAGAAAGCCTGTGTTATCGCCCCTGCAGTCCGCAGAGTCTGCACAACTTTCAGATGGACACACTTAAAACTTCCTACTCCATTTTAAAGGCTTTAAATCAGCCCACCGGCTGGATTGTAATTCTCCTCACAGTCTCGTCTCATCTTTATTTGCCGCAATATAATACAGCTCCCACGGCGCAAACCCACTTTTCTTATGCCATGTAAATATGAAAATATAGTAAAGTCAGCCTGCACTTGTAAGTGTGCCCAGTAATAGTGGAAATATGCTATGCAACTCTGAGATGCTGCATTGCTTTTACAAGTTATATTTTGCCTAGCAATGGACTCAGGGCATATACGTTCACATTAATTGAAATGTACCTAGGTGCAAAGAATATGCCAAGCTAGCAACTGTTCCTGCCCTAAATTAAAGTCTTGAAGTATCCCAGTGGATTATGGGAATGGATAGGTAATTTAAGTCTACCTCAAGAGGAGTGTTATCTGCTGTTATAACATCTTTCAAAATGAAGAGGACTAAAGGGATGACATTCATACCCTGAGATCTCATTCAAAGTTCCAATGAATATGTTGTGAGGTTTCTTTAAAAGTCATGTGGGATTGTTGAGCACCAAAATTAACTTTGGTTTATTTGGCCTGTTTGCCATCTAAAAGTTCTCAGCCTAATAATTCGAAAACATTTCTCGAAGGCCTCTTTCTACAGCAATAACCATCCAGAACCTCATGCTGGAGACCAGGAGACCGCTTTTGTTTACTTGACCGTATGTCACAATGTCACGAAGTGGAAAATGTAAAATTGCACACCGAACCTGCTCATTAAATCCATACAAGCAGATATGCAGTAAAACCAGCGTTGTGGAGCGTAAATAGTTTAGGCATAATAATAGTTTACAACAGAGACACGAGTCTCTTGCTGAGTCACTGGTTTGAGGACAGGACATGCTAAGTGTGCAGATTTGTTGTCCTGAGTGCATTTCTGCTAGTTGTGAAATATTTGCAAAGAAGGTCACTATTATATTCTTAAGCAATGCAAATTCAGGCTGAGAAGGGACGTACAAATTAAAGGACCTGTGGTAAATGGGAATACGAGATTTATAGGAACTAAAGGGAATTCATTTCTTTTTAATATCTTTGAATGGCTCAGGTCAGGCCCTTGAATGTTTTAAAGCAGAAATTGAGCCCCTGTTCTAGTTAACAATTCCTCTTGACAAGATTCAATCATAAAACCATATATTTGAATGATAGTTTCCAGTGGCAAGGGACTCTATTTATGAGTAAAGCAATTAGAGCAATTACAGCTTGGAGATCATTAGCACTGCGCTGGCAAATGTCCATTCATTCATTATTGCAAACAGTATAACAAAAGATATAAAAGGATAAAATTAATCTAAGCACAAGTCTTGCCAGTGCAAAGGAGGATATTTTCAGACTGTTGTCTGCTTTTACTGACACCATGAAGAAAAGCCATCAAAAGAAGAAGATGTAAAAAGTAGGGCTGCATCATAAATCGTTTTAGCATTAATATGGTGATGTGCGCATCTATGATGGACACATCACAGTATGTGCGATGTCAAGTGTAGAGATTGTAGTAGGTTTGAAACACGTGATTCTCTGATTAAATGCAACGTTTAACCATCATAGACTGAAAGTTTATCGTTAGCATGCGTTATTAGCCCTGTCAGATTCAACATTCAATCGATTTTAAGCCATTTGAAGACTATGCAGTGTTATTTTACACTTAATCATTCCATTTCTATACCCGATTATTGTTAGACCGGCCTGAAAAACAAAGAACTGTTCATTTCATTGGTGTCTTTGTTGTATTGTATTTGTATTTTCTAGAATGATTAATTCTTTCCAAACAGAGCTTTTCAAGTCATCTGGTGAAACTTTTTATATATAGCGATTATATATTGTAGAAAAAAATTCCAATATCATGCAGCCCTAGTAAAAATAACTTATTTATCAAAGATCAGTTGTGGGTAATTATTATTTTATTAGTGTTTAATCCCCCCCCTCCCCTCCCCCCCTCCATGGTTATGTGTGACTAATTGCAGAAAGATAAGACAGCTTTACGCATGAGCCCGCCTGCCCTTGTTTATGGTGAAAGGATGACATCATTAGCTTTATTTAGATCAATTTCACACCGTCTGTCTGATTAATAGGGGTGCAATTAAACCCAGCACTGCTCTAAATCCAACATTAAATTACCAAAGGATATGTGGGGATAGGATTTCACATCATACTTCTTTTCTATGGTGACCATAGTTGCTGAAGTCCACAGGCGAAAGTGATGACGATTATAATTAAAAGCACAACATTTTTATAGGAACATCTTTCAATACCCTTATTTTCCTTGAACATCTGGGGAGACGGAAAACAATTAAACAGTAAATTACTCCAATCACAAAAAGGCAGAGTGATAAAAATGACACTGCACATGTTCACTAAAGTCCTCTCTATCCCCTTCACTTTGCAAATTATTTTCCAAAATTCAGGTTGTACTTTTTTTTTTTACATATGCCACAATATTTTTCCTCTGCCTGCAAAAAAAAGAAAAAAATCCTGATCATAGAATTCAAATTATCTCTTTTATCTCAAGGCTGTTGGATAAGTTAACATGGCTGATCATTCAAGATTCAAGATTCAAGAGTTTTATTTGTCCCATGGACAGTGCAAATTCACAGTTAAAAACACAAGGAGGAAATTATAATAGAAATCAAAGTCAAGTAGAAGAAAAAAAAGTAAAAATAAGAATAAGAAGTGGAATAAAATAATTGAAGTAGACTGTGCAGTGAGTAAACTGTAGACTTATAAATATGTGGTTAACAAATGTATAAAGAGTATAATGTGCAAACAGGTTTATAACAGGTTTATAACGTGATGTTAAGTGACTGAGTTCAGGAGTCTGATGGCCTGGGGAAGAAGCTCCTCCTGAGTCTCTCAGTTTTGGCCATCAGGCTTCGGGAAGCACTTACCAGATGGCAGCAGCGTGAAATGAGGGTTTGCAGGGTGATTAGAGTCCTTGATGATCTTAGTAGCTCTACCTTTGCAGCGTTTGGTGTAGGCGTCCTGCAGAGACGGGAGAGCTGACCCTGAGATACGCTCGGATAAGCGCACGACTCTTTGCAGGGCTTTGCGGTCATGACTGGTGCTGTTCCCATACCACGCTGTGATGCACTAGTTAAACAGCAACAGCTAAACTAATCAGTAAAAATAAAAACTTGAGTAATTTGATTATGATGTAGCCTTTTTATAATGGTACATTTAATGGTGTATATATGGTACATATACCAAATGATGGGATGTAGATTTGAAGTAGTCTGTGAATTAAAGAAAGTAATGTATCTAGTAAAAGATACATTAAAGTAAAAAAAGTAATGATTCTATCCAATGTACATTGGATAGAATCTTAGTGCATCAAATGAGCTCCTCTTTAAAGTGAATCTCATAATCTACGGTTTAAGTCCAAAATATTACACATTTAGCAATGCAAGTCACAGTGTGTTGTGACAACATTATTTAAATAGAATTACAGCCCCATCAATGCATCAAACCTCATAATAAACAGTCCTTGTATTCCTTTATTGTAACTGTCTAGCTAATTACATGACAATGGCTGCCAAGTGAACAATGCATTAAAAATTATATTGCTCTCTAAAAAGTCAATTTAGGAGAGTTGAAACTACAAACTTTGACTCAGAATAAGGATTAATTTAGCAGCTTAAAAGCACACAAGATCAGCACACAAGATCAGCATAATATTTTAATTCACCCTGAGTTCTAGTACAAGTGTCTATAAAAACTAATGCATACACAAAAATATGCATTATAATAATATATACAATGTTTACACACAGTCTGTGTGCATGGCTTATATGGGTGAAAAGACAAAAATCAAACCATACGGTTCTCCAACCACGGTTCGGCACACACTTGCACCACGGTTCATCTCAAATCTGATGACGCATCTATAATATGGTTTGTTGAAAATAACAATGTGTAAAACAGACAGACAGAGTTAGGTTAATGTATGTTTCTGTCGATGGATACACAGCCTGGGTTCCCAATACATTACAACAACAGCGATGATCAAAAAGCATGGACAAAACAGTCACTCTTGTATGCGAGTGCCATATGCTCGAACATGACTCACTCAGTCATTTACGCCATCCTCACCCGGGTGTTGATAGCGCGCGAGCGCAGGTGAGACATGAACAGCACACGTTGGCTGCGTTCGAAACCTGGAAAATGCTGCCTTCGGAGGACACATTTCAAGGTAGGAAGGCATCAAGGCACATCCGAATCTAATGTTAGCTTCACTTCCTGTCTCCTGAGATACCTTCATCTGATCGATTTTTGAAGGAAGTATACATGTATCCTTCACTGCCTTTGATATCCCACAATCCATGTGCGTTCCATTCTGTGACAGTTGAGCTGGAAAAAAAGATGGCGTCCGCGAGTTGCGTTTGCTGGTCAGTTTGTGTGTAAATGTTTGTTTGTTTTTTACCAACATTTTCCTCTTCTGATGTCATTTCTAGCGTACTAATTCAATATTTGTTTAGTTCTCGCCAAAGCTCTTTCTATTTTGCTGTAGATCATTAAATTGTTACGCTACCTAAGAAGTCTGTCTGAAATTATTTTTGTGAGGTGCCTTCATGAAGTCATTGTCTGATAAGGCAGCAAGGAGCCAGCTGCCTAGGTTTTCGGACGCAGCCGTTGTGTTTAAACTGAACTCATTTAAGCCTTGCCAATTTAAACATTCAAGAGCACAGACGCGAAAGAGAACTCGCGCACGCTGAGAGGAGATTTGTGTGGGCGTGTGCACTCATCTGAAGGGGTGCACACGGCGCGTCAAAGATAGCATGCAAATATTGAGTTCTCTTTCAAGTCTTGCGCTTGAACGGACAAATTCACACAAATGTCAACATGCCGGTCTTGAGTAATCCTAGCGAACATAGTAGGTTATGTTTTAAGTAAAATGTAAACAGTCAAGAAAGACGTGTGTTCATGTGTAACAGTATACAGCTGCATTATGTCTTAAAGGAAAGAAGCCTTTTCTTGCTGTCTTTGTTTTTAATGTTAATCAGACAGCAACAACTGACTAAGAAATCACTCACTGCTCTTGACTGAATAGCTTTTTTAACTTCAACAATGATTAATCTTTATTTAATTTATACAGTGAAGATTGTAATATGCAATGTTATTTTACATTTGATTACTTTATTCAATTTCTGTACATGAAATACCTGAAAGGCCCTTTTTGTTTTATATGCATTTTTGCTCTATTGTATGTATTTGTGCTGTTGCATGTAGTTTAATTATTTGTTGTTATTTTGTTTATGTTTATTTGACAACTGTCATAATTACGCTGAACATAGCACATACCGAACCGTACTGAAACTGTGATACAAACCGAACCGTGAGTAATTTGAACCATTCTACCCCTAATGGCTTATATGCATTATATGCAGTTATAACACAGAAACTTTGAATTCTTATATAATCAATTCAGATATAAATGTATGCCAGTTATATTGTACAGCAAATGTTTGTAATTGAGGTACAACATACTCATTTTACAGCAAATTACTGCAAATTAACAAGCTAGTATTTATGAAAACATTCAACATTTTATATAAAATGTTGGCAGGGCAAGTTAACATCTGAATTACTGACCCAAACATATAGACTTATATATAGACTTGGAGAGTATTACAGAAATTTGTATTCAGGTATTATCAAAAATGTTAGCCGTTGACACTGAAAGTCATGTTTCTATGCTGATATTCTTACTATTTATAATACTTTTAAAATCATATCGTTGTGGCTGGCATATGTCAGGGGACTTTAATAGGGTTTAAGAACAACAAATGTACCAAAGATAGACACACCAATCACTGCATCCATTCCCTTTTATCCACAGTCTCAGGAGAGAGTTTTATCTGTACATGAGTCCCACTGTTCTGTTATACAATCACATATCACAGGCAGCATTTGTTTCACTCAGGTATCCTGTAATCTCTTCATTGTTCTACCCACCTTCCTGCATATTGCCACATTTTATCAGCTCCTCATGGAGTGCTTTACCTTACAAATGAAGCTATCTGCCATGCTGCCACAGTTGTCTCCCCTAAAAATTACCTACATCTACCCATCCTTCCACAAATCACACCCCATGCACTAGTTTATTTTAGTTTTTTTTGGACACCCCTTCATTTCTGAGCACTTTTGGCAATTTTCTTCGCTAAATTGGCAGGTCTGAATGGCTCAAGGAGCAGCGTGAGGTGGACAGGTCTACAGGAGGGGGTCGTCTTCCACACAAACATTATTGTCATCCTTTTCATTTTTCTTTCAGCACACCATTGTCAGGAAGCAAATAAGATATCATTCTCCACCCACCTCCTGACGCGTGACCGCAGAAAATAAAGCAAGAAACAAAGATTTGACAGACATGTGAGGACCTAATCTGAACGTATGATATTGTTTCTTGTTTCTTTGAGTCATATAACTCTCGGCCCACCTGCTCCATGCGTTCGGACCACCTCGGTTGCTCATGGCAGTGAATGCTGACTGACAAAGCATGTTGTCAGAAGATAACTACATTACCCAAACTTTCATTTCCCTCACGCCAGGAGTTCCATCATGCACAGATGTTTTTCCACCTTACACACTGCGCAGCGGTCATTTGGTATTCTATATCCATCCCACCTCAGACACTGCCAACAGAAATATGCAAAAACAACAACAACAAAACCTGACATCTTTAGCAGGAATCTAGATTGCCACCCCTGAAGATCTCATTCACCTTTAGCTTAGCTCTCACGAGGTAACTTCGGTCCACATGAGGCCATCTGTGCTCCATTATGGGCATATTTTTACACGGACATAAACTTCCAGCATCAACGGGTCAATGCGAGATGAGACTGTCACCCTGTCACAGCATAAAAGCAATTCAAAAGCGTCTGAAACAACAGAAGTCGTAAACTTGTGGCAAGTTTAAATAAGCCTATCGATTGTAAATTGAACAACAGCTCGAGAATGGTGCTTAATTCCTTGTGTTTTCCTCAGTTGCAGCAATTATAAAGAAAGCGATCCAATTTGGTGTCGTGGCGGCAATAAATAGATCGTAAAGAACGTGATTTAGGCTGACTGGGTGCTGCGGTACGGTGCGGTTTAACGGCTTCAATAGCCGGGTCGCTTCTAGATTTAATACAGCTGACACAGATGCTCTCCTTCATTCTCTTTCTCTTTTGGCCTGACATGAATACACCCACTACATAATAGGGTCACAATGCCTGAAGCTTCATGTTGATGACCTGTCAGAATCAGTAAGAATGCATCATCTAGACGAACAAGGCTGGCATGCCAAGTCGTTCAACTGAACAATTAGAGATTCATTAAATTTACAGCAATACAGCGCCTTCGATGAAACTCTACAAGGGCGGAAGAGAACAATCACTTTCGTTTCCAATAACGGCAAGGAACTGTGATTGAAATCAGATTGAACCTTTACGCTCATCTTTTCACCAAATAAATCTGTACAGCGAAGCTGAATAGCGAGCGAGAGGCATGTCATAATAAATCTCAGCTGTTGAACGTCAACTCCACGTGCCTTTCTCTCAGATCCGACGCTGTTCTGCGAATTAGTAGCATCAAGGATCATTCAGTCTGAGCCTGTGTCATATTTCGGGCCTCTTTTCATGGACTATTGCCATTCTGATATAATCTAGGCACTGGCCCAGTGAATTCAGGCCAGCTTGTGGGAAAACAAAGCCTAGTACACCAATGGAGTGCAGCTCCAGAGCTCCCATTTAACCAGGGCTCTGTTGGATGGGTGAATAGGTAATTTCCAAATGCCCGATATGAGAGTTGCTGAGGCGCCGTACTTAAGGGCCCATCTGTTCTGTGCATGTTTAGCCACCATGAGCCCAACTAAGCTGGGTGGCAATTACTATCAAGGAGGTGAAAGTGTGTGTGAAGTATCCAATTAGGCTTTATATTTTGGACGATGGTAGGGCTGCATGATTAATTGAAACTAAAATGAAATTGCGATTTGGCTTAGTGCGATTATGAAATCGCAATGGCTGCAATTTTGCAGATTTTGTGATTTTTAATTAAAGCTGCAGTCCGTAACTTTTTTTGGTTACAAATTATCCAAAATCAATTTGAGCAAGTACACAACAAACCAGTGTTCAAAACTATCTCCTTACCTTAGCCCCATTCACAACAGTAAGCTTGTAATAATGTGTTATAATTTGAGTGGTATGGTGGATTTCTGTGGGAAATTTGAGCATGTCTTTGCGTCATTTCATCACATCTGTATACATAAAGAAAGAGTCCGGGAGCGCAAGTAGTGAGGAGCGGACCGCATTTTCCTCAGCGTATCATTTATAGCCTTTTCTTACAGCAGCTGGAGTAATTAAACTTATCATTTTGATGGCAGATTGTAATCCAGAAAGGCCCAAATTACATCAATGACAACTGGAGATTCACCCGTAGTCAAAAGCAAAAGATTAGACTGTACAGAAATTGAAATTTACAGGTAATGCAAATACACACTAAATACACGTAGTCACACAAAGCTAATGCTGTTAACATTAACAATTTGACAAATAAGTATAACAATAATGATGATTTGCACTATTTTATGTGATATAAGCAATCGTTAGATTTAATCACCATTGGCAGCACGATTTATTGTAATGTTTTGTTCCCAAAAGTGGCAGACATTTTACTTGTTTAGATGACATTTTCCGGTGAAAATTCTTATTTAGGTTATACTCAAAGACTTAGCATCTGTGATTTCTGAAGTACAGTAGCCACACCAGTGCGGTGACTGACAGCAAAGCCGCACATGTTTTAACTCCCTTCATATCGTCATCAGGCAGACAATAAAGTATTTTATAGTATTCTATACAGCGATAAAGGCTGTTGATTAGCATTTCATTATAAATATACTTTATTATTATAAAATACCCGAGAAGACTTGAAGAACTCAAATACACCATATATTGATGCAGTCGTGTGTTTATTGTATTCATGCTTAACAAAAAAAATTAAAAAAAAGGAAAAATAATACATCTCTCTAAAGAAATGTATATGATAATCCATGTTTTTCTCCAGTGTACAGGAGGGTATTTTCCCTCAGTGTATGCATAAGAGGCACATATTTCATATTAAAGACATGGACTCATTTTTACCTCCTGACAAAAATTAAGAAATTACTGTCTGAGATTTTTATAATGATATAATATTTTATAATACATCCTTAGACCTTTCTAATGATTTATAGTCATAGGTTGTCTGCATGTTAACTAGTAACCCTGCAGTTTTTAAGTTCCCTTTCAGTCGGTCACATTCGACGTACGGAGAACAGGCCTTTGCATCTCACGCACCGCCCCGCATCGCGGGTATAAGCGGAAACAAAATGCAGCGCATATTTGTCATTCACTTCGGAGCCGAACACAGTGTTGATGAAGAAGACTGTTCCTGCTTCAGCAGAGAGAAAGAGAGAGAAAGAAAGAAGAGACTTCTTTATGTGCTGAGAGAGATGGCACGATCAGCGGTGGCCGCGAGCTCACTGATACAGTGATAAACTGCTGTTTTCACAGCACTGTTTGGTCTGTTGGTTCGGTGAGGGCGTTCCCAATGGTGAGTGCATACACAGGTTGCTCCGCGGTTGTTCCTGGGTGTTTCAGCCCAGAGCACATTTTCTTCTAAAAGAGCAACGGCGGTGTGAAACTGCGTTTTTTTCAAGATGTCATTCCACTCGTGCGTTTCTGGATGCGGTTGTTTCCTGTCCTTGTTGACGGCCACGAGCCCTCTCGCATAACCATGTTGAGATTGCGTTCGTGGGTCGTCCATGTTATCTCAGGAGAACGGGATCACGTCGTGTGCCGTCTAGCTGCTGGCTGACAGTGCGGGTTGTCACGGTGACCCAGCACGCGTCACTCTGCACTCTAGATGCGCGGTCGAGACTATGAAACCTCAAACGGGGTTGAGTCCCTTCGCTTATACCCCGATCGAGTTTCTTTTCTGGTGCACCTAGCGTTTCATTTGGGGCTCTAGCAGAGGACAGATGTCAATGGCTGCATTGGAGAGAGGGCTGTTATGTGTTGAAAATGAAGATGAGGCTGAGATTCCCACTATAATAGTGGGTGATTCATGCTGAATCAGATTCATACTTGACAGCCGTGCTTTCCTTGGGTGGCTGAGACGTAGTGCAATGCGTAAATTGCCTTGCCCGCCCCCTTGCATTTTCCCCGGATGTGCATTGGAAAGCTTTGGCAGTGTGGAACCATTTGGCACCAGAATATGGAACGCCAAAGGGGCCATAATCTATATAAAGTTTTCCTCTCTCTCATTACTCTCATTGGTGGGGCGGCAATGCCACTGGCAGGCGCCTCTGCCCAGCACTCTTAGTGCATGAGGGTAGTTCTGAGCCAAGGTTGAGCTGTGCACAGTGACTGTTTTATATTTAAAGTCACAGTGCTGGCCCTCGGCCAGACGATGTCCACCCTGGTCCAGAAACACCATCCGCAACCCCTCAGTCTGCTCGTCGCCATGGGCATCGGTCCCACGATGCCATCTGTCTCAGCTGCCAGTCAGCGGGGATGGGTCACCCGAATTTGGTTAAAAGCTGCTCTTCCCCGGAGGAGGGCCGGGTGGAGAATCATTGGTAAATTCTGTTCTGCCACTGGTGTTAAAAACAGCCAGTGGTAACCAAATTCTAAAGAGCAGTTCCAATACCTCTGGGTGCCAGGAGAGTGCGCTTGGCGGTGTTCAACGCTTCCATGCCTTGTCACCCTCAGGCGTCTCTCCAATCGCCAGCAGGGGGTGCCGACTGTGTTTGGGACGTACACAAAGGGCCTCCCCATACTCGTGTGCCCCCTCAGTGGAAGCAGGTAGTGTTGCACAGCATACTCAGACCCCACTTCAGGCCGCTATCATGCCGTCTGAGTCGGGTCCCTGCATGCCGCCTCGCTGGGAGCCTGGCTAGCGCTTCCCAGCCGTCTCGCTGGCTCATCCGTACCATCAGACTCGGCTATGTGATTCAGTTCGCCAGGCATCCCCCCAAGTTCAGGGGCACTTCACCTCCGTGTAGAAGGAGAACACCCCTGTGCTCCAGGCGGAGATCGCAGTCCTACTGGCGAAGGACACAATAGAGCCGGTCCCTCCAGCTGATATGAAGGCCAGCTTCTACAGCCCGTACTTCATTGTACCAAAGAAAGGCGGCTAGTTATGGCCGATGTTGGATCTGCGATTTCTGAACCGGTCCCTTCACGGGCTGCCGTTCAGAATGCTAACGCAGAAACGCATCTTCAGGTGCATCCGTCCCCAAGATTGGTTTGCAGCGATTGACCTGAAGGACGCGTACTTTCATGTCTCAATTCTCCCTTGACACAGACCGTTCCTACGCTTTGCATTCGACGGACGAGCATATAAGTACTAAGTCCTACCCTTTGGGCTGGCGCTGTCGCCCTGTGTCTTTGCGAAAGTCATGGAGGCGGCCATTGCTCCCATGAGAGAGCATGGTGTTCGCATCCTCAACTACCTCAACAACTGGCTGATCCTTGTCCAGTCGCAAGAGCAGTTGTGCGAACACAGGGACATGGTGCTCAGTCACCTCAGCCAGTTGGGGCTTCAGGTCCCCTCCGTGTCCAAGTGACTGCAAGGTGCCACCAAACCTTCAGCCCGTGGTCGGACCCTTCATTTCTACGGACAGGAGTGCCTCTAGAACAAGTGTCCAGGCATGCTGTTGTCTCCATGGATGTCTCATCCACCGGCTGGGGTGCCAATGTACAAAAGGCTTGCAGTTTCGGGTCTGTGGACGGGGCCCCAACTGCAATGGAATATCAATTGCCTGGAGTTGTTAGCAGTTCATCTTGCACTCAGCCGCTTCAAAACACCGCTCAGATGCAAGCACGTTCTGGTCCGTACGGACAACACTGCGGCCGTTGCGTACATCAACAAACAGGGTGGTCTATGCTCCCGTCGCATGTCACAATTCGCCCGCCATCTCCTCCTATGGAGTCAGAAGCATCTGAGGTTGCTTCGTGCCATTCACTTTCTGGGCCTGCTCAGTCGTGCGGCCGACAAGCTCTCACCACAGCCAGTGCTCCCGGGAGAGTGGAGACTCCATCCCCAGGTGGTCGCTTCGGGACCGCACAGGTAAACCTGTTTGCCGCCCCGGACACGACCCTCTGCCAGTTGTTTTAATCCCTGACCGAGGGCACCCTCAGCTCGGATGCTCTGGTACACAGCTGGCCCCGGGGCCTACGCAAATATGCGTTTCCCCCAGTGAGCCTTCTTGCACAGACACTGTGCAAGGTCAGGAGGACGAGGAGCAAGTCCTGTTGGTCGGTCCGTATTGGCCCAACAGGACTTGGTTCCCGGAACTAGTGCTCCTCGTGACAGCACCTCCTTGGCCCATTCCTCTGAGGAAGGACCTCCTGACTCAGAGACGGGGCACCCTCTGGCACCTGCGTCCAGACCTCTGGAAACTCCATGTCTGGTCCCTGGACAGGACGCGGAGGTTCTAGGTGGCGTGTCACAGGCTGTGGTAGACACCATCACTTCTGCTAGAGCGCCCTCTACGAGGCACCTCTATGCGTTGAAGTGGAACCTGTTCGTCGAACGGTGCTCTTCTCGCCGATAAGACCCCCAAAGATGTTCGATCAGTTCTGTGCTTTCCTTCCTACAAGATGGGTTGGAGTGAAGGCTGTCTCCCTCCACCCTCAAAGTTTATGTTGCCGCTATCGCCGCTAATCATGATTTGGTAGGTGGAAAGTCCTTAGGGAAGCACAATCTGATCATCAGGTTCCTGAGGGGGGCGAGGAGACTAAATCCGCCTTGTCCTCCCTCTATACCCTCTTGGTACCTGTCTCTGGTGCTGAAACCGCACTGCAGAGACCTACCTTCGAGCCTTTGCAGTCAGCTGAGTTAAAAATTCTGTCTCTGAAGACAGTACTCCTGACTGCATTGGCCTCCATCAAGAGGGTAGGGGACCTGCAGGCATTTTCGGTCGACGAATCGTGCCTGGAATTCGGGGCCGGTAACTCTCATGTAATCCTGAGACCCCGGCCCGGATATGCGCCCAAGGTTCCCACCACTCCCTTCCGGGACCAGGTGGTGAGCCTGCAAGCGCTGCCTTCGGAGGAGGCAGACCCAGCCCTAGCTTTTCTCTGTCCCATCCATGCCCTGTGGATGTACGTGGACAGAACTCAAAGCTTCAGGACCTCAAAGCAGCTCTTCGTCTGTTTCAAGTTTCAAGTTTATTTGTCATTACACATGTACAAGTACAGTATAACGAAATTAAGTTTGGAGCAAGCCTCCGGGCCGCAGCCTTTTCAGGTGCCGCCACACGCTCTCCAGAAATACAAGAATGCAGTTGGCAAGCATTACATAGCAAACACAACAAAACATAACATAACACAGTACACGTGGTCACGTGATGGGATTTTTGTATGGAGTGGGAGAGGAGATAGATAAAGACGGATGGGGGGGGGGGCTGGGATAGTTGTGTATGGTGCGAGTGAGTCTGAGATTGTGTTGTGTGAGAATGTTAGCCATAACTTCAGATGTTTTCGAGTTCAGTTCTATGGTTTGTCCTTGAAGGGAGATAAGGCAGTGCACAGGGAAAGATAGCAGACCAAGCTGTCAGGCATTTTTTAATCCATTTGATGATCTTCGGTAATTTGTCCGGATCATAAACAATCAATCAGATCTGGTCCTCAGCATTCGCGTCCGGTCTGTGCAGTTTCCCTAGACATTATGTCCAGCCTCATGGCCAGACCGGTTACAGTCCGTAAAAGTTCACCGATCTGACCCCCGATGGAGCCCACTCTTCCCTGCGTATCCGCAGTCCGGACTGCGTTGTTACGGTTCAGTTCCTCAATTCGTATCACTCTCTGATCTAATTCCTTCAAACGGTCACACACAGCCCCGAAGCATTCCTTAATTTCCACAGACAGCGGCTGGGTGAATTTGCTTGCAGCCGTCTTACCAATCTTCCGATAGGTCAGGGCAATCCCAAAGCCAAAGAATAGGAACATCAATAACCAGCCATCAATAATCCAATCATGTATAAATCTTCCGCATCCTCCACGGACAGAGCCTCCAGGCACAGGACTTGCCAGTTGTTCCATGCGTCCCTCACGTACCCTGCAGCAAAGGTCCCGTCAGGGCAGGTGGGTTCTCCCGGGGCACCCTTCCTTTGTGAGAAAATCCTATCGATCGCGCTGATTGACCAGTTAATCAATTCCATTTCAGTATTTTCAGGAGTCCAGCAAGCAGCAGGTCAGCGAGAAAAAGAAGGACAAAAAACAAAGCGCCAGAGCACAGCGGGAGCAGAGTGAAAACACGTCTGCACTCAATGAAGGACAGAGTCAAGAGGGAGGCCAGCAGAAGGGAAAGGCTGTCTCCAAGCAGAGGATGGCCCACTGGATAGTGGATGCCATCGTCTTGGCGTATGAAACCCAAGACATGCCCTGCCCGCTCGGGTTAAGAGCCCACTTCACTAGGGGTGTAGCTTCTTCCTGGGCGCTGGCTCGTGGCACCTCGCTGGCAGATATTTCTAGAGCTGCGGGCTGGGCGACACCCAACACGTTCTCCACGGTACGGCTCCCTACGGTGAGCCTGTGTCTTTCCCTCGGCAGAGCCACTCTGCCATCTCAGAGTGGTGTTGCTCCCCCGCCTAAAATGGCCAGGGCCACCCCTGGGACTTCCGTATGTTGCACTGTCCACGGCCAGTTCATATGTGTATTTTCCACATGGTAACTCCCTCCGGGCATGATGTGGCTTCCGCAGCGGCCCCCCTGGGCAGGCTTTCCCAGCATTATCCAATAGTCTGCTGAGTGGGTCTTGCGGAACAGCAGCAGTGACTCTCCCTGCGTGAATTTCCCCGCCCGGAACAGACGGGGTCTGAGGGGCTCTCGCTACACCCCTAGTGTACCGCTGGAAGTGGTAGTAACTGTGGCGATTTCCAAAGGGAAAGGGACTGAAATCCGACTGAAAGGGAATGTCTCGGTTACGTATGGTAACCCTCATTCCCTGAAGGAGGGAATGGAGACGTACGTCCCGTCGCCACAGTTGCTGTACCATCACTGCATGGCCGAGTCACTAGTTCGGCTCCGAAGTGAAAAACAAATGTGCGCTGCATTTTGCTTCTGCTTATATCCACGATGCGGGGCGGAGCGCGAGATGCAAATCTCGCACGCCAATTCTGATTGGCCTGTTCTCTATATCTCAAAGCTGATAAGGGCTCCTTGAAGTGATCCCCAATCCTTCTTCAGGGAACGAGGGTTACCATACATAACCGAGACATTCTGTAAAATAAAAAATATTATTATTATTATTATTATTATTATTATTATTATATTGTTATATTTATTCTTAAATTAAAAAAATATATTTTTAACAATGAAAATTATATTTCAATAGTAATAGTTCTTATTTTGTTTCATATTTTTAGCATTCATATCTTAGCATTAATAGTAATCATAATAATAATTGTTATTAGTCATATTAATACATAAGCACTAAATGTTGGGCCTAAAATGGGATAACGACTCTCTCTACCACCCCGTTAATAGCTAAAAATCTAAAGGGGTTTAACGGCCCTAAACATATTGAGAAAATACACACAAATAAACAGGCTGGTTTTAACTCAGAAATCTAAAAAAATACACCATTTTTGTAAAGAGGCTAAACAGACACCATTTTATATTCTTAAAGGCCCTTAAAAGGGAGATCTAATCCAGATGGAACAAATGATGTGCCTGTGCGCAGCAAATGCACTTCAGATAGATAATACCGATTCCCGGCACCATGTCCAAAGGAGCCCCACTTATCTGTCAGATGACCCATTCTCTTGATCTGCCGGCGTGTGTCTCCCAAGGCAGACACATATGCACTTGCAGATGGACACAAACGCGCCAAGCACACACCCATCCGGCAATCATCTCTCTAACTTACCCGTAGGGGTTACGTCAGAACTAACCCTGCTCATTACTTCAGAACAAGCGTCGTTAACAAAAGTGCTTGCACGCATTCATCAGAGAGCCTCACCTCAGCTTGTTAAGCATATTAAATGTCCAGCAGCAAGGGCTCAATTAGTCCTCTCTAGGGTATGGCAGCAATCAGAGAGATTCCTCCGTAACCCGAGCACAGATCTATGGTCCATTTAACTGGGCAGGGCGCAGGCTGGGTGAGAGCGATGGATTGCGGAGGTCACTGACGGGAAGTTCTCTGCACTGTGCTCCTTCATGTTGATGAGCTGCCCAGCAGAAAGCACATCTGTCTCTCCAACAGTAATGCACTCACTCTGGGCCAAAGAGGACAGCGACATCATCCTTCTGTCCAGCCAAGGAGCTAATTTGCCACGGCCTCTCTAATTCACGTTAACACTGTCAGCTTAGAGTAAAAGTGGGTGATATGACAAAAATCACAATCTTATCATGATTGTTTTTATGTTGGTTTTTCATCAATTGACAAATAGCTATATTTGGAAGGAATTAATCATTCTAGAATGATTGGGGTGATTTTACAGGGGAATGCATCAGCATAGAATATATATGTAAAATGTAAAATAAAACTGCAATCTTTACTGTACAAATTAAACATAATGAATCTTTGTTAGAGCTATTAAAGTGATTCTTTTTGTATTTTGATCAACATTAATGACAGACGACAGCAGGTAAATTAGGCCGTTGTCACTTTAAGACCTAATGCACGGATCTAATATAATTATATGGATCTATTTTCTTTTAATCGTTTAAATTCACTTGAGACAAAAACGAATGTGTTTTTGAGATTTATCAATGAGACGACATTTGGCACTCTTTCAGTGTTCTCTTTCGCGTCTTCTTGCTCTTGAATGCTTTAAACACACTTGAATTGACTGACAAGACTAAAAAACACGTGCAAATGATAAACCTTTACTCTATGATGGTTAAATTTTGCAATTAATATGTGAATCGCATGCATTCTTAACCATGGGGCCTGGTCTGCACAAATCACAGACTTCAATCCCTACTTACTTGACATTGCACATTCTGCGACTATCCTGTGATTATCGCGGATACGCACAATGCAATGTCAATGCTAAAACTATATTTCATGCAGCCCAAGTTTTTAGAATTATTTTGCAAGTCACTGAGCAGAACAGCCTAACTAATTTCCCTATTTTAAAAATGTGGCCTTACAAGCAGGGCTTGACATTAACACCCATCAACCCGACAAATGCGGGTGGACTTCAGCAGTGGCATGTACCGTAGTCACTCCTAGCCACTTTGGCCGGTTGAATTTTATATATAATATGTAGCGAGTTAGCTCAAAGGGGAAATATTAACAATTATTCATGATTCATTATGATTATTCCTTATGATCAATCATGAATATTTGAATCAGTTAATGAGATTAACTTGATGTAGCTACATTAACAATACAATCAACATTACAAAGTTCCTTGCTTCCGGGTCATATTCTCGCGCATGCGTTGTGGTGCTTCGTGAGAGGCCCAGACGGAAGACGAAAGAACTTGTCGAATAAAGTCGTTATTTAGATTTTTTTTTTTTTTTTTTTGCACAAAAACTATTCTCGTCGCTTCATAAAGTTATTGTAGAACCACTGTAGTGAGATGGACTTTGTAATGACGTCTTTAGTACCTTTTATGGGTCTTGAGAGAGGAAATGCCATTGCTGCCAATGGAGGCCTTTCTGAGCCATCGGATTTCAACAAAAATATCTTCATTTGTGTTCCGAAGATGAACAACAGTCTTAGGGTAAGTAATTAATGACAGAATTTTCATTTTTGGGTGAACTAACCCTTTAAGGGCTATGGGTCTCCCTATGGCCCTTGTTTTTCACATTCTTTCAAGCCATAAACAAGGTCTTATCTGATGGTAGCCCTGGTAACTGAGACCTTTCCTGCTCTTTTGGGGGAAGGTTCATTACTAAGCATAAAGCATTTAAAGATATTTGTTAAATGTAACAAGAAATGATGTGTCTGATTTGTTTCAGTAGTTACAAATATATACATTTTTCAATTTCAATAGTTTTTTTGATACTGAAATATCGGAAACTCTTCTGACACTCATTTTCCACAAAATAGATACAGGATACCAGCTGCACTTTCTAACTCTCTCATCTCTCTGACAGTGAGTTGACACACAAACCCGCCTCCCCTCACTCGTTTCATTTGCTCCGGATGAATATTGTTGCTGCTACAGGGCTTGATTTTATTATATTGTGCATAATTTTACTCATTCCCACAGATTTTGATGCACGCCTCTCACTACTAAACTGATTTCTTTTTCACTGCTTATTGCTCTTAAACAGTCAAATACGCACAAAATAATGTCAAAATGCCGGTCTTGGCGAGTAAATGCAGCCAGTTATGTTTTAAGTCAATGTAAACAGTTGACTTAACAAAAAAAAAAAAAAACAGAAAGACAACACGTGTCAAGTCAAGTCAAGTCAAGTCATCTTTATTTATATAGTGCTTTTAACAAGTCCAATTGTTTCAAAGCAGCTTCAGATTGTTAACAGGAAAATAATGCAACAGAACTTGTACAGCCGTTCTGGTGAAACGGTGATGTTATCCAGCTAATTTCAAGTATCACATGGTGTCAATGTGGGCAGATCGGTAATATAGATGAAATTTAGGTGTCCCCAACTGAGCAAGCCAAAAGCCAGAGGCAACAGTGGCAAGGAATCAAAAATCCTTCAGGGCAAGAATGGAGAAAAAAACCTTGGGAGAAACCAGGCTCAGTCGGGGTGCCAGCTCTCCTCTGGTCGACGAACAAATAGTGTATGATTATAATTCTGGCAACATTGCAGGTCTTAAGTCATAAAGACTTATTAGATATTCGTAAGTTTATTTGAAAGATTGGAGTCGTCACGCCGGAGACGGGTTTAATGAGGATGTCATGTCGATGTGGCATTTATGAGGGGAGTTTATTTGACAAGCTCTCTGCAGACATTTCAGGGATGCGTTGGTCATGTCCAGGCGCAGGTCCACCATCTGATCTGGATACGGCCTGGATCCGGCTGACTGCAGTAAACCTTGGGATAAACAGAGAGCCTCACATTAGCATAGATGCCATTCTTCTTATGATGTAACGACTACATCAGGTGTTATGGGAAGTGTTCCCAGTTCCAGTTGACCTAGTTAATGTAAGCCTAAATTAAATAGAAATTGATAATGTTTTATGTGTATGCCATAGTAAAGAGAAGCGTTTTTAGTCTAGATTTAAACTGACAGAGTGTGTCTGCTTCCCGAACAATGCTAGGAAGACTGTTCCAGAGTTTAGGAGCTAAATAGGAAAAGGCTCGACCGCCTGCAGTTTATTTTGATATTCTAGGTATTATCAACTGGCCAGAGTTTTGAGACCGCAATAGACGTGATGGAGTATAATGCGTTAAGAGTTCGCTCAAGTACTGGGGAGCTAAGTAATAAGAAAGATTTTAAAATGTATACAATGTTTAATAGGGAGCCAGTGCAGTGTTGACAGAATCGGGCTAATATGGTCATACTACATGGTTCTAGTAAGAACTCGAGCTGCTGCATTTTGGACCAGCTGGAGTTTGTTTATTAAGTGTGCAGGGCAACCACCCAGTAGAGCATTACAATAATCTAGCCTTGAGCTCATGAATGCATGAATTAACTGTTCAGCATTTTGCATTGAAAGCATGTGCCGTAATTTAGATATATTTTTAAGATGATAGAATGCAGTTTTACAGATGTTAGAAACGTGGCTTTCAAACGAAAGATTGGTATCAAAGAGCACACCCAGGTTCCTAACTGACGATGAGGGCTTGACAGAGCAGCCATCAAGTGTTAGACAGTATTCTAGGTTACTACTAGTTTTTTTGTCCAATAATTAAAAATTCTGTTTTTTCTGAATTAAGTTGCAGGAAATTACTAGACATCCAATGTTTAGCTGAGTTTAGCTGAGTCAAGCTGAGTATCGTCAGCATAACAATGAAAACTAACGCCATGCTTCCTAATGATATCTCCCAGTGGTAGCATGTACAGGGTGAAGAGCAACAGTCCTAGCACTGAGCCCTGCAGTACTCCATACTGAACTTGTGATCGGTGTGACATCTCTTCATTTACTGCTACAAACTGATAACGGTCAGATAAGTATGATTTAAACCATGCCAGTGCAGTTCCACTAATGCCAACATAATTTTCGAGTCTATTCAAAAGAATGTTGTGGTCGATAGTATCGAATGCAGCGCTAAGATTGAGTAACACTAATAGAGAGATACAACCACAATCGGATGATAAGAGTAAATCATTTGTAACTCTGATGAGAGCAGTCTCAGTACTATGATACGGTCTAAATCCTGACTGGAAATCCTCACAGATACCATTTCTTTCTAAAAAGGAACACAATTGTGAAGACACTGCCTTTTCCAGTATTTTTGACAGAAAGGGTAGATTTGAGATCGGCCTGTAATTGACTAATTCTGTAGGATCAAGTTGAGTTTTTTTAATAAGTGGTTTGATAATAGCCAACTTAAAAGTTTTCGGGAAAATATCCTAATGACAAAGATGAGTTCATGATATTAAGAAGAGGATCTATGACCTCTGGTAGCATCTCTTTTAATAGCCTAGTCAGTATAGGGTCGAGCATACATGTTGTTGATTTAGAGGATTTAACGAGTTTAGCCAATTCTTCCTCTCCTATAACAGTGAATGAATGTAATTTTTCCTCAGTGACACTACAATGCTCTGTCTGATGTGATACTGTAGTAGACGACTGCATGGTTATAATTTTCTTCCTAATATTATCAATCTTACACATAAAGAAGTTCATAAAGTCATTACTGCTGTGCTGTTTACAACCATCAGAAGTTGAAGGTTTATTTTTGGTTAATTTAGCCACTGTATCAAATAAATACCTAGGGTTGTGTTTGATTTCTTCTAAGAAAGTCGAGAAATAAGCAGATCTAGCAGTTTTTGCGATCATGCTCGCTTTCCACGAATTACGAAAAACCTCTAGTTTTGTTCCTCCATTTTTCTGGCTGCTGTTTTAAGGTCCCGGGTGTGCTCGTTGTACCACGGCGTTGGACTATTTTCTTTAATCTTCTTGTGCTGGAAAAAAGTGCTGGAAAAAAGAGAGTCAATAGTTTCTGTTGCAAAATTGAGTTCCTCTAGGCTATCTGGGATGCTGAGGAGATGAAACTGATGAGGAAGATTATTTACAAAGCAATCTTTAGTGGCGGCAGTGATAGTCCTGCCATATTTGAAGTGAGGGGACGGCTTTGCAGCCTTAGCTAAGTTAAGTATACATGATACTAGGTAATGATCTGAGATGTCATCGCTCTGCTACAGAATTTCAATGGTATCAACATTTATTCTATGTGACAATATTAGGTCTAACGTATGATTACGGCAATGAGTGGGTCCTGACACATGTTGCCTTACTCCAATAGAGTTTAGAATGTCTCTAAATGCTAATCCCAATGCGTCTTTTTCATTGTCTACATGGATATTAAAATTACCAACAATTAGTACTATTTGTTACATAGTACATAAAGCACCAAAACTTCAAAATAATTATATTTGAAACTAGACTTCTGAGTAATACTGAAGATATTATTATAAATTACAGCAACCCCTCCCCCTTTACCTTTCAGATGCGGCTCGTACCAGATAATAGCTGCCAAATTATGAGAGAGTATTAAAAATATCTACATGGCAGTTTTTCCCCATGGTATTGATGTCAAAATTGTGGCCAGTGAAAATGCTGCGTGGCTAGTAATTGTGGAAAACCTTTCCTGTAGCTCAAGCAATAAACTTTCCTGTAGTTCAAGCAATAAGAGCGTGGCGCTAGCAACGCCAAGGTCATGGGTTCGATTCCCAGGGAAAGCAAGAACTGACAAAATCGAAAAATGTGTACCTTGAATGCAATGTAAGTCGCTTTGGATAAAAGCATCTGCCAAATGCGTAAATGCAAATGCAATGCAATGAAAACCAATAGCCACAGTGGCATGGTTTGAACCCACAGAACATACAAGCTACAGGGCTCAGTATTTCTAGCTCAGTTTTTTCTGGATTATAAAGTCACAACGTTACTCATTTAAATAATCGCCACCCACAGAATACACAAAAAAAAAGGGTGACTAGGCCTGGTTGAGCTGCATTAGAGAAGACAGTGTTGTCACTATGTCAAAAAGACCCTGTTTTGTCCACCTCATTTCCAAAACTCATTTGTTTGACCTTCCTAAAGGCTGATGAACTAGAACATGAGTGAACAATGAACTAGAGTGGTTAAAATTTACATTAAATGCTGTTCCTGAACATTATAACCCCAATGTTTATCTGTGTGCTGCACTTTACGGAGAATAGCTTCCAGAAACTAAGAGTACAATGCAGGCTCAAAAGCTTCTCCTGAAACGGAGCAATTCCCACTGTCGGGACAATCTGTTGTTTGTGGATCACAACTTGTAAGTATGTCTTATTATTTCTAGTTGTATTTTCTATTAACGGTTCCAAATATAAGTAATGTTGTTCCTACGATGTAAACAAAGGGCAAAACTTTGCCTCTGCTCGCCTGATAGCCAAAAATAGTGTTGATGTGGTGTTTACTGTAGCATTTGCAAGCTCTTGCTTTTGTAAGTCTGTTCACCGCCCCTTAATTAACCATGGTTTTGTGATCGATTACTGTTTGTATTACCAGTTTTCCGACAAGTATCATGATTAAATGGTGTATAACTTTGTCTCTAAAAACATACCACTCTGAAACATCCTGTGAAACCTGTGCTAGTAAAGTCTGTGTATGAAATCCGTTCTGCACATTCTTAACAAGGCCCCCTGTAGTTAAGAACTGTATCCTTTAAAACTCATCTTTGATCAGCAAAATTACATATTTAAATGTTTTTTTTCCTGTAAAAAAAAAAAGAAAAAAAAAAAGCATGCCTTAAAATAGTTTGAATGTAACTCTACACCCATGCTTCATTTAGTATATGCGGAACCATGAATATGCAAATAACCCCTGCCTCCACTCACACCAGCTCAGACAGAGATCCACTTGGTCATCTAGTAAACGCTGCATGATGGTATTGCTCTTTACAACAGGGAGACATAACGGTAATTACAAACCCGATTCCAAAACAGTTGGGACACTGTACAAATTGTGAATAAAAAAGGAATGCAATAATTTACAAATCTCATAAACTTTATTTTTATTCACAATAGAATATAGATAACATATCAAATGTTGAAAGTGAGACATTTTGAAATGTCATGCCAAATATTGGCTCATTTTGGATTTCATGAGAGCTACACATTCCAAAAAAGTTGGGACAGTTAGCAATAAGAGGCCGGAAAAGTTAAATGTACATATAAGGAACAGCTGGAGGACCAATTTGCAACTTATTAGGTCAATTGGCAACATGATTGGGTATAAAAAGAGCCTCTCAGAGTGGCAGTGTCTCTCAGAAGTCAAGATGGGCAGAGGATCACCAATGTTGCGGCCAAAAATAGTGGAGCAATATCAGAAAGGAGTTTCTCAGAGAAAAATTGCAGCGATTTTGAAGTTATCATCATCTACAGTGCATAATATCATCCAAAGATTCAGAGAATCTGGAACAATCTCTGTGCATAACGGTCAAGGCCGGGAAAGTTCTAGAACAACATATGCTCCCATCCAGACGTCGTCTCTTTCAGGGAAGACCTTGCATTTTCCAACATGACAATGCCAGACAACATACTGCATCAATTACAACATCATGGCTGCGTAGAAGAAGGATCCGGGTACTGAAATGGCCAGCCTGCAGTCCAGATCTTTCACCCATAGAAAACATTTGGTGCATCATAAAGATGGAAGATGCGACAAAGAAGACCGAAGACAGCTGAGCAACTAGAAGCCTGTATTAGACAAGAATGGGACAACATTCCTATTCCTAAACTTGAGCAACTTGTCTCCTCAGTCCCCAGACATTTGCAGACTGTTATAAAAAGAAGGGGGGATGCCACACAGTGGTAAACATGGCCTTGTCCCAACTTTTTTGAGATGTGTTGATGCCATTAAATTTAAAATCAACTTATTTTTCCCTTAAAAAGATACATTTTCTCAGTTTAAACATTTGATATGTCATCTATGTTGTATTCTGGATAAAATATTGAAATTTGAAACTTCCACATCATTGCATTCTGTTTTTATTCACAATTTGTGCAGTGTCCCAACTTTTTTGGAATCGGGTTTGTAATATGATTAGCTTTTGGCTTGACTATGTTATCAAACAGCTAATAATGTTTTGTTAATAACAGGAGGGTTTTAAGTCTGAATCAGGTGTGAATTGGTTTTAAATTGACGCCATCCTTAATATTTACCTCTGAGTACTAGAGCTTTGGTAAGGGGTACGATTATGATAAGGGCGTGACATTTCCCAAACACGTGTGCTAAGTGGTGCCAATCACAACACATTTTTAATTTCGGAAGAAGGGGTTTCATCGAAACATGAAATAAATGGCGCGTTTGAGCCATACTGAGGAAATAGGTGCTGTAATAATGTAAAACATGAAAAATAGTGTGTGTGTTTTTAACAATCAAGCATTAAAAAAGCATATTCTAGTACACCCCAAAAACAAAATCAAGACTTCATAAAAAGGGCATAACAGGGAAGGAACCAGTCCAATCACAGATTCATTAAGCAGGACCCACCAATAGAGGTGGAAGGTTAATTCAATTAAATTTTCTTATCCAGTGTTTTCCAGACCTTGCTTGGTGCCTAAGGTGTAACAGAGGCCTTGCTGACTGGAGGGAAGAGTCTGGGCTGAAATAAACTTGCAGCAGAGCGACGAACATCAACGCTGCTGTTGATTACTGAGCATGGAATTCTGGCAAAGGCAAACACACCCCAGGCACTTTTTGATTTAAAGCCAAGCACTTGAACCCACAATCCAATTATTTAAGTGACAGTTCTCTCAAAGATGAATAAATCAGTGTTTTTTTTTTTTTTTTGGAAAACTGCAAAACATTTTTAGGCTTAGCAAGATGCAATATTTTTTAAAAGATTATAAAAACAACATAATCATTTATCTACACCAGCAAAGTGATTCAAATTAGAACCCTACTAGTCATCACAGGCTTCTCTATCTCACTTCTGACAGTCATGTGTGATAATCGAATTTAAGAGCAGCATGGGCTCTGTGACAGAACAAACTGCAAACGAAATCAGATCAATGTTTAACCACATATAAGCATAAGAACTTAAGCAGACATCCTTTGAACAGATCATAGGATTCATATAAAGCAAAGATGGCCATTGCAGACAGACTCATCCAGCACATTAATCCCCGGCAAACGTGCCGGCAATTCTGCTTGATTTTTCCTCATGACCGTGTAAAACAACTTAAAATACACCGTCATGTTTGGCCTCACAGACATGAAAGATACATCTTTTACATTTAACTTTTCCGGCCTCTTATTGCTACCTGTCCCAACTTTTTTGGGATGTGTAGCTCTCATGAAATCCAAAATGAGCCAATATTTGGCATGACATTTCAAAATGTCTCACTTTCAACATTTGATATGTTATCTATATTCTATTGTGAATAAAATATAAGTTTATGAGATTTGTAAATTATTGCATTCCTTTTTTATTCACAATTTGTACAGTCCCAACTTTTTTGGAATTGGGTTTGTACAAACAGTTGTGTACATTTTTTTCCAGGATTCTTTGATGAATAGAAAGTTTAAATAAACAGCATTAATCTGAAATAGAAAGCTTTTGTAACATTAAAATGTCTTTACTGTCACTTTTGACACATTTAATGCATTCTTGCTGAATAAAACATTTTTTTTTTAAACAAATTCTTACTGACCTCAAACTTTTGAACGGTAGTGTATAATGCTACAAAAGCTTTAGATGGTTTGTGTATAACAATTGACATTTATTTCTATGACGTTCAAATTCTTTTTAGGATTAAACTACATTAATAGGTTAAGCAAAACAAATGTGTTTATATCTGAGAACCTTTTATACACACACTTAGATGCAGACACTGAAATGACATGCACTGTGTGGCACAGTAATATTTTGAGTGTCCTTTATAAAGAACCCCGATTGTCCCTTATTTTTGTCCCACTTTTTGTCCTTCATTATGTATAATTGGATTACGGTGTTGTTAATAAATGCAAACAAATCAAAAAGCCATTATTTTAATCTCTTCACATTCTTTGTTCTAGTTCCATCAAAGTTCCACTTAATAGGGCCACACGGAGGGTGTCTGTCTTTCCAGGTGGGAAACATTCATGATGATTCATGCCCTCCCTGCATAAGCCTCCCTGACACAAAACATGTCTTACAAATTTTAAGTCAATATATTGTTTTATGTGAATGAGTGGGCAGTTAAAAAGTATTGTGAACAAATTCTATTATTTATTACGTAAACTAGGCTTTGTACTTCCTTCTCATTCCAAAAGTAAAATCCAAATCCAAGTAAAACATCATCCTTCAAGAGCAAAATTGTGCTTAGCACAACACCACAGTGTTCAGTGGTCAGGCTGAATCAAGTTAACAACTCTAGAACTGATATGTTGCGTGTGTGCATATGAGAAACCTGTGCGGATCATTTGAGTTGTTTCCTTATAACAGCATAAATAATTCCATTTATGGTCATTGTGGAGGAGGAGATCTAGCCCTGGCTGAATGACACTGGTTTGCACATACATTCTGCTTTTACATCACACTTGCTTTATACCTGGATTACATTGATTTGTAAGAGGTTTTAAATTTATGTTTTACCTGTGTTATATGGATTGTTGTGTGCTGTTGCCCTGGGACGGAGGATGCAGTGGGAAACCAGAGCAGTGCCTGAGATGGCATTTTATGTTGAAAGCCATGCTCTTCATGCTCTTGTGAGTCACCCAGAAGGGGACCATGGGAGGTCATGTGACATTATAAAATGAGCTCTCGCTTTAATGTAATTTGTCTCTTGGTAGGCCAAACAAGTAAGCGTGCAACTGTAGTGCTGTGAATGACTCAAAACCCTTTTTTGCTCTTATGTTGTTGTTTTTGATAATTAATAAAGTGTTTTGCTTATTTTTTGTAGAATTTATTTTTTGCACTTTGTAAATATTGCACACCTGTGGATTATCAAAGTCTAATTGTAAATAAACATCACCTTGCACCAGAGTGCATTTGAGTTGGGCCATCTTCCTTTCCAACATCACAGACACTTAACACATCCTAGAAGCCCACTGAAAAGCGACTTCATATTTGGTGGCAGCAGTCGGATGGCAAATCAAAAGAGGTTGCAAGGACGCAAACCTTGTGGAGTCTTGCGCATGCCAGCACTTGCTCATGAATCAGAAATGGATTTTTCTGATGGGTCAGAGGAGCAGCAGGAGAAGTTTGAGAGTGCTTCAGGGAGAACCAGTTTACAGCAGCTTACAGCCGCAGCAGAGAAGGGGCAACACAGACTGCAGGAATGGTGAATCTCATCCGAGACTTCTTCAATGCTCCGCAACAGCTTGAGGAGAGGTACCTGCTGGAAATCAGAGGGCTGCGCAAGTGCATCACTTTAGCAACCAGACCAAGTCCAACCAGTAATGGTCACAAAAACTGACAACTCAATTCCCAGATCTGAGCCACACCTGCTGACATTACAACCAGGGGAGGACATGGAGAACTTCCTTGGTAATTTCGAGAGGATGGCGTGGATGTGGAGATGGCCGATAAAGGAGTGGAGTTGAAGACTGGTGCCTTTGCTAACAGGTCAAGCGTTGGGGGCAAATCTGGCGATGGATGAGGAGCAGGCAGATGAGTATGCTGAGTTACACAGGGCTCTCCTTGAGAAGTTCAACATCTCACGGGAGACGTATCAACAACAGTCCCTCATGGAGACTTATCGCCCCAGTAAACTGTTCCGTTCTCCCCCAACAACAATACAGGTTTTCAGAGGAGATAGGTGAGCTGATTTTTCTGAAGCAGTTGTTGCGGGTGCTTCCCTATGAAAGCACGAGCCAACAAGCGGACTAGCAGCAGCAGAATGGGCACAATAATATGCGAATGCTCATCGGGCTACTCAATACTCACAACCTTCCAAAGGTAACTTGAAACCTAATACTCACTGACTTGTTAATGCTGATAATTAACTGCCTTTATCCACTGAGAAAAAACTGGTATGTTACCACTCTCAACAGTCCGGACACAAAGCCACCGTGTGTCCGACGAGAAAATCTATGTTGACAGGACTTTATGTACCAAGAGAGGAAGGTGATGTGAATGTACGAGCTGACTCCTCACAGAGACTAAAGGCTTGTTGGAATTGAAGCAGCGCTGCACAGACTGATCTTTGTATGACATCAAAGTACTGTAAGAGTGATTCAAAAGCATACAGAGCCGTCAGCTCTGCAATCGCTCTTGCGGTACTTTGATGTCATACACCGATCGGTCTGTGCAGCGCTGCTTCAAGACGAAGCAAGCCTTGAATGTGACTGTTAATGGGTGTAACCTGAATGTCACGTTGGCTACTGGAAGTACAATTTCACTGATTAAAGCATGTCATATTACTAATGTTTGTTCCAATGACACAAATTAAGTTAAAATGTACACACGGCGATGTGAAAAGCTACCAATGTACTGATGTAATTGTGGACAATCCAGAACAAAAAATACTTGCTCTCAGTTGCTATTGTTACCAAACTACCTGCCAACATGATTCTGGGAAATGACTTACCAGTTTCGATTTACTATGATTCTAAGAAATTACATATTGTTGTCATGTTCTGTTGCGACACAGGCCACTGCCAGACTTGGATGATAGTTTGCTGCGGTGCAGAACCAAAGGCCCCAGAACAACAACACGCCGACAGCGGCAGATATCCAAATATCTGGGAACTCAATCCCTGGGATCAATATTAAAGATCTCGAGAACCATGACTGGAAGTTTCCAGAGGACATAGGTTGTTTGCAATGCAAAGACTTGTTCTTAAGCCATTTGTTTAGGAAAGTTGGAAATGGGGATATGTCCAATACCAAGATGGAACAGTTTGTGGTTGACAAAGGGGTTTTATATGTACAATGTAAATATGTAAAGTGCCTTGTGTTGCCTAAATGTTGTCAACAGAGTGTTTTAGAAATTGGTCATTCTGTTAGATGGGCAGGTCACCTGGATCACCACAAAACATACAGCCGCATTTGTAAACAGTTTTTTTTGGCATAGTATGTATACTGATGTTCTCACATATGATTTGCCAGGAAACCATTGTTGTTCACCAGAGCAGTGCTCCTCTGCAATCATTGGCAGTCATCAGAGCCATTCCAAAGGATTGCAATGGATATGGTGGGAACACTTGAGTGCAGAAAAACAGGCAATCATTACATTTTGGTGATCAGCGACTATGCCACCCAATACCCAGAGGCTTTCACCTTACCCCTCTGGGGTCTGAGGTGCTTTCTGGGCCCTGAAGGTGATTTTGACATGCCCTGACATTTGAGCTTATTTCTGTTACTTATAACAGTTTCACAGCTAAAGTCTGATTACACTGTATTCAGTACAAAATCTGCTACAATAATGTGAGCAGCATGTATATAAAGTTTGTAGTTTTGAGAAAATTACGTTTATGAGTGGTGTGAAAAAAAAAAAAAAAAAAAGTCACTGAAATAAGGCCATAAAAAACATACTGAATATTTTTTCACAAGGCTTTTGAAAACAAGTGGGCCCTATGAAAGTTTCTGTTACTATTTGGTCAGAAGAGAGTTTGACTTGGAAACAGAACACCGGGCCCTCAGCAAGGACCACAATGCAAGGGTCACCAAGTGGTACCTGTCCCTACAACCCTCAAATTCCAAATGTGGCACATCCCTGGGAAGAGGAATGTTGTGGCAGACTACCTGACTTAGACGGTAGGAGGAGATCTAACCATGGCTGAATGGCACTGGTTTAGACATAAATATGACAGCCTTTTATGTTGAAAGCCGCACTCTTCTGGTCTTACGAGTCACCCGGAAGGGGACCGTGTGAGGTCATGTGACCATTATAAAAGGAGCTCTTGCTCCAATGTAACCATTGTCAGCTTTGGATGTTGGTTAAGGGAAAAAATCCTGAAATTAAGTCAATTTTATTCATAGAGCACATTTAAATTCAGCTTACACTGACTAAAGTGCTGTACAAAATAATCAAAAAATACAATAAAATATAAAATATAATAAGAAAAAAACGGATAACAGTACTAATATATCATTTAATAATCAGGAAAGGCTAAAGATTAAAGATGTGTCTAAATTCTAGATTTAAAAAACGGAAATAGAAGGAGCACTCTTAATGTCAGGTGGCAACTGATTCCATAATCGTGGAGAAGCAAATGCAAAGGTTCTATCACCTTTCAATTTAAGACGTGACCATGGGACAGATAAGAGAGCTTTATTGGCAGATCTGAGGCACTTAGGAGCTGAGTTCAAATGAATAAGAACAGAGATATAAGATGGGGCTTGTCTTGTCTGAAAACAACCAGCTAAATTTTGAATTGAATTCTAAAAAAGACAGGAAGCCAGTGAAGAGAAGCTGAAGTTGGAGTGAGATGATAAAGTTTTTGCTCTAGTTAACAGCCTAGATGCTGAATTTTTAACCATCTGTAAACGTGCCAATGAATAATGAGGAAGACCATGGTATAAAGAATTACAATAGTCCAGCTGTGATGTAATAAATGCATGAATAACTTTTTCCAAGTCTTGAAAGGAAAGTGTCGATTTAAGTCTGGAAATGATAAGGTACTTTCATGGTGTTATTTTGATCATTATTGGACCTTGACAGACTATGGTCACTATAAAATGTAATTGCATTGAAAATATCTATGTGAAAATTCTTTAAAAAAATATTTTTGTTCACAGAAAAAAGGGTTTGGAATGATTTACAAATATAAAAAAAATAACTTCAAGTGCAGTAGCTATATCTATGGAATGAAGGGAGAGCACCTGTTAAGCCTGATCATAAAAGTCAGATCTGGTATGTTAATATCCTGTGCTGCATGACAGAGAAGAGTTTAATGTCTTCGCATTGAGCTGGGCAATTTCTCTGCTCCCTCTCACTCATCAGCAAGCTGTTATTTCAGGGAACATGATAAATTGTATGATCTGTTTTCTCTGTATCTCTGTATTCTAGTTCACTGAGATCTGATGAACAATAAATCAAGTGCTTCATTCCTAAAAATTAAATGACCCATGGGCTTATCACACATGCTCAAATGTCAAACCATGAACCATTTGTTGTTCCTGAATTTCCCCCAGCTTTCCCCCACCAATTTCTTGCACACTCCCTAAAAACTGACACATTTGTTCAGAAAAATGAATATAAAAATGCTACAGTAAAAGAGGCTAAATTTCAATAAATAAATAGATTTCAACAAAACATGTCTACAAACTTATTTATCATTAATTTATTACAGTTATAGAGATTGGCATGGTAATAGATATGGCAATGTTGATATATTTGGTCTTGGCGGAATAGATCTGCTACGCTGCTGCTGCAGAGCAAGTACAGAGACTTGCTACTGCCAGTACATTCACAGACATTGCTGTGAGCATGTAAGACATGCTGCTGCTTCTGCACATGTAACATACATGAAATAACCCCTGACTATTTTGACAACTGATTGTTTATTGTGGATATTCTAGATAGTAGGCTACATCTCAAAAATGTGAAGATCGCAATTCAGATTGTGGATCGTGATTGTTTGT
The DNA here is from genome assembly GCA_018749465.1 of Paracanthobrama guichenoti. Taxonomy (NCBI): domain Eukaryota; kingdom Metazoa; phylum Chordata; class Actinopteri; order Cypriniformes; family Gobionidae; genus Paracanthobrama; species Paracanthobrama guichenoti. The sequence goes on along the minus strand of CM031956.1, from coordinate 13,788,630 downwards.
TATAAGATCATGCTATGAAATTTTGGGAAGCACTGCAAAAAGCAATATATAAATAAAGGTGACTTGATTAATTCACTCTGTTTCAACCACAGAAAGGTGCCAATAAAACACCTTGTAAACAAATGTCACGCAATGTTACATTTACCTCAGAAAAGCCATTAATCAGCTAGTAGGCTAAAATTACTATATTTAGCATTTTGCTAAATATATGCACTGTATTACAAAACACAACGTGTTGTCCCATTTCAGTACCTGAAGTCGGATAATTATGTAGTCAGGCTATCCACCTTTTTCTGAACGTTTAAGTCTCGCCCGACTCGTACTGGAATGATGCTTTACATTTTCGGTCTCCGGTGTTTCTAGTAAAATAAGTGTATTTTCCGAGCTGATAATGTAATGTTAAATATATGAAAATGGTTTAAAAAGCATGTGGATCCACAGTGACATCCACAGTGTCACAATGTCTGTCTTTTGTCAGTGCATCAACGTTTAATGAGTGTGTAGATGACACGAAACTCTCCAAAGTTAGCTGCACTGAAACATTGCTGTCACTGGGTACCCTAAGTTACAAAACTGAAAAGGTACTACTATGTACCTTTAAGGTACGAATACGCACTCTTAAAATACTGATATGTACCTTTTAAGGTACTAATACACACTCTTAAAGTACTAATATGTACCTTTAGGGTACTAATACACACTCTTACAGTACTGATATGTACCTTTTAAGGTACTGATATGTACCATTTAGGGGTGAGTAAGGTACAAAGATGTACCTTTTCTCTGTTGTACCTGTTGTACCTTAGCGTACCGCCCCAGTGACAGCACTGTACCTTTTTTCTGAGAGTTTATGAGCGCTCATATCCAACACATGCAGCTCTCAATCGGGATAAAGTTTGTGGGATTTTGTCCTCAAAATGATTAGAGCGCACATATACCCTCTTTAGGGAGTATTTTAACTTAAGAGCTGCAAGCCAAGCTTGTTTCTTTTGCCAGTCTAGCATAAAATTAAATTGGAATTAAATTGGAATTCCTCATGGCGGCACTCATCATATACTCAGGAAAATGGTGGATGTGTCAGTGTCATTATTCAGTGTCATTATTTACATATTGTTATGAAATAAAAAGTCTCTCTCACCTCAGAAAACCAAACTTTCCTGTCCTGTCAGCCACTCATAGCGTGCACTCTTCAGTTGCACGCGCAAATGCAGTGGCGTGCGCTATATATCACTTCATTTATAAACTCGCAAGAGAAACTATAAGCATGCAACGCTACGTTGTCAATTAGTCATGAAATAAAAGTAAAGTACAAATAAATCACGTAACTGGTATGACATGTTAGCTGGGAAAGATTTGCATGCAGATATGATGTTCATTCTATTCACCAGAAGCAGTTTTCATGTTTCATTAAGGCCGTGTGTCCACCAAAGCGTTTTTAGCCAGCTGAAAATGCTAGGCGCTCTGCTGTGGGCCCTGCTGTGGCAGCACAGGGTTTTTTCATTTGAGACTCTTGCTTGAGACTTCTGCATCTTATGATACAGAATATCTGCGGAAGTGTTACTAGTATCTCATTTCACAGATAGTTTCTGTATTGATTCTATATGAAAATGCAGATACAGTGTAAAGTGTTTGCTCTGGCTCTTGTTTAAATAATTTTGTTCTGTTATTATGCTTGTCATCTGTTGACGTTGTACAAGCAGGATGTGGCGGTTGGTCGGTGTTGTATTTGTCCCGCCCCTCCTCCGATGTGATTGGTTGGCTGGGTAAAAAGTGACAGTGACGAGCGTTGCGTTTTATTCAAAGTTGAACATTATTCAACTCTCGGCGACCAGTAAAAAAGCAGAGCGCTCAACGCTTGAGCGCGAAATAGACGCTTAGCGCCTTGCTTGTGGCGTTCTAAAAACGTGGTGCTCCCATTGAAAACAATTGGATACGCCAGCCAGCCGCGTGAAAAAACGCTTTGGTGGACACACGGCCTAACAGTTCATGTTGGTATTGTGTATTCACCATGGTAGCTGTTGTTTCCATAACCCCAAAATGCCACTTTATTTTCACTATGCTATTTTGTATATTTTTAAATTAGTGTGGTGGCTACTTTATTGTAAAACCCATCACATTTGTTGGCATTTCATGGCATGTCAATGTAACCATTATATAATTTAAAGATTTATCCAGATAAAATGGTCACAAATAGAAAAAAGAGCCCCGACGATCCCAAAACAATCTATTTGAAACTGTTACATGCCATCTCAATCAAGATGGGTCCAAAGCATGTTGAGGTCATGGGGCAATTTGTGTGTAAGGTGTTATCGTTGTCTGCTGATATCTGCTAACAATGAGCCATCAGAGGCCCTCTATTTCTCTAGATCAATTGTAATTGCGTAGAATGCCCCACATAGCTTCATCATTACCTCACAGACGGCTCATAATTTACTCCCATTTAGTTTTGTGCTATCCGCTACAGTGTTTGCCTCAGAGAGAGAACAGATCTATGTCGGACGAGGATGCTGACGCTCCAAGATAGCAAAAGGCACAGTTTACAGATGTCATTAACACAAATAACCCTGCATGGTATGAATGCCCGATTCCTGATTAGCCAGTCTGTATTCAAACATAGCACAAGACACAGTTCAGAACACCGAAGCCATGGTCCTCCTCTAGATCAATAACCCATATTTACTCATCAATATCAGAGCAAAGGCCATGTTTGAGTCAGTGCAGATGAAAAGTAGGGATTTGGGAGAGTTTGTGAAATTATCACAAGGTCAAATATTACTTTGTAATGAATAGGCATAGAGAAAATAACCTGAATATATGCTGTATATTCATTTGTGAGAGAAAATGGCTTTTATTCATATGTACAGAAAGACACACAATCCCACTAAATGCTGTTCTTTCCTTTTATACAGACTGAAGAATTATACAGCACAACCAGTGCAGTTCTATTCAAGAACAAATTATTCATATAAGCTAGTCCTTTCAATGACTCATTCCAAATTACAAACTCACGAGTTAACATTTGCTGGATCCTTTAGTGATTGATTGAAGACGGTTAATGTATCAACATCAAGATTTTATTAGTTTCAGTGATGAGTTAATAAATTACAATATTTTAATAGGCTAACTTGACGATGTTGGCTGAAAGAGAATTTCATATGTAAGAAAAATTGAAAACTAAAATATAAACTTCTATAAACGGTATCATGAATCATGATTTTGCCAATTTCAGTACCTGACAGGGAATGTGCTGCTATTCCACAGCACAGAAGGCAGCGTGAAGTGTATAAGTTATGTGAGTTATAAATACTGACATTAGGACTGTTCTGTAATTTATCTATCATTTAAAACCAGATGGGATGTTCAACAAAGGGCAAGTCACCTGCATACTTTAGGATAAAAAAAGAAATTATCATTATCAAGCCCAACAAGTATGAATTTTTGAAATCAGATTTTCATCTCAAATTACACATTTCTATTAAGTTTACATATAAGCAAGGGGAATCAGTGTGTAATCAGTGTGCAGATTAACAGTCACCCTTATGAATTTGTTTTCTTTCCATAAAAACAAAATGCATTTTTTTTTTTTTTTTTTTTTTTTTTTGTTCAGCCACAGAACAAAAAAGCATAGACATCAATTCTGTAAACTGATGCTGAGGTACCAGAGGGCTTGTATCATGCCGAAAACAAAATTTTGATTTCGATCCAATCCCATCAGAGAGTCATCTTAACAAGGAGTCGAAAACATTTGCTTGGCCTCAATCACCAGCATCCCAGACTTGCTCATTTGACTCATCTTGGCAAAGTTATTGCAAAACAAATCTTTTGTAATGGTGGGAGTTTATTCAATAAAGCTGATTTACGCCTGGCCTGTTAATTTATCTCCTCTCATTAACCCAGGCTGCTGCTGGCTGCACTTCCTGCACTAATCAGCTGCTACTCCCACAGGCGGTGTTCACACAATCCCCAACATCCAGCACTGCAGAGCCCAGCTCAGATGTACCCTTACAATGCTCTATCCACAGCCTGCTTGTGTTCCTCACACTCCAATTAACCAGATGAAATATTCCACAATTACAGCTGCAGAGCTAACAAAGCAATGAAGATTATATCATAAAACCTCAGTAAATTGCTTCATTGTTTTATTACTGAGTAGCAGAAGTCTTTTTTTTTTTTTTCTTCTTTTTTCTGTGCAGGTACAATTCAACACATTGCCCAATATGTAATTGTATGAACATAAGCAGATGAGTGTGTGTTTATGTAGGTGTGAAGGTCATTGTGCACCTCTCTGGTCTCTCGTCTTGTAGACTATGAGGGTAATTAGGCAGGTAATGTGCTTGATTACAGGTCTGATTCATCGTGACCCCACTCACATGACCCCTCCATTTTATCCAAACAGATTAATAACTTCAGCTACATTAGTCTCACATAGCCTCATGAACCTCCCATTTAAACAGCTACCAACCAAAGATCACTGTAGTTGTATGTGTTATTAAGGGCAGGTTTATCAAAAAAAAAAAAAAAAAAAAAAATTATCAATTTCAGGAAATAAAAACAAAAATAAATACAAAAATACAAAAAAAAAAAAAGATGAATAAATAAAAGAATGAACGAATGAAGTTCCACTCAGTAACTTGCTACTAAGTACCTAAAACAAAGCTCTGAATATTTCTCAAACACGGAGAATAATACAAATCTGTGTGCTTTTACTCCCAAACGTTGTGTAAAGTCAGACAAACTGATTAGTTTGCTGGCTTGAGAAAGTATTTTCAAGAGTGAAAAAAATGAATCGTGTCAAGATGGTCAATGAACAGATAGTGGGATTTTAGATATTAAAGGATTAGTTCACTTTAAAATGAAAATGATCCCATGATTTACTCACCCTCAAGCCATCCTAGGTGTATATGACTTTCTTCTTTCTGATGAACACAATCAGAGTTATATTTATAATACAAGGCCCTATAAGGCCCTAAACGGTTTAGCTCCTGTGTATTTAACTGATCTTCTATCGCCTTATAACCCATCATGATCTTTAAGATCACTAAACTCTGGGCTTCAGGTAGTACCTAGGATATCCAAGTCCACTAAAGGAGGAAGAACATTTTCATATTTGGCACCTAAACTCTGGAATAGCCTTCCTAATAATGTTCGGGGCTCAGACTCGCTCCCCCAATTTAAATCTAGATTAAAGACGCATCTCTTTAGCCAAGCATTCACATAATGCATCTTATAACCTTGTACTCCAGTTATATCAGTGCACATGATTGTCTTTGCTCAAAGCTTTGAACAGCAGCTATGCTAATTATTTTCCTGTTCTGTTTTATCTTGGGACGCCCATCCCGAGGCAATTAGAGAGTCCGTCAGCTCAATGCATAACGTGGACAAATCTCTTTAAATTGTAATGTAGATGCGTGCATTTTCTGTGAAGCTGCTTTGAAACAATGCATTGTGAAAAACACTATACAAATAAATGTGAATTGAACTGAATTAATAAATATCCTGATGCTTCCACGCATTGAACGCAAATGGCAGTGAACGGGGCCAACGAGTTTTGAAGCCCCAAAAAGTGCATCCATCCATCCATCCATCATAAATGTACTCCACATGGCTTCAGGGAGTTAATAAAGGCCTTCTGAAGCAAATCGATGGGTTTTTGTAAGTAAAATATCCATATTTAATGTCATAAAGTAAAATATCTAGTGGCCGCCAGGCCACCTTCTATATTCAACTTATGAAAAAAGCGTGACTGGCATAACTATGACATCGGACGCAGCGTAAACGCTTTTTAACTGCGAGAGGCGTTACACTTTCTTCATAAGTTGAATACGAAAGGCGGTCTGGCTGATCTTGAGGGTGAGTAAATCATGGGTAATTTTCATTTTAAAGTGAAAGGATTAGCCTAAAGTTATAGTCAGACGAGCTCAAATGTAGAAGCTGTGCATGAAAGACTGTGAGAAAGTCTGTGAGAAACAAAAGTAGTAATGAATGAATGAAAGAAAGATTTGTGAAGAGGACAATCACGTCTCGATTGAGCTCAAAGTAAGGGCAAGTCCCTGGTGCCACACTGCCAGGCCATGAAGGATTACTTCTGCTGGCGGGCCATAGAAATTGAGTCTTTTGATCTTACGTTTTAAATTAAAATTCTAATTTGGACAATAAAAATTTAATCACCATTTTCAGACTCTCAAAGTGAATAGCAATAAGCATTTCCATGCAGGAAGCGCATTAATGTTAAGCGGATATAGCTGGTCTTCCATGACACCCTTTTTTCTGCTGCTTGAGTGAGTGGCTGTCGTTGATTCAGCTCTGACCTTCTCCTCAAAGTCAAATCTTTTGTGCCACATGCATGCTCTCCATTCCCTATGTGAATCAGCAAACAAGCTCTGCTTTACCACGACTCTGAAGACGTAACATTTACTGCTCCAAAATAATGATACAACTAAGAAAACGCCTCACAAGTCCTGTTACAAATTTAGCATTGGCATGTTATAAAAGGGTTGACATTTCGTAAGAAACACTTAACTTTTAGTGATAAGTTTAGCACACATTCAAGCTTCCCGATAAATTGCTAAAACATGGTGATCTCAATACAAACAATCACACCTGAACATGGTCATATGTTTTTTTAATTTTTTTATTTGTTACTTTGCACTTTTAATTTAGCAAAGTTTAATTTATTCATTCAAGTTTTTTATTTAGGATATTTAATTTGACACTTCAATTGCAGTATCTAAATATTATTAAGAATTACAAGTTCATTGTCATTTGAAAGTGTGTAGGCCTACTTGCATTATTATGCTTATACATTCACCTAAAGGATTATTAGGAACACCTGTTCAATTTCTCATTAATGCAATTATCTAATCAACCAATCACATGGCAGTTGCTTCAATGCATTTAGGGGTGTGATCCTGGTCAAGACAATCTCCTGAACTCCAATCTGAATGTCAGAATGAGAAAGAAAAGTGATTTAAGCAATTTAGAGTGTAGCATGGTTGTTGGTGTATTTCACAATCTGCTCAGTTACTGGGATTTTCACGCACAACCATTTCTAGGGTTTACAAAGAATGGTGTGAAAAGGGAAAAACATCCAGTATGCAGCAGTCCTGTGGGCGAAAATGCCTTGTTGATGCTAGAGGTCAGAGGAGAATGGGCCGACTGATTCAAGCTGATAGAAGAGCAACTTTACCACTCGTTACAACCGAGGTATGCAGCAAAGCATTTGTGAAGCCACAACACGCACAACCTTGAGGCGGATGGGCTACAACAGCAGAAGACCCCACCGGGTACCACTCATCTCCACTACAAATAGGAAAAAGAGGCTACAATTTGCACAAGCTCACCAAAATTGGACAGTTGAAGACTGGAAAAATGTTGCCTGGTCTGATGAGTCTCGATTTCTGTTGAGACATTCAGATGGTAGAGTCAGAATTTGGCGTAAACAGAATGAGAACATGGATCCATCATGCCTTGTTACCACTGTGCAGGCTGCTGGTGGTGGTGTAATGGTGTGGGGGATGTTTTCTTGTCACACTTTAGGCCCCTTAGTGCCATTGCATTGAGCATTCCATACCTGAGCATTGTTTCTGACCATGTCCATCCCTTTATGACCACCATGTTCCAATTCTCTGATGGCTACTTCCAGCAGGATAATGCACCGTCACAAAGCTCGAATCATTTCAAATTGGTTTCTTAAACATGACAATGAGTTCACTGTACTAAAATGGCCCCCACAGTCACCAGATCTCAACCCAATAGAGCATCTTTGGGATGTGGTGGAACGGGAGCTTCGTGCCCTTGATGTGCATCCCACAAATCTCCATCAACTGCAAGATGCTATCCTATCAATATGAGCCAACATTTCTAAAGAATGCTTTCAGCACCTTGTTGAATCAATGCCACGTAGAATTAAGGCAGTTCTGAAGGCGAAAGAGGGTCAAACACAGTATTAGTATGGTGTTCCTAATAATCCTTTAGGTGAATGTATATACACACAAATATATATATATATATATATATATATATATATATATATATATATATATATATATATATATATATAAAAAAATGTTTTGTTTTTGTTTTTTTCAGTGGCATAAAATTGTCTTTAAATAACAATAATATCGTTTATCACAATTATTTCTGGGACAATATATTGTACAACAAATCTTTAAAAAAAATTTGCCCAAGTCCTGAGATCTAGATTCTGATGACCAAGTTCATCCACAAGAGCATATCAATGTTCTTTACATTTTATTGTAAAGAAAACCGGCCTACTCATAGACCGGGAGTAGTTCCAAGCCCGAGGGTGCCACAGAGGGGCTAGAAAAAACCCTAAACTTCCAGATATCATAAGCAAGAAGGATGAACCTATTAAGAGGGAGAAACTTCTCAGAAACTTCAAGCGGCTCGAAGGAGCCTCAGAAAGGTCTTGGAGTGCAAAGTCCCAGGCTGGCACCCTGGTGCGTACGACAGGTCTTTAGCCTCAAAGTGCCACAGAGGAAACGAGTAACTAGAGGATGTAGCCCACATGAAACACCACCCAAAGGAGTGTGGTAAGGTGCTAACACACACGCAGACAGACACCTTTATTGTGGAGGGCTAACCCAGCGGAGAACCTCTCCTGCAGGAACTCCAGCACCACGCTCACGGGGCAGTTGACTGGATCCCACAGGCGATCTCTACACCATGAGGTGAAGAGTCTCCACTTCGAGTGTACAGTTTTATAAGAAAAACTTACAGAACTTAAAAGCTGGGCCCCCGAGCCCCAGCAGACGAGCCCCGGCACACTCTCTCTAGAACTCCTGGAAGCAGAACAATCGGGGGAAATGCGTACAGGGGCAGCCTCAGCCACTCCTGTACCATGGCGTCCAGTCCAAGAGGAGCTGGAGGCGTTAAGGAGAACCACAGATGACAAGAGTGTTCTCGTGTGTGGCCAGCAGGTCCACTTTGGCCCTGCCAAATTTCTCCCAAAGGAGCTCCGCCACCTCGGTGTGAAGTCTCCACTCCCTGGGCCTCGGCCCCTGTCTCAATAGGATGTCTGCTTCCACAAATGAGCCCTGGGCCAAGCGACCACTCATGGACACCCCCCAGCCCGTGAAGGACCTTTCCACATAACCAAGGTGCGGAGACACTGCCGCATTGCCTTGACTACGCAAGAAAGGGTTCCCTTCGGGGAAATCCTTTGGTCTTAAGCCACCACTGTCTCTTACTGTTAGACGGTGAGTGACCGGTCTAAGATCGACCCTATGCGAGGCTCTGATAAGCGGGCCTGCATAGGGACCATGAGGTACAGCAGGAAGTGCTTCAGTGCCACTGCTACCGCATGAGACGCTACCGCATTGCCTTGACTCCCCGAGAAAGCCAATCCCTTGGTCTTAAGCCACCACTGTCTCTTAGTATTAGACAGTGAGTGACTGGTCTAGCTTCACCCCTTCACTGCTGAGAGGATCGACCCTATGCAAGGTTCTAATAAGCGGGCATGCATAGAGACCGAAATCCAACTCACACCTAGATACGTTATTCTCTGACTGGAGAAAGAATGCTCTTCTTGGAGTTGAGCCTCAGCCGTAACTTCCTCGTGTGCAAGAACAACATCTCAATGTTGAACCAGCAGATGAGCTGACTGTACTGTCGTCGAAATAGAGAATGCGGATCCCCTGCATACGCAAGCCACACAATTCATGAACATGCAGGGTGAATGAGCTAGAACAAAGGGAAACACCTGCTATTCGTACGCTTTTCCCCCGAAAGCGAACCTCAGGTATTTCTTGTGCTGCGGAAGGATGGAGACACGAGAGTATGCATCTATGAGATCTATCAAGACAGACCAAACCTCGGGTTTGAGATACAATCTGTTTGAGTGTAAACATCCTGAACCTGAGCAGTCGAGGACGCGCAGATCTAAAATAGATCATCAATAGATCAAATAGAATACCATCCTTCTTTGGCACGATGAAGTACCAGCTGTAAAACCCTGACTCCCTGTCTGGTAGAGGGACCCTCTCTATAGCCTCTTTTTGCAGAAGAGTCTGTACTTCTTGAGTCATAACCAGAGCCTGCTCGGGGCTCACCAGCGTGGGCAGGACCCCGTTGAAACTGGGTGGACAACAACTGAACTGGATGGCGTACTCTTATTTATTTTTTATATATATATATATATATATATATATATATATATATATATATATATATATATATATATATATATATATATATATATATATATATATATATATATATATATATATATATATATATATATATATATATATATATATATATATATATATATATATATATATATATATATATATATATTATATATATATATATATATATATATATATATATATATATATATTATATATATATATATTATATATATATATATTATATATATATATATTATATATATATATATTATATATATATATATTATATATATATATATATATATATATATATATATATATATATATATAGGGCTCATTGAGATATAGTTGGCAGATTCTCCCACTCCCAGAAAATCTACTATGGGTACCAGCCCCTCGAGACTGGCCTCTGATGTACTCTGCACCATGAGCGCAGTGCCCTGAAGCAGCGAAGCGGCAGGGAACAACTGGCTTGACAGTGCCAATTCCCTCCACGGAAGGCACGAGCCATCCACACCCCGGCACTCGGGCGGGGTTGGTGGATAGACCCCATGAGGGTACCGACAACAGACGGGCACCGTATGCTGAGGTGAACACCGCCTGCCCCCGGGGGGGGGAAACCCTCACTGCCCTGGGCACTAAGGCATCAGGGCTTCTTAGACACAGCCTTCCTTGAGATAATGACGGTCATCAGATCCGTCTTACCCTTGGAAGATTGACGCTCTGATTTTGCTGCGCCCGGTGTGAGGAGCTCGTACTCAGCGTCCGCTGCTCCCGCACAGCAGCAGAGGAGAGGAGACCTGAGACTACAGGCTTGAACTTTGCTTTTACTACCTGGAGCTAAATCTGTGGAAGATCAGAGCTCACTCTGATCCCCTGGCTTTCTCCCAGATCTTATGTCGGGCAGCCTAATATGCCTGCAAGAAAGCCATAGTGTGCAGGCATGCAACGGCCTAGCCCACTGCCGAGTACATTCTCTAGCATTATTTATACATGCATGTATATATATACATATTTTTCATATTTTTTAAGTGTTCTCTTAATATACTGAAGTGTGGGTATTAAACACAGTGAAGACATGGGCTGCTTCCACGATCTTGACACCTCTGTTCTGTGAAAACGGCAAGCCCCGTGGAGGCTGAGCAGAGCACTGACAGGAAGTGCTCATAAGCCTGCTTTAACTGAGGCACGCTCCTGGTCTGGTGGCTAGTTTTCTCTTGCTTTTTTTTATTTATATATTTTTCTCTGCTCAGAACCTCCAAAAGCTCCTCACAGGCAGGTGTTTGAAGTGGCGAGTCTTCAACCCCTGCAACGATGCTACAGACATCCACCTCCTCAGAGCTGGACAACTGCAGCACTGAAGCCACGCCCCCCGGGCGGGAGAAAACGCAGCGCAGACTCGCGAACCCAGAGAAGCAGCACTGGACCTGCCAGGTGAAGGCAGAGAAAGGGCTGGCCCATCTCTAACCCCTCTGACAAGACCATTTGCGAACCCCGCGACATAAGCTGCCGCCGCGCCTCAGCAACAGCGGAGCCTGAGCCACGGAGAACGCAAGCCACGGAGAATGCAAGCCGCGGCGCCCTCCTCGAAGAGCGTCCGCGGGATCGCAGCACTCTCAGAGGCAAAGCCTCACAATGCTCGTGGCCGACCCCCTCAAGAGCCGACTGAGCGTGTTGTTCTCCTAAACAAACACCACTCTTCAAATGTGTATCCCCACTCGAGAATTAACGAGAGCAGGGAGAAACACACTTTCAGTAACGCTGTTCGCTCGCCATGGTGTCTCTCTTTTAGTGTGCCAGTAAGTGTTGCAAACTTGTTATATGAAAACAAAAAAGTCTGAACTCAGACACAAACACAGAGCGCTTGCTGAAGACAACAGAAGCTAGCGTCGTTTGTTTGCCGGTATGCTTTGTACCTTCCGGGTCTATGACGTCACCCGCCTATGACGTTCTGTCTCTCCATTGGACTGATTACACACGTGCTTCACGACGCAATCACGCAGAAGCGTTCCCAAAGCTGTGACGCAGCGCGAGTTCCCTTGAAAAGGAACATTATTTAAAACATTACTTTGCATTAAGTACTGGTAATTTTTTTTAAAGATTTTAATAAGGCTGCATTAAAGGGTTTGTTCATCCTATGATTTACTCATCCTTAAGCCATCCTATGTGTTTATGACATATATCTTCTTTCAGACAAATACAATCGAAGATATATTAAATATCCTGGCTCTTCACAGCTTTATAATGGCAGTGAATAGAGGATGATATTTTGAAGCCCAAAAAAATCCATCATAAAAGATATCCACATGGCTCCAGGGGGTTAATAAAGGCCATCTGAGGTGAAGTGATGCATTTGTGTAAGAAAAATATACATTTTTTAATTTTTAAAAACTAAAATAACTAGCTTCCGGTAGATGGCCTACTCAAGTCAATTTGCGCCAATTCAGCCAACACAGATTTAATTTTCTTATTCATGTCTATGCTGCAGTTGCTAGTCTATTAGTCTGCATTTACACTACAAAACTTAATGCACATCAGTACATAATTTGACATCAGCTTGTCAGATGTTTTGTCCCGTCTTCGGTTATCACTGTCAATCATAGCAATTTCAGGAGTGACTTGTGGAACAATTTAGCGGCTTCACTCACATAATTAAATGTTTGTCATTTCTGAAACTTTGCAGTAGGCTATATGTGGACCGTGGACGTTGGTCACAATACACAATGAATCTCTTCATTACAGAGTGTCTACACTTTGGTGTCATAATGAGATAAACTCGTTCAGAGTGGATTCTGACTTACCTACAGTAAACACCTCTGATTGGCTATCGCTTTTTCAACAGAGATGCCCGTAATCGGCCACAATCCTCAAAGCTGCAAAAACATGTTGGAAATAGAAACCATTTCCTTTGTGCCACATACACAAATATTCAGAAGCATTTAAAAGCAGTCACACACACGGAAACATCCCCCCACCACCATTTTAAAAACTCATCGGATCTACGTGAATCACACAAATGATCTATTTTGGATTTAAAATGGCACATTTCGCAGAAAGGTGACAAATTTGCATCCCTGTAAATTATTTATAACTTAATGATAGTTACTAAAAGTTGACAAAAAAAAGGCTATATTAGCAAACATCCCCTTTTTATCTTCTGGGGATGTTTCAGTGAACAGGAGGTCATAGCACACAGCACAGCATATTTGACTTCCTCAGAGACCTTCAGGATTGGCTGAGAGCTGCCTAATGATTTGGAATGATTTGGAATGACAACCAGAGTGTAAACAGCTGGCAGGGGTCCTGGGGTGATGACATCGAGAAACTGAGTGCCCTTGGACACCAGGAACAGCTGTAAGACAGCATACGCCCTCCACCAAAATTATGCCATCTCTCTCTCTCTCTCTCTCTCTCACCTAAAAGGTATGTTGGGATAGATGTACTATGTACAAAAGTATATCATGAAACCATTCAAATCATAGCAGCTGATTTTTTTTTTTTTACTACAGCTTTGTGTGTAACGCATCCAAATCCTCTACAGCTGATATTAAAGGGTTAGTTCACCCAAAAATGAAAATTCTGCCATTAATTACGCACTCTCATGTTGTTCCCAACCTTTAAGACTTTCGCTCATCTTCGGAAAACAAATGAAGATATTTTTTTATAAAATCTGAACGATTTCTGTCCCTCCATTGACAGCTATGCAACTACCACTTTGACACTTCAAAAAGTTCATAAAGAGGTCGTAAATTCCATATGAATTGAGTGGTTCAGTCGAAACAATTTTTTGAAGAGATACGATTGCTTTATACACTGAACAGATTTAATTTAGGCTTTCACTCATAAACATTCATCAACACACTCATCAGTTACGGTAAACGGATGCTCGAGCATGCATGCTCTTTATGAACATTTTGAAGCGTCTAAGTGGTAGTTGTGTAGCTGTCAATGGAGGGAAAGAAATCTCTCAGATTTCATCAAAAAGATCTTCATTTGTGTCCCGAAGATTAACGAAAGTCTTACAGGTTTGGAACAACACGAGGGTGAATAGATGCCAGAATTTTAATTATTGGGTGAACTTACCCTTTAATAAACTTCTCCAGACAAGCCAACCGTTCATGAGGACAGCTTCTGAGGACAGGACTGTTCCCTAAGACTGTAAGCTAAGACTGTGTCCTCTCCTCTCCATAACGAGTTTGGTCCCGTTCCAGGGCCCAGCACAAGCTTTACTGTATAATGTGTCTTCAATGGTCTGCTGGTGACAAGCTCACTAATTCACTCCACATGATTGCAGAACTATTCCCATTAAATGTTCAGAAAGAACTGCTGATGAGACAGTTGGATGGAATGGCAGATAAAAAACCGAGAAGAACGCCCAAATGTCTGCTCTGCATAGCTCAGCATGCCTTCTCTCTTCTTTATTCACCTCTCCTCTCTTTTGTCATGAGTGAAATATTAAAATAACGGAAAGACTTCACACATATTTATCTTTGTACCTCCACAAAATTATTCTGATGTTTTGTTTTGTTTTTGTTTTTTGGGGGGGTGGGGGGAGTAGCCGTGGTTATCCACAGTCATTGTTTCTGAGAACTTCATAAAGCCTCTGTTATCTTTTGATGTCTTCATGTTGTCTGGCTGAATTTTTCATAAGAAATTCATTTGTAAATTTTCATTGTCACATTTTATATGACTTCTGTCACATGGTTTTGACAGATTATCTTTGTGCTTGCTTGTATCATGTCAATTTGTATTCTGTATTCAACACAGTACTGTAATATAAAAATATTGTGGCATATTGCTTTTGTACTTACTTGCATATTCATACAACATCCAAATATAACGGATTTGATGAAATATCCTCAGAAATTATATATAAAAACCATGGCACATTTTGATGGTGTGCCTGTATACAGAACTACAGAAACATTTACCTTGGAGATTCTTTTCTAGTGTAAGAGTGGTTAAAATTTTATTTATAATTTATTTTGTAAAGGAATTAACACATTCTGCTATTAAGGATGTTAAAGGATTTATAATGTTAAAAAAGATTTCTATTTCAAATAAATACTGTTCAAACTTGATTCCTGTAGCTCAAACAATAAGAGCGTGGCGCTAGCAATGCCAAGGTCATGGGTTCGATTCCCAGGGATAGCAAGAACTGACAAAACGTAAAAATGTGTACCTTGAATGCAATGTAAGTCGCTTTGGATAAAAGCGTCTGCCAAATGCATAAATGTAAAAAGTTCCTGAAATGTTTCTTAAACAGCAAAAATTCTGAAGAATCATGTGACTGGAGTAATGATGCTGAAAATTCAGCTTTGCATCAGGAAAAAATTACATTTTAAAAGAGAAAAGTTATTTTAAATAGTAATAATATATATACACATTATTATTTTGATCAAATAAATCAAGCCTTTGTGAACATAAAGAGAAAGAATTCTTAGCGACCCCAAATATTTTAACAGTAGTGTAAATACCACAACTACCATCTAAAATCACAGCCATAATAAAATAATTAACTTTTATGATGGGCTTAAAAGTCATTAAGGCAACACTAATGCAAGTTTGGAAAATGGGACATACTCGTCAAGACCGGAATTTTGACAATGTTGTGTGTGTATGTATCTATGCCTTGTTTTGTTTTTTGTTTTTGTTTTTTACTTAATGTTGTATGTATTGTTGTTGGGCCTAGAGCCTGTAATAAAGTTTATATATATTACCGTTAAAGCGCTGTAATCTGTGAAAAAGAACTTTACTGAATAGGCTATATGTGCACAGAGAAAATCTCTCAGAGAGGGTGCGAGTACCGAATAGCTTAAAATCACTTTCAATTGGTAAGACTTAAAAAGACGTGCCAATGATAAATGTTACTGACGATGCATCACTAGCCCGATTGTACAAGTGAAAATTTCGTCAACTGTCCTGACTCCCGAAATGCGAGAGCCTAGTATCAATGCCTGTAGCTTAACACTTATGCAATGTGGTGATGTTAAGCGCATTTTGAGAGATAGAGAGAGAAGACGCAGCTGAATCACTCACGCTGTGTGTGAAATTACATCTTGCAGAAAGTTTTAAAATGACTGAATTGATCTTATAATCTGTGTGGATTCATTTACTCATACAACCTATATGCTAAAGTGAATAAATGTTTAAAATTATGCGGAATCCGCGCCAGAATTCGAGCCCTGGTTCTAATGATCTGAGGATGCTCAACAAAAGCGGTAGAGTTCGTAACTGATTCATTCAGGGTTTTCAGACATCAAACGTCTTTCCTTAACTCGATATTGACTTATCAAAAATTCAAATGTAGCTACTTAACTTGTGTTATGTCACAGTGCAAGAATAATGCAGCTTTCTTTAGAAAATCTGTTAAAATTACCATTTAAACAACTTATTGTCCTTCTGACTAGGCCGCTTAATATTTCTGGCAATTGCAATATGCAATATTTAGGAGAATAATTAATTTCTTTTTCTCCAACACAATTGGTTCATTAAAATGGGACATTGCCTCTTATCTTTCCCCCAAAGGTGTTCAATAATTTTCTATTCTACTGCTGGCCTATAAACAGGGTCCTTTTGAAAGAGACAATCAAGAGCAATTCAATTATCAAGCTGGACTAGTTCCCTAATGCTGAGAGTTCACTAACCTTACAACATTTAATTGAGTGAAGAATAATTTCTCTTTCAAAAACTAATCTATTTAACAGCCCACAATAATTATAGTTGGCTTCAGTGGTTGAAAAAGGCTGAGAATGGCAAGAGATGCTTAATATTTAAAAAATTGGTCTATTCGTCTGTCTGTTTATCTGTCCACTCTATTTCAGCATCCATATCATCATGTACACGAGCAGCAAAGTTGGTACTGTCCCCAAAAAATGACAGCACTGTCTGAGGTGGCTCTCTAAAGCCATCCTACACGGGTGCCGACCATGCCGCATACTGAAGGAGAAACCCCAATCTCAATTCAGAGACCAATGCAGCAGTATAAATATTGATCTTCTCGCTATATCTCATTGGAGTAGTCATCACAGGTCCATATATCTATTTGTGTGGGACTGTTTGCAAGGCTGGGCAAACTGCAGCCAATACACTAAAGTCCATTCAACATTTAAACAAATGCATCAGGGTAGGTTAAGCAAGCCGGCTGGACACAGAGTACTGCTGAAGTGTCATACTGCCACCTACTGCTGAAAACACTACACGTGCATCATTACCACTTGAGATCAAAGCTTAGTTGCTTTGCCTCCCAAGTGATGGTAGAGTGTTCAGATATTAAATGAAAAGGAGGATGTGCCAATGAGGTTAAGCTATTCAATTAGATATAATTGTTTAATGATACTTTGGGGTGATCATCTTTCAGCTTCATTCAACAGGCTTTTTAAAAGATCATTATAGATATTCTTGTGTTTCTTTTCTTTATCATATATAAGCCTATTGACATTTGAAGGGATATTAAAGCTAATCGTAATGCATTTCCTTTGTAAAACTGCTCATTAGGTCCAATGCCTGACCTTAAGTAATGAAATCCTGAAAACAGAACTATTAACCAGCATCATTTCATCATTCTGGTCATATTCATTCAGCTTTTTTACTTAACACTTACGGGAAAAAAATAGGAAGGTGGACTATTACTGATTTAAAACTGCCCATTTATTTGCCATTCTCTGTTTCTCTTTCCTGCTGGGGAACACTGTCTGTGTGTAAGTGGTGATTGGGGCTTTTCCCGGCGGGTCAGGTGGAAGCAGTGGTTTGGAGCGGAGATTGACTCTAGGAGCAGTGAGACGGTAGGTCCTGCTCTTTTCTCAGAGATAATGAATCAGACAGTGGGCTGCTAGGCTGTGTTTATAGGCGTTTGGAGGCGCAAAGCGGGACGTGGGGAAGTCATATTCACATATAAAAGCCTGTGACACACAGAGGAGCACCCTGAAAGCAGTGCGTCTGGTGACTCGCACCTAAACTCGGGGGTAGAGGAGAATCAGGGATAGCAAATCGATTCAGCACTCGCCATCCCCTGACCACCAAAGTCATTTTGGCTGCAGTAAAGGGAAATTCTATTACCAGTGACAAGTTTGTTTCATTTGCTCTATTGCTTTCATAGCCCAGACATTGACAATGTTGATGGTTTTTCAAATAAAATCATTTTATGTCAAGGCCATGGTGCTATATTATCTCCAGAGCTGTCTAAATTGCTGTCTTCTTCTTATAGAGGTTTTGACACTAAAAATGCCACGGTCTGATTGATATCTCCCAGGATCTCCCCCGGTGGAGTTATAACCTCCAGACTAATAAATATCTGACCCCACGTGACCAGAAGCAGAGAATAGACTAGAAGGTCGACGCACACTTGCAGTCAAAAATTTGGACATAACCAACTCTGAATGAATGATTGTAAAATCATTAAACTATTACATTTTCTCAACTTCATGAAATAGGAACCACTTGTATAATAATAATTTCAGTCAAGGATGTCCAAACTTTTGATTGATACTGCATGAGAAATGGAGGAAAATAGAGAGCCAAAAATTCAACCCATAAGTATATTAAAAATAAGGTTTCAATATGTAAACATATATTCCTGTTTTAAGAGTTAAGGGTATTAAGCCAAATGGAAAGTGCAATTCACTTTTCATTGCATTTAGGGCTGGGTTAAAAATATTGGTCACACTTTACAATAAGGTTTTATTATTTAACATTAGTTAACTACTTTAGTTAACATGAATTAAGAATGAATAATACTAGAGCATTTATTAATCTAAATTAATGTTAATTTCAACATTTACTAATACATTAAAATCAAAAAGGTTGTTTGTTAACATTAGTAAATGCACTGTAAACTATGCACTGTGCACTCAAATAAAAAAATATTTGTATTAACTAGCCTTAACAAAGATTAATAAATACTGTAACAAATGTTCCCTTTCGTTCAGTCACTCAGAGTAACGTCAGTGACTGACGAATGGGGGTTTTGCCTAGAAGCCTATCATCTTCGAGATCTAGAAAACGCCCAATGGCAGTGCCAATGCAATGAGCATGCGGAATTTGCATAGCGTAACTCCGCCCCACAGCGTGGGTATATAAGGAAGTACACTGGCAACATCGCATTATGTTTCTGCTTCGGAGCCAAGAGCATCTCTTTACTCCTGCAAGCCTGAATTCTGAGTTCTCTCTCAGTTCTTTGAGACGAGCAGTTCTCCAGGGTGTTGGTGTGACGGCGCGTTCCAGCGATCTCACATTGCCTGCCTGCTGATCTGTGCAGTGATCTGCAACAGCTGTGTGTTTTTTTGGGCTCTCGTATACTTCGGTGGCGAAGTCCTGAGACACCTGGCCTTACCTTGTTGATGTGGGAGGGCTGAGCGGGCCCGCCTCCTCAATTCTCCCATATCCCAGGCTGGCCCCCTCGGTGGCCAACAGTTCTCGACTACCCAAAAGCAGACTGAGGTCCTTAAACACGTACTGCCCTGGCAGCCAGCTACTGGCACCTAGCCGCCAGCTCAGTCGCCTCAGTCTGCTTGCTACCAAGGGTGCCCTCCTGCGGCTCCCGCCCGGCCCCTACAGCAGCCTTCACCCGGGCCGCACCATGGAGGTGGTCGCAGGAAGGCGCCCCAGTCCGCTCCAGCCCCGCAGCCTGCCTAACGTCAGGCAAAGCGGCACTCATAATGCGGACAACTCAGAAATGGGTTCCAGTTCTTTCCAGGAGATGGTAGCAGGGCCACTCCTTCCCCCGGTGGAGGGCCGGGAGAGAATCCTTTGTTCTTCTACTGGCCCCCGGGTCAGCAGCGCCCAGAAAGAACGGATGTCCCTATCTCTGAGCTCCCAGAGACACGCCACTCTCGTCCCTCTCTGACGCAAGCCTCCTCTCAGAGCAGACCCCAGTGGAACGCACAACCTTCCCTGGTCTCCTCTGTCAGGACACAGCTGCTGACCGTGCCCCCACACCGGGACGCTACGCCTCCCACGTCTGGGCCGGTCATGCTGCCTTGCTGCCCCACCCGGGGTACGTCTGTGGTCTGAATGACCCCACTGATGCAGTTCTTGGGAGACTGGCTAGAGCTTCCCGGACTGTCCCACTGGGTCGTGAAGACCATCAGACTCGGCTATGCGATTCAATTAGCTCAGGCTCCTCCCCGCTTCCAGGGAGTCCAATACACCATGGTGGGGCCCAACGCCCCTGTCATGCATGCAGAGGTTGCTACCCTGCTGGCGAAGTGTGCAATCGAGCCTGTCCCTCCAGCCGAAATGAAGTCCGGCTTCTACAGCCCCTACTTCATTGTACCAAAGAAACCGGTGGGTTACAACCGATCCTAGGCCTGCCCGTCCTGAACCAATCCCTTCACAGGCTTCCATTCAGGATGTTGACAGTGAAACACCTTTTCGAATGCGTTCATCCAGTAGATTGGTTGGCAGCGATCGACCTGAAGGATGCCTACTGCCATGTCTCCTTTCTTCCTTCCTTGACACAGACCGTTCCTACGGTTTGCTTTTGAGGGGCGGGCATATCAGTACTCGGTCCTCCCATTTGGGCTAGCTCTGTCCCCTTGCGTCTTTACGAAGATTGTCAAGGCAGCCCTTGCACCACAAAGGCAGCACGGGGTTCACATCCTGAACTACCTCGACGACTGCCTCATACTGGGTCAATCTCGGAAGCAGGTGTGTGAACACAGAGATCTAGTGCTCCAGCACCTAGCCCGCCTGGGCCTTCGGGTCAACTGGGAGAAGAGCAAACTCTGCCTTGTGGGTATGGAAACTGACTCGGTCGCCATGTGCGCGCAGCTTACAAGCGAGTGCGCGCAGTCACTGCTGACTTGCCTCCGTCAAATCAAAATTTTTCAAAGGCTCCTGGGGCATATGGTATCTGCAGCTGTGGTAACGCTGCTCGGATTGCTTCATATGAGACCGCTTCAGCACTGGGTTTTTCAAGTCCCGAGATGGGCATGGCAGTCGGGCACGCTCCGGGTCCCAGTGACTCGGGCCTGCCTGTGGACCCTCACCCCATGGTCAAACCTCAGCTTTCTACGGGCCGGTGTGTCCTTAGAATGAGTTTCCAGGCATATTGTTGTATCAACAGATGCCTCTGCCATAGCTGGGGTGCCATGTGCAATGGACATTCTGCCACAGGCTCCTGGACAGGACCCCAGTGCCGCCTACATGTCAAATGCCTCGAGTTGCTGGCAGTATGGTTCTCCCTGCACCGCTTCCGAGGTTTGTGTACCCTACCACCTCAGGTGGTGGCTACCATCACTTCTACTAGGTAGGAAGTGGAACCTCTTTGTCACCTGGTGTTCTTCTCGCCAAGAAGACCCCTGGAAATGCCCGATCAGGTCGTTTCTCCTAGAAGGGTTGGAACGAAGGCTGTCTTCCACCCTGAAGGTTTAGGTGGCCACTATATCTGCCCACCACAACCTCATGGAGAACAAAAAGGTAAGTCAGCACGACCTGGTCGTCAGGTTCCTGAGGGGAGCCAGGAGTCTAAATCCTCCTTGCGCTCCCCTCGTACACTCTTGGGACCTTGCAGTAGATTTAGCTGCTCTGCAGAGTGCTCCCTTCGACCCATTGTGGTTGGTTGATCTTAAGTTCCTGTCAATGAAGAAAGTGCTCCTGATCACTTTGGCCTCCATCAAGAGGGTAGGGGACCTGCATTTTCGGTTGACAAAGTGTGCCTGGAATTCGGGCCGGCCAACTCTCACGTAATCCTGGATATGTGCCCAAGGTTCCCACCACTCCGTTCAGAGACCAGGTGGTGAACCTGCAAGCAATGCCCTTGGAGGGGGCAGACCCAGCCTTGGCACTGCTCTGTCCAGTACGTGCCCTCCATGCTTATGTAGACAGAACGCAGTGTTTCAGGACCTCAGACCAGCTCTTTGTCTGTTATGCTGGGAAGCTGAAGGGAAAGGCTCTCTCAAAGCAAAGGTTGTCTCACTGGATAGTGAACGCCATTGTTTTGGCTTACCAGACGCAAGGGCATCCATGCCCCCTTGGGGTCAGGGCACACTCCATTCGGAGTGTGGCCTCCTCTTGGGCTTTAGCGCATGACGCTTCACTGACAGACATCTGCAGAGCTGCAGGCTGGGCGACACCTAACACATTCGCCAGATTCTACAATCTCTGAGTGGAGCCGGTATCTGACTATGTACTCGTTACTAGTGGCCGGTAATGGATTAGGCTCAGGTGTCTTCGCTTGCTCACCATTCCACTCCACGGACTGGATACGTGCAATATTTCCTCAGGTGAGCTTCCGGAAGCCCTGAGCTCCTCCAGCACTGTCAACGCCGACACCAGTAAGTCTGCCCACTCGCTCAGACCCTTGTGTCAGGCCAGGTGCCTCCGTGTGCATGGTTCCCCCACTGGGCGACCCCCCACACATGTATTTCCACCGTAAGCCTCCTCGAGCAGGTGTTTTCCCTTGGCAACCTTGCCACCCCTGGGGTTAAAAATCTACCTTCAGCTGGTTCCCCAGAGATCTCCATATGCAGCCCCTAGCGGGTCATATGTGTATTCCTAAGTCCTCCCTACGGGTAGGCATCTTGGCGCATGTTCCACCTGGAATATGCTTCACAGTGTACCTTGGTATTCCTGTGATAAGTGGGAGTCCTTCGTCCGTACTAGTCTTACGACAGGGAGCTCGGCACTCGGCATTGGCACTGCCACTGGGCGTTTTTTAGATCTCGAAGATGATAGGCTTCTAGGCGAAACCCCCATTCGTCAGTCACTGACGTTACGTCACCGTTCCCTCCTCAGGGAACGAGGGTTACATACATAACCGAGATGTTTTGTTCATAGTTAGTTCATGCTTATTACATTTACAGAAGTTTTCATCGTAATAACGTTATAATAGTTACCATATAATGTTTCCATGTTTCTTTCTTTTTTTTTAAATAAATATTTAAATGGTGGCTGTCATAAAAACATGACAGATTTATTCAGACAACAAATATTGAAGAGCAGATTAAGTAAAAACAATGCACAGCAATAGTGCATACATTTAGCAAAATGCTCCTCTAGATTTAATTTTTCTAGCTGAATAATTAGTTTATGGACATGGCTTTTCTGGGGTATCTGTAACATTACTTGACATTGTTTACAAGCTGTTTTGTTGACGTCTTTCTGTGGTTGAAGTGATTACATGACACATGATATAGATTTTGATAAGTTGTAACTATCTTTCAACATACCTTCTGATGTTCATTCATGTTTATTTTGTGCTGTAACTAGTTGTAAAGCGGAAGAGATGATCAGTTCACGAGCGCTGCCACTTCACTTGAAACGATGCACTACAGCAATCTGCCGTGACACAATTTTTTGGAATTTTGCAATAAAATTTACAGAATTTGAAAGCTGAGATATTTTCATATTATCAGTATTAAGAAAGCTTATTGCGATTTTATTGGATGGGAGTTACGCTATAAAGCTTTATTCATCCATCAACTGAAAACAGACTGAAGGACCGATTCTTGGAATTAAATAATCAATATCAGTTCTTCAAAATGAGAATAGATTAAATTGAGAAATCAACATTTTGGCAACACTTTACAATAATGTTTTAATAGTTAACATTAGTGCCAAGTTAATTTTAACATTAATATACATTTTAATATTCCTTGTATAGTTTACAGCATTAGTTGAGAGATATTTGCCATGTATTGTACCTGATAGGCCACAATTAAATCGATATTGAACCAAATTAAAATCGAATCAAACCACAAGCAAAGTTGTGAATTGAAATTGAAACAAATGCCTTACATTTTTGTCTCTCTGGCTCCAAACCCTTGAAATAGCACCTATTATGAAGACCAAGATGGCTTCTGTATACGGTGCAAACCTTATTTGAGTTATCTGCTGTTAAAACCCATCTAGCACTTTATAGAAGCACACACAAAGAGAGGACAAAGACAAAATAAGCCTGTGCAAACAGACATCCAGAATTGAGAATGCTGGGTACAGAGGCATGATCCGGCTCTGATCCATCACCTCAGACTGACATGATCCCTAGAAATGACAAATCACTCATCGAGAGGCCGAAGCTTTCACACACATACACATCTTTAAATAAAACCATGTTTCAACACCCCAAGCTGCATGGACAAATAAACACTGCGTGGCAGTCAACCTTACAGGAGCATGCTGAGATATCTTACACCTGAATGTGCAACACAGCATAATACAGCCTTGCGAAATATGTAGGGCAATAATAGGTGGTAATAAAATTGCTACAGATCTTTATGTCTGATGTTTAGTGTTTTCATACTGAAGTTAAAATATATAATTGCAGCAGTATTTTAAAACTAAGTGTGGGACTATCCACAGGATTCGTGATTAAACGCTACTGTATATATAGGAAGGTAATTTTAATAGTGTGCATGGACCAGGCATTATCATTAAAAGAAATACATTTGTAACAGGACGGGTTGCTATTGGAAATAAGACCTTTCGACAAGCCTCGCTCATTAGCAGTCCATAAAGTACTTATGAAAATACCATAAAAAGGCTGTATTTCGTCTCCGGAGACAATTTTCCACAAAGACGCACATCTACGGTTAAAACATAAGTTTTTGCATGATATTTACACTGTGGGGTGAAAAGCAAACTCCTGGGACAATTTGGCAATTTGGTGAGACATATTAATTGCACCAATGACTATCAGGCAAGATCTATTCCTGCTTCATATTTATAGTTGTGTCCACTTTTCATTATAGTGTTCATTACTAGGTATAAATAATGTGCATAAATGTGCCTGCACTCTTCGACACACTCCATAATATTGCCAAGCAATATCCATCTTGTCTGTGGTTATCAGACATTACCTTACTGAATTATGTCTATTAGTTGCTTCCCAGCTTGCTTTGCCCATCAGCCTCTTTCTGCAGCCATGACAGCATTAACTTTTAGCTTTATTGCATCTTCTTTACCCAACATACACCATTAATCTGCTTAATGACTACCATGACCCCTTTCATCCAATTTCATAAAATAAAACATATTAATAAAACGCATTAAAGCTCCTATTGTACAAGATCTTCTAATAAATCAGAGAGCACTTTTCAAGGAAATGGCTGCAAATAACTGGATGGCCACTGGTTACCTTATTTATTTAACATTAAGAGGGTTTTTGTGCGTTTGCACACAAAGATTAAATTTAAAGATATTAGATGCTTAAAAAAAAAAAAAATGAAAGGAATTGCTTTAAATAGTAATAAAAGCCGTCTCACTTATGACTGAAAAATAGGCACACAAAAAAACAAACAAATCAGGACTAGGGTTGGGTATGGGTACAGAAACATACATAACCAGTATGTAAATGCAGATTTTGGTGCCTCGTTTCAGTGCTTTGGCAGTTGGCACTTTGGCTGGCGCCAAGCCAGAGACAGACGCGTTCAGCACTTGTCACATATTACAACTACTCAGTGTTTTCAACCACATAATGTTTATTTTAGGTTCCAGACATTTAAATGCACACAAGTAAAATACCCACTGATGTCTATGGAAGCGACAATAAGAAATCAACTCTTGCTAAATATATGCACTATATTAGCCTATATATTCATTATATTATACTTAACCTGCTACTGATGTCTAGATTATTTAATGTAAATGTTTAAATAAATGTTTAATAAATGTAAATGTAAGTAAATGTTTTAAGTAAATGTTTAAATAAATGTTTAATGTTTAAATAAATCTGTGTTTAAATGATTATATTTCAACAACGAATTGGACAAAAAAAAATATATATATATATATATATATATATATTAGATTTAGAAGTTCTGCCTTATGTGAAGCTTATGAGTGTTGATTATTATATCTAAAAATAAATAGCAACTGAATTTAGGCTAATAGTTTGGGCTCTGTTGTTAACGTTTAATAGCCTATTATGTGCAAGTAACTTGCTCCCTATATAATTTACAGCATTATCTTTAAGAAACTTTGAGTTATAATTGAATTCATTTAAGGACAGACACATTTTTTTCAGTAAACCACTGCTGAATAAAACTAAATAAAAAGCAATTTTGTAAAACTGCTGTACTGAATCCATACCGAACCGTGACTTCAAAAACAAGGTACGTACCGAACCGTCAGTTTTGTGTACCGTTACACCCCTACATTATATACTTACATAGTTTACTCTATTCTTCTCCCAGTTCACCAGTCACTTTTATGTATTTCGTGAGACTTGGAGGAATTTACGTGATGTAAATCCGACAGATCCAATTCTCTGAGGTGATATCAGAATATCAGAGAGTTCATGACATAGTTAACAAGTATGTGAATATTTTGAATAAAAAAGGAAAAACAATAAAACTGATAGCTACATCTGTCATACATCACTATTGTGGATGCTGTGACGTCACGTGACAAGCATGACGTGTCGCTATGGAAATAATAAGGCGATGTGTTCTAAAATATTTAGCCAGAGAATATGTCATATTTCTGCAAAAGAATTCCTGAAACTTGAAGCTGGTTTGTAGCATACCAAGAATATAGACTACTTTGCTGTTATTAGCACTGTAACTGTTATTTAGTGTTACATTAGTCCTATTGTAGTTGGGTTAGGTGACTTAGGTTTTATTGTGAATTTGTTAAGTATATTTATTGTATTTTTTAAAAAGTATCGGTTTGGCACTGGTATCTTAAAAAACCCAAACGATACCCAACCCTAATCAGGACAAACAAGTCTTGGAGACATTCACATTCACTACCAGTCAGAAGTTTGGAGACACTTGAGTAACATCATTATCAAAAATCTTTTAATCTAATGGCTTAAGCTTAAATGTTTAAAATGTATATGTGTGATATAAATTGACAATGTAAAAACGGGTTCACAAAACATTTTATTTACTTTAGTCATCAATTAGCCTAATACAATTATTAGTACACAATTATTCTAAAAAGTGTCTGACACCTATACCCATTTAACAAAATATAAAAACTATAACCTAATAAAACATGATTTCAACCTAACCTGGTGAATTACGATGATGTATCTTAAAGTCTCCTTTCCAGTCACTGTAGTTCCTTGTGGCCTTGCAGTGTGCATAATAATGTGATCCAATTAATAAGAACACGAGAGAACTGAAACCTGACATATGCATGCTTTAAAATACACTTTATGATCTGCAAACCTGGCAAATGCTGAGATCATGAGTTATGGTGTTCACTGCCCTGGGTCTAAGGCCTTTGAAATCAGCGGCAGACTGGAAAGACTAATCCCTTTGATCAGGGCCTGCTTGACATTTCCTCATAATTTGTCCTAAGGTCCAAAGCACTGGGCAAAGACAAAATCGAACTGTGCATTCACAAAGCTGATTTTTCAATGACAGTAGAGCAATTGGTTTTTAAGACATATCCTAAATATTTACAGAATATTTAACAGCCATAAAAGTTATTTAATCGGTGACAGATTTAAATAGAGCTTAAGTGAAAAAACAAGAGAAGACGCTTATCAAACAGATCCGAGCAGGGTCAAAGGGACGGGATTTTAACAGGAGTCAGGTCAGGACCAGAGGTGCCCGGCTATGGGATTTGAGCAATACAATGTCAGCAATTATTTTAACACTTACAACTTGCAGACCTCATTCTCTAGAAAAATAAGAAAATAATTACCATACTTTACTTTTATACTCCATACACACCACAACACAGCATATCAAGATAAGCAAAATCTACCCAAGATAAGCAAAAGTATACCCCATAAATTTGAGCCAGCTTAACCGGCCTCTCATAAATTAAACAGACATCAATTACAGCAATCAATTACAGAACCATGCATATTAAAACTGTACCACCACCCACTCTAATATCTATATTCAAAGAGGAGTGAGTACTTTTTAAAATTTCACAGGGGATCAGAGGAATTAAATCGATATGCATTGCATCCAGTTCCAGGCACATTAGCTGGTGTTGATTTTAATATCAAAGCCACTCTGCTATCAAGAGCAGTGCTCGAGATCTCATTACCCAGCCATGATAGACGAGAGGCAGAGCGCACCTGCCACACACCTCACCCATCCACCTGCTAACAGAACCCTCTGGGACAGTGGATCAGAGTGGAGCTTCTCAATCGGTGGCTTGTCGCCTGTTCTAAAAGGGTCATGGACTAAAACAATGCAAAAACAATGCAATGCAAAAGACAACAAATGAAATGCTACTAAGTATATACCGATCGGCATTACATTATGACCACTGAGAGGTGAAGTGAATAACACTGATTATCTCTTCATCATGCACCTGTTAGTGGGTGAGATATATTAGGCAGCAAGTGAACATTTTGTCCTCAAAGTTGATGTGTTAGAAGCAGGAAACATGGGAAGCGTAAAGCTTGGTTAATACTCAACATGTCCGCAGCAAAAATGACGTCATCGTGGAGTGGGCAGTCGTGCACGTTAAGAGTGCGAGTCCCCATTTCACTTGGAATTGTGCATGACAATTTTCTTTAACTTTCGCATGGCTTCAAATCCAAAGATGCACGACTTTGAGGCAAATCTAGCCGAGCAGTACAGCTCACCACACTGGCACCCAGTTTGCGCGTCTAAATGAGTTCATAAACAAGGCTTAAGGATTTGAGTGAGTTTGACAAGGGCCAAATTGTGATTGCTAGACGACTGGGTCAGAGCATCTCCAAAACTGCAGCTCTTATGGGGTGTTCCCCCAGTTTACATTTCACTGGCGATTGTATATTCTGTATTTAACTGTGTATGTGACAAATAAAACTCTTGAATCTTGAATCTTGAATCCCAGTCTGCAGTGGACAGTATCAAAAGTGTCCAAGGAAGGAACAGTGGTGAACCGGTGATAGGGACATGGGCGGCCAAGGCTCATTGATGCACATGGCGAAGGCTGGCCTGTGTGGTCCGATCAAACAGGGTTGTTTTGACAGCAAAAGGGGGACCAACACAATATTACGAATGTCATAATGTTATGCCTGATCGGTGTATAATCATGCAGTTAAACTTCAAATGCAGTTAAACAGCTAAAGGACTTTATCTACTTAAAAGAAAGACAAAAACATTTCCCATACCGATTGATCTGGATGTCAAAGGCTAAGCATCCAAGCAAACTGTACTATTATATTTTAGCACAAATTTAGAACACTTACGAACACTATGTATTGTTGCATGTAGTTACTAAGGCTTGAAATTGTGACCATTTTGGTCGCATATGGTCCCGAAATTTAATCTGTGCTAACTTTTATTTGAGAGCATTTGTGGGAGCAAATGTTGTGGTGCGACCTTTTTTCTAGATATCCACCGGTCGACCAAAACACTTCAAAAACACGATCACAAGCCAACGGTTTTTAGTTTCATTTTGGCTGATCTCTATTCCGGACTTGCACACAAATTGTATTGCAATAATTTCCCGAAATGCCATTAGTGTGAAAATATTATGAAGTCCATTAACTAGACCTTAACACAGGCCAGAGACGGGACACGCTGAAGACGGATGCAAAGAGTGATTCAGAGCGCAGATGTGTGGCAGAGAAAATACCAGTGTCATGTGTCAGTGTCAACCAGACACAGCAAAACACTGTTCTCAATGCTCGAAATATAGGAAGATGTGCTTTCTGATTATGCTGTGTTAGCCACTTGGCTAAATACTGTTGTCTGATAAAATGTTTGGGTACAAACATGTAACTCGCAGTAAATCAAGAAAACAAGAGATTCAAACAATAAGACCATATTGCGCTATATAACAATGATTACTTTTTTTGCTGATAAATATATCCAAACAGTTGCTCACCTGTCTAATAATACACATAATATATTAAGGTGTCTTTGGTGTTTCCATGATTTCTACGGAAGCAAAACCAGAAATTGAGGGTAACGCAGATGTGATGTCACTGACAGGTGACGCAATGACACAGAACATTACAATGGGTAAAATAGCTGATTTCTCTGGATTTAAACATTGTTGGAAACATTTAGGATAATACAAGTACACAAGTCAACAAAATATACAACATAGTTCTAGTGAATTTTGGATATTTTAACCCAAAAATATCACATATTGAGCATTGTTTCCTTTTTCATATTTAAAAAAAAAAGAAAGATTTTCCTATGATAAGAGTTATCCAAAGAAAAGACATCCTGACTTTGATCATCCTCTCAGGTCAGGATAAACGGTCCCTCTTAATGAGTGCAACTGTTCTTTTGATGTTACATATATGATTAACACCAGGGGTTCAATTTCGCAATGTGTCACAATTTGCCACGGACTAGTTATGTCTTTGAGGCATGTGGTCACTGCTGATGAGAGGGAGACAGATTAAACCTGTTAAAATAATTAACATAAAAAAAGCAAACAACATTAAAATCGAAAGACATTCCGTCCCTCCTTTACCCTTGACATTCCCTCAGTCAGGCGCAAGATGAGTTGCAAAAGGATTTAATTTGAGAAATTACAAAACAGCAGGACTCAGGAGCCCCACAGGTATCGCAGACTGATTCTCTCCCTTGCCAATTTAAAACATAGACGTTAGACAAAGAGGGTGTGAGGCTTGAAGGGATAATTCAGTCTTGCACTACGCCTACAATGGGATTTGGCTCGCCGATCTATTTGGCCTCCTGTGGAGGGGTTTTTGAATGGAAGGACACCACGATGTGCCTTTGCAAAAAAACAGAGTCTTATTTCACACAAGGATTGTCCCTCATCAGCACATCAAAGACTCCTTAATGCATTAGCATTCGACTGAAGTGAGCTCGAGCTCCTGCAACACTACACGGCCACAAACAAATGATTGCCAGTTAATGACCCCAGCTAGACAGCCGAACACATGAAACCGTGCCGAAAATCCTGAAGCCAATAGTTCATAAAACTCTGGATGTTCTGATATAAATCTGGCAATTAGGTCGAATCTCAGACCTTACTGAAGACAAATCCAAAGGAACTATTTCACTCTATTACGCCTCAAAGAATAAACTTTCCATCATGTATTGGTGGCTGACATTTAATTTAAAAGTAATTCAAGAGGAAGAGTAATTTTTACTAGAGATGCACCGGTCAACCAGCCATCAATCATTTGTCTGTTTTTTGCTCCAAACACACGATCGGCAACCAGCCGTTTTTATGTTTTATGTTGGTCGATCTTTGTTCCGGGCATGCACACAAACTGGATTGCAATCATTTCTCAAAATGTTGTTTGAGTGGAAACATTACAAAGTCTGTAAACAAGACGTTAACACAGGCCAGAGACGGGACATGCTGAAGAAGCAAGCTCATTGTTTTATATGAATTTATCTCTGAAGGGAATTGTCTTCAGGAAAGTTTCAACAACAACAACAGACACCCACATTGACAAGCGCGTGTGCGGGGGAGGGTGAGATAGGCGCAACTTTAGTTTAAAAGAATAAAGACATTTTTATCGGTCATAACTAGGGATGGGATGATTACCGGCTTCACGATAAACCACGATAAAATGTACTGACGGTTAGTTTTATTGTTTAAAATGTAACTATCATAAAAACAGTGTTTGATTATTGCAATTTTGAAAACTTGCTGTAAATCCTGTCCAGCCAGCATTAGTCTGGCGCAGGCGCAACATTGTTTTTTTAACGAGAAGAAATGGCAGAAGGCAGCGACATTTTTCAGCCTTCTAAAAGGACCAAATCTGAGGTGTGGTCATATTTTGGCTTTTACAGAAGTTCCGAGGGAAACATAATCGAGGATGCTCACCCTGTCTGCAGAACATGCAATAGTAATGCCAAGTCGTCTTCGTGACCATCATCATCACACACTGTTGATGACACAAAATGTTGTTTTGAATTGAAATATTTGATCTCACTCTCTTGAAATTAACGTGAAGCTTCCACGAAGAAAAGTTTGCAGCAAGTGGCTTTGAGCCAAAGACGAATGAACACGTTCAAAACAAGACTATTAAGAGTGACATTTAAGGGATAATAATGTATATTCATCCTACACTTATAACAGATTTGTTTTTTGTTTTTTTTTTACACATTAATAATTACGGGGACATATTGAATTGAGATTAATGTTTTACATCTTACCGGTTTATAAATCCATTTTGTACAGCGTAGCCTACATAATTGTCCAGACAAGAGGATCACAACAATATTACAGTAGTATTAATAGTAAAGTCCTATGATTCCATTTTCAATACAATCAAAAACGGAGTGCAAGATTGCAAATTGAATTTTAATTAAACAAGAGAGCATGTCCATTGTGATGCAAGGATGTGTGCTGTTATAATGCGTTGCTATTGACGACAGTCATTATAAAGAAAGAAATGCAACAGAATAGAATCTTGCTTAAAAAATTGCATAGAGCTGCTTGTTTTATTTGTTTGTTGATTTTCAAATATAAAACTTGTTGAAAAGTGTGCATCAGTTCTTTTTGAACACTTTAATCTCATTTTAACAAAACCGTGATAATATTGATAATCGTGATCATTTTGGTCACTATAATCGTGAAATTTTCATACTGTCCCATCCCTAGTCATAACTTCTGGAGAAAAAAAGCACAGACACTGGATGAAGAAGAAACTTTCTAGAGCGCATGTGTCAACCACCTGTGTTTGCACACACTATCAAATGGAGAATATTTTGAAAGGCTAGCGTTCCAACTTAAGTAGAGTTGCTTTGTGTACAGCGTTCCATAAACGCCACCTACTGTCAGAAAGTGAATTCGCATTTTCATTCTATTCATCTGGTGTTTTTGTCTTTGTGCAGGTATGTTTTATGTAGCATAGTATCACAAAGCTAAAGTCAGACCTTACAGGTTTTGCTTTAAATCTTGAATTTGCTTATACAAACTTTGCTTATACAATTGGCAATCAGAATCAGCCCTGAAAAGTCCTGATCAGTGAATCACAAATTTTCACACACTGCTATCTAAGCATATCTTGCTTGAAAAGCATATTTAGCATATTTTTATTGTATTATTTTTTTGATTTTTGCCAATTCATTTAGTGCTGATAATGGCACACAAATTACATATATTACATATGACCTTTAAGAAAAACGAAATACTTGTTAGGAAAATAACATATGGTACATTCTCTTGACAACCTGAATTTTTTGAGGTTTTAGACTAGTTGCAATTACATATTTGTAGAATAAACACTCAGACGGTCACATTAACAATAAACATACTGACTGTATTTTTTTTTTTTCTGCACAAGCAGTGTCATCTTTTTTTTTTATCTAAAACTCCATTGCGTTGAAATGTACACAAACAAACAAACATTGCTCACTTGCTTTTGAGTTTCTCGAGCTGATCCATGCAGAACAATGCGGTTTGATGTTTCAGAAATATACTGGTCTTGGCTCTGTGCACCCATGTCAATACTCTCACTGTTGTCTCTGCATGTAAAAAAAAAAGAAAGAAAGAAAGAATGGCAGGTTAGCATTATTGAGTCTCAGTTTCTACACTGGTCAAATCGATTCCTCCACGTATATCTATTTTAATGACTGAGAAACAAATCGAGCCACAGCTTCTGCCTCCTAATGAGACTGGTAACAGGTGCCAGTGCAGGATTCAACAGCCTTATGTTCTTTGTTGTGAGCACAACAGTACAACCGCACACCTGACCCTCAGCTATAGTAAACAATGGGATAGCAGAAGCTGGGAAAGAAGGTTCTTGAGAGAATCGGTTTCATTTTTTTATCTGTTTGGTGCATGTCATCCTGATTTGCACTACTGTGGGCCAGTATAAAAAAAAAAAAATTAAAAAAAGAATCTAACACAAAACCATAGACTTCTACTCTTAAAGTTACCAAGAAATCCAAATGGACGAAAAGGCCTAATTAATTTGAGTAAAATTATTAATTTCTAATTGTATTAAGATTGATGCCTCTCTTATTAGCACTCTTGACAATTTGTGAACCGATCACCTTGCAACTCAATTTTGATGTGGGTTTGTAAGATTTTATATATAATGATTTAATACATTAATGAGAAAACGAGCCAATTATCTTCTTGATATCGTCAAAAGCACCAGCCATATATCTGACTATCGCTGATACACGAGACTATCATCTATTCAACCCTACAATATTCCATAAAAAATAAGAACGGTCCATTTTGATTTCATAGTGACTTTACAGCAGGGGTGTCCAATCCTGCTCATGGAGGGCCACTGTCCTGCAAAGTTTAGTTTATCAAGTTTAGTTAATCAACAGTGACAGCTGCCGTTAACGCTTATAGTGGACATTTTTAAAAGTTATGTTCAACTGCCTAAAAACAAAGCAGGGTTCACAACCTGTCTAATCATGTTCACCATGGTCCATAAAATCGCATCTTGGTCCGATACAAGTCAACATTTAAACTGCTACGTAGAACTCAATAATTACATTTAAAAGTGTAATCCGGCAATTTCTCTCCAAAAAAACCTGTTGTCACTGGCGTTCAATGAAATCTGGGGTCTTACACGAGGCTGCAAAGGGTCCATCTGTTGTATCCTTAATTTCATTCAAAATGTTAATTAAAGTACATTATGATAAATACTTTGCTTGTTACATATACGTTCAACATTTCAGCCATAAAAAAGTTAGCTAAATTATGTTCATTGCCAGTCTAGCGATGTACTGTATGTTTATGCTAAAATACAATTAAATAATGGTTTGTATTTTTAAAAATGTATGGCATGTCATTATGTGTAGTCAGAACTTCCGGTAAGGGCATCGATGCTCTCTGGTTTTCACTGTGCACTGTGGGACTTTTTAGGGAAGCAAATGTTTCAGTGCACTGGTAGGATTTTGCGATTGAAACAGCCCTTAAAGGTGCAATGTAAAAATAAAAAAGGCCTATGTAATTGATATTATGTAATACTGACAGTAGAGATGAGGTAGAGATTTTTTATATGTGTGACCTGCCGATGCTGATTTTTGCAGATTCCAATTTTCTTTAAAAGAACTATATTTGACAGGATATACAAACAAAAATCCACTTTTCTGCAATGCAAAATTTTATTTTTATAAACAAGTAAAAATACAGTAATAAAATAAGAAAAAACAAAAAAAAATTTAAACAACAGCAAAAATAAATGCAATAGAATAAAGAGAGATATGAAATAAACACTGCTTTAAGTTTTTCAGGTGGGTATACACTCTCAAAATAAATAAATAAATAAATAAAAGTGACCTTTTAAGGTACAATTGGCCGTCACTGGGGTGGTACCATTAAGGGTATATTTTTGTACCTCTAAGTCAGGGGTAGGCAAGTTCGGTCCTAGAGAGATGATGTCCTGCAGTTAATGCCCCACCCCCAGAGCTATACTACAGTTGGACTAGCGAAAGAAAGAACTACAATACCCCAGAATAAACACACACACACACACTAAAGCGCTGCGGGAGCATTTCAATGAGCAATAAGTAGTGTTACATTGACGCAGAAAAATGAAGACCCATTTAAAATTATTTAAGACCTAGAACTCAATACTTCAGCAAATGTAAAAGTACCGTACCCTGTACCGAGTACCCTAATATTGTGGGCAAGTGTAGACCATGCAATGTCAAACGAATGTCAAATATTACATTACGAATGTCAAGATGTCGGTTTTGTTGAGTATCCTCATAAGAACAGTCTTAAATGAGTTAAATAACATCTTAAATGAACTCAAAGTTGTGAGAAAACGGGAAGAGTGTTGACAGGAGTGTTGAGTAAATTGACAGGAGCCACTTCTTCTTTGATTTTACTGGCTCCAAACCAACTTTAAAGGTGCAGGAGCCACTAATGCTGTCAAAGAACAGAGCTAACAGAGAAAATTACTCACTGCTCTTGACTAAAGAACTTTTGTAGCTTCAATAAGGATTAATCTATATTTAATTCATAATTTATGCAGCGCAGACTGTTTGAAAACTTTATTCAATTTCTGTATATTTCCTACCTGTTGGACCACGGGTAAATATGACATTTATGATGGGTTTATGTGAGGATTGTTTTAAGTTCACTTATATTAAAAGAATGTTTTGAAGCTTAATAAGTGTCATTACTGTCTTTATGTTTTTTCTACATTAATTTGGAGATTAACTGTGAAATTATTACATTATAAAATATATTAAAAACGTATAAAACATAAGTCTTTTTAATTGTAATTAATCACGGAAAATGTGTGTGATTAATCAATTTTTTAATCGATTGACAGCACTGTGAAATGAAATGAAATGAAAAACGGAAAATATCAAAATAAAAGGTATTAAAATCTCTTGTGGGCGGGCCCAAAGCTAAATGTGGAGAAAAAAACTAAGACAAACATCACATTACAATTCCGATCGTTGCTTCGCTAAGTCAAAATCAGCCACAAACTCTATACCTTAGGATGTTTTCTTTCAAATAAGCCTACATTTACTTTTCTGTAAGCTTTTCTTGGTAAATAATCCACTGTTATGTCACAGACGTCCCGAACGCAAAATGCGGACGAACGGAGAACCACACCATCGTCAATACGTGCTGGCGTCCTCCAATGACGTCGACGATGATATACATATCAGGCACGTTTTCAAAGCTGAGGAAACCAGCTTTCAAGTGACATGTCAATCAAGCTTCTAGTCCACTCAGATGCCGCGATTTCTGACGAATCAGTGAGAAAGGGAGGCGGGATCACATCGGGCTTTCACACACACGCAGTTCAGTTCCGCACGTGGTGGGCGTGTCGAGACTGATGATTGAAAAGCAGTTTGATTAAAGATTTCCATGTGGATTTATAGTTTGTGTACTGTTTTGATTTCTAAAATGGCATATGGAGAGAGAAAATCACCGAAAGAAGCGATAGTACCGAACTTGAAAGGAAAGTGATGAGGCGTCGGCCAGCGAGGCCGGTGTTATGATTCGGCGAAAACGACAGCTCGCTTTTCTTGAGGGAGAGAGGACCCTGCGTTTGAAGCTCAAATATTCCTGCATTTGCAATGCTAATACGTATTTATGATATAATTATTATTTTGAAATGGGAAAGGATAGCAACTAAGCCAATAAACTGTTACATTTGACAAAACATTTCAAATTTGCATTTAGCATATGCATGTATTCAGATAGCCTATCAATACAATTGTCATTTCAGTAAATCTACATTTTGATATTGTGAAATGTATATTATTATTATAATGCAAACAACTAACTAACAACTGATTTTTGTTTGTTTCAGATGCTGAGATGATTATGGACCACCAGCAGACCTTGGCACAGATGGCCCTCACATCTCCAAGACGCAGGCCAGAGGAAGGAACACAAAGTAACACTGTTATAACAGTACAACTATTATATATTGTAATAGACTACGTACATTTTATTTTTTAAGTTATATAGTCTTGTGTCACTTGAAAGAAAAAAAAAAAAAAAAAAAAACATTATGCCGGGTCCCATTTATCATATTACTTGTTCTGCATCTCAGAGACAAAGATGAAAATGAAGAAAATCAATAAATAATCAAAAAAGGTGCTACACCATATAGTAAAAATAAGATTTTGGGCGTAATGCAGTCTGTAAAACCTGTTTTTGCAAAGGACAATCCAAAGCACACTTGTAGACCATAAAAGATTGTTTTGCCTCCCTTACGTTACAGTTCAATAACTTCTGTTTAGAAGATGATGGATAAAAAATATTTTATTCTGGTACAAACTGTTACCTAGTGTTATCAAAACAAAACAATCAGCAGATCCCTAGAGCAAACAGAACCGGATTTTCAAAAACAGGGTTTTGGACACAAAAATCGCCTATTTTTAAGTGTTTATTGTAGTATTTTAAACGCATACAATGTTATTTATGACGTATTATAATCTTATTTTGTTATTTTGAGGGGTTTTCTGTAAAATGATACCAATATTTTACATTTCTTTCAGTTGTA
Source organism: Paracanthobrama guichenoti (assembly GCA_018749465.1). Classification (NCBI taxonomy): domain Eukaryota; kingdom Metazoa; phylum Chordata; class Actinopteri; order Cypriniformes; family Gobionidae; genus Paracanthobrama; species Paracanthobrama guichenoti. Next base: position 13,750,695 of record CM031956.1, on the reverse strand, counting down.
TGTGTGAAGGGTGAACATTTAAACTTTCACTCAGGGTACCCGCGGGGTCTTTAAAAGTCTTACATTTCAAAATGTAAGGCCTTAAAGGTCTTAAATTCGATTAAATATTAAGTTATAGGTCTTAAATAATTTTAAACAGGTCTCAATTTCCCAACGTCCATGTAACGCTACCTCTAATGCTTATTGAAATGCTCCCGAAGCGCTTTAGTGTGTGTGTGTGTGTGTGTGTGTGTGTGTGTGTGTGTGTGTGTGTGTGTTTATTCCGGGGGGTTGTAGTTCTTTCTTTCGCTAGTACAACTTTAGTTCGCTGTATTACAAGTACAAATGAGACCAACATGCATCTTATATTGTAGCCAATCAGCTTTCGTGTTATTTGCGCGAGCCGCAAGTCTCTTTCGGATTGTACCTCTCAGACACATAAAACGGATTTTATTCTTTAGCTAACAGTTCTCCAGTTCTTCCAGCTCCGCGATGGTGAGATCGAAGGCGAATCTTTCTCACCTGCTATCTCGCATAATGACCAAATAAAAGTCTGATAGCTCTAAAAAACGTTAATAAAAACATTGTAAACCACAAACTCAGTTCGCTACTGACACATACACTCACCTAAAGGATTATTAGGAACACCATACTAATACTGTGTTTGACCCCCTTTCGCCTTCAGCACTTCCTTAATTCTACGTGGCATTGATTCAACAAGGTGCTGAAAGCATTCTTTAGAAATGTTGGCCCATATTGATAGGATAGCATCTTGCAGTTGATGGAGATTTGTGGGATGCACATCCAGGACACGAAGCTCCCGTTCCACCACATCCCAAAGATGCTCTATTGGGTTGAGATCTGGTGACTGTGGGGGCCATTTTAGTACAGTGAACTCATTGTCATGTTCAAGAAACCAATTTGAAATGATTCGAGCTTTGTGACATGGTGCATTATCCTGCTGGAAGTAGCCATCAGAGAATGGGTACATGGTGGTCATAAAGCGATGGACATGGTCAGAAACAATGCTCAGGTAGGTCGTGGCATTTAAACGATGCCCAATTGGCACTAAGGGGCCTAAAGTGTGCCATGAAAACATCCCCCACACCATTACACCACCACCACCAGCCTGCACAGTGGTAACAAGGCATGATGGATCCATGTTCTCATTCTGTTTACGCCAAATTCTGACTCTACCATCTGAATATCTCAACAGAAATAGAGACTCATCAGACCAGGCAACATTTTTCCAGTCTTCAACTGTCCAATTTTGCTAAGCTTGTGCAAATTGTAGCCTCTTTTTCCTATTTGTAGTGGAGATGAGTGGTACCCGGTGGGGTCTTCTGCTGTTGTAGCCCATCCACCTCAAGGTTGTGCGTGTTGTGGCTTCACAAATGCTTTGCTGCATACCTCGGTTGTAATGAGTGGTTATTTCAGTCAAAGTTGCTCTTCTATCAGCTTGAATCAGTCGGCCCATTCTCTTCTGACCTCTAGCATTAACAAGGCATTTTCGCCCACAGGACTGCCGCATACTGGATGTTTTTCCCTTTTCACACCATTCTTTGTAAACCCTAGAAATGGTTGTGCATGAAAATCCCAGTAACTGAGCAGATTGTGAAATACTCAGACCGGCCCGTCTGGCACCAGCAACCATGCTACGCTCAAAATTGCTTAAATCACCTTTCTTTCCAATTCTGACATTCAGTTTGGAGTTCAGGAGATTGTCTTGACCAGGACCACACCCCTAAATGCATTGAAGCAACTGCCATGTGATTGGTTGATTAGATAATTGCATTGAGAAATTGAACAGGTGTTCCTAATAATCCTTTAGGTGAGTGTAGACTGGTGTCAGACTGTCTGCGGATTCTGTGCACGCGTTTGCCACCTGTCAGCGCTCGTGTGAGTAGCGTTATATGAATGTGTTCTATTTCTAGGCTCATTACTCTTGAACGATCAAATACATACATTATTATGCATGTGCCCATATTGGCGGTTATGTCGTGTTTGGGAGTTAGGACATGTCTGTATTGGATCTGCGCATTACTGTAGGTCTTAAAGTGAAAGCAACCTAATATAACGGTTAGCCTGTACCCGCTCCTGTCTGTCGTTAATGTAAAAAAAAACCTGGTACTTAATCTTAAAGCACTGTTTGTATCTGTATCGTTATGTTGTATTTATTTGTCCTAGTGTCATTTGCTTATAAGTTCTAATTCCATCGGACCAGCCTTTTTATGTAAAAAAACAAAAACACAAAAAAACAGTTTTATTTGTCACATACACAGTTATATACAGAATATACAACCGGCAGTGAAATGTAAAAATGTTGTTGTTTTTGGTGTTTGTTGTGTGTGTGTGTGTGTGTGTGTGTGTGTGTGATCCTGGTGGGATTGAGCTATGAGGAGGTGCAAGTTTACTAATACTAGTTTGTTCAATTTAAATAAATAAATTAGCTTTCCAAGTAATTTTGTTATTATGCATTTCCCTTGTACATGTTTTTATTGCGTGATATGGATCTTAAATTTAATTCATAATGGTCTTAAAAAGTCTTAAATTTGACTTGGTGACTTAAATTTGACATGTCTCAAAAATGCCTTGAAGTGGAAGAGGTAAAACTATAGTATCTCAATGATACCAAAATGTTTCATTAATATTTATAGCTTGGAGTAATTACTTTAGACTAACAACAAAATAAATACAAATACAACCCTAATACTACACCATATTGTTTGCATTTCTGAAACAATCATTTATCAATAAATTTTATTGGACTTAAGTATGTTAACATAAACATATGTACACATTTACAAACAGATGCAGTTCTGTGATTGTTTGAAAGTTTGTGATAAAGAAGTGTGGGGTGATCCAAAAGATTTATTGACTATCCTGACTTCAGTGAATTTGAAATGTCCATCCATCCATTTTCCAGACTGCTTAATCTTCTAAAGGGCCGTATGGATGCTGGAGCCGTTCCCAGCATCTCAGCCACAAACACCCTGGACGGATGGCGGCCATCTCTACACAAAAAGGCCTTCTGGCTCATCCGGGACTTAAACCGGTGACCTTCCCGCTGTGAGGAAACAGTGCTACCCACTGAGCCACTACCACCCGGATTTTAATTTAATCCAAACACTGATAATGCTTTGCTCACAGCTCACCAATCAGCAAGGTACACACCCAAATTCCTAATGCACACCTAGATGTGTCCAAACAGTTTACAATAGCACAGTTTTGCTAATGAACAAATCAAATCAGTGTTTTGAACATTTTTTTTTTTTTAGTAAAAGAATCATTTGGATGTTTCAACTCTCCATATAAAGACATGCCAGAATGAGCAAGACAGCATCACTACAAATGATGATTACTTTGATTGTTACATCTTCATAAATCTAAAAGAAATGTTAGCTAGATTGTTTATTACCAGTCTAGCAATGTATGTGCTGTGAGCACAATTTCTCAACAGTTATACTCTTTTCAAGGTCTAGCTACGTCATTGCTTCCGGTTGAATGATTCTGATTGGCTAAGAGAAAATAGACAGTCATGGTAAATTTCCACACATTGTCAGTTAATCAGATGCACGTCTCCATAGATCGCTTGTTGACGTTTTCACCCCGGAATTAGGCACGTAGTGACCTTCCAGGTCTGGAGCAGGCGCCGGCTTGTCCAGAACAACATCCTGTCACTCTCCCTAGGATGCCCCTTGTACACCTTCAGTACTGATCTGTAACACAGAATACTGCACACATACACAGATACACAGTTTCTCCAAGGTTGGAGTTGGCTGAGCTCCAGTTCTGACCAGAAAGTTTCCCAAAACATACTGATAACATGTGCTTTCTCTCAGTAAGAGGTACAGACAATATTATTTAGTGTTTCAGTAACAGGAAATAATATAAAATGAATAAAATATAATATAAAATGAAAGACAAATTAATTTCATCTCTGGAAGCAGGGCTAAGTGAGTAAGCGCTGTTACTGCACTCCTGGCATGGACCCAGACCCTCAGTCACTCCTCAGAAACCAAATACAAACTTTAGAAAACATATATGAAGAAACAAACAATCAGTGGTTCTATTAATTAATATAACTGGAAAGAATCATTATAATAATATAGGAGGATACATTTTGATTATAAATTTATTTAGGATATATATAGGTATATTCAAGCGGCAGTGATTTTCAGACTCCACACCTTTCAGCATCGATGCTCCCTGGTTTTCACGGTGCATTGTGGGACTTTTTAGGGAGCAAACATTTTTAGTGTGCTGGTTTTTGTGATTGAGACGATCCTTAAAATGGCAGACTCCCTGATCAGTGCCCTGACTACTGAAATAGGGAGCTGATTTAGACGCACCTTGGTCTGGAGGGCCAGAGTTGCCCACCCTTAAAGGTGCAGTGTGTAGTATTTATGAGGATATATTGACAGAAATGCAATATAATATAACTTTTGTTTTCAGTGGTGTATAAAGACTTTATATAATGAACCATTATGTTTTTATTACTTTAGAATAAGCCATATCCTGTGTCGGCCACCGTAGCTTCTCTATGTCCTTTGAAAGGGAGGGGTGAGCGGTGGGCTAGATCAGGGGGTTTTCAAACTTTATGATGCCAAGGACCCCCGAATATGATGAACCTTTTATGAGGGACCCCTTCCTAAAATGTATCTATATATTTTAAAATTGGATATACTTAATATTGGATGTATAAACCTGAAGAACATTTTCAACTAAAAATATAATATAAGCAACTTTAAATGTATGTAAGCTTGCGCACTAAAGAATACTGCCTTATACAAGCCCAGTGAGCAAGATAAAGGGAATTATAGTAAGAAAAACTCACTAGAAAAATACAAGGCAAACACACAATTCTGGAAAGTATGGCGATAAAGGAGAGAAATATTTAGAAATGAAACAGAATGTTCAGTAGACTTCATCCATTTTTACTTTGTCTTTTTATTCTCTGAAATTTTCTGGGGACCCCTTAGAACCTTCTGGAGGACCCCTTGGGGTCCCTGGACCCCAGTTCGAAAATCCCTGGGCTAGATACCGCTAAAATTTACACAGTTCACCTTTAAATGAGATCCTCTACACACGTGTGAACAAAGCTGTGACGGCAAGGTTTCTGCCAAAATTAACTCTTGTGTAGTGTTAAATTCTGATCATTCAAATCAAGTCAAACTGCATGTAGGAAAAAGAATCAGCCCGGTTTCTGACAAAATTAATCATTGACTACAATACAAACTATTTTATTAGTATTTAATGTTCTGTGAGGCATGTTAAATTTAATAATAATAATAATTAACAAACTAATTATCTTGTAGTTAAATTTTGATCATTAAAATTAAGTCAAACTGCATGTAGGAAAAAGGACCAACTATAAAGACAACATACAATGTGCAAAAATGAACAATACATATGTATAAAGTTTGTCAATAAATATATTTTATGTAATTTAGTTATCGACAGTTTTTAGCGTGTGTGTATATGAACTTGTTGGCCTGTTAAACTGTTAATGTGCTGTTTTGAGCGGGTTTAATCTCTGAGAGCACGAGTGGCGTACGGCAGACCCCCGGAGGCCGATCCACGTGTATCGATTAACCCGCCTGGTGGATGCAGAGGAGACGATTAACCTCTGCGGTCATTTTACAGTATGCTTCCCTGCATCGCCAAACGCAACACACCCCTCTCATTCTACTCTCCATTTGCACTGCGATAATACCAAAATCCTGCTCTCTGCCCTACTCCACAACACTGAGCCCAGAAAATTACCCCATCTTTCCAGCACAGGTTGATCGATACACTGCATATCTCACCGTGCAGACTCCAGCACATCTTCATTCTGCAGAGGCCTGACAAAACTTTTCAATTCTGACCTGCATAGGCATTCACACCGCAAAACATATCTCCTGGTAAGGGTGCATATAGGGCCAGTGGTGAAAAGACTGCAAATAGGTTATCATGCTCAGAATAAAGCTCACTGCTGGGTGTGTTTGGCAATGAATGCTCCTGAAAAGATTCCTTAATGCCAGAAAAGAATAGCTTAAAGGAGGAATGTTGAAAGCAATCTCCAGGGAGAAAATATGCCCACTAACACCGGCATCGATCACATTGAAGATGACACAGCAGTAAGAAAATGAGACAAAACTCAATTCCAACAGTTCATATTCCATTTTTCTCCCTTGCAGCTGAGGACTAAAAGGGCAATTACCTAGCACTTCAGAAATGCCTCTTTCTTTACAAAGAGATAAAGAGAGACGTACCCTGGGCTTGTTGTTTTATTCTTTGGGGATTTGTCATATCTGAGACATTTAGCCATTTTCTCAACTGTCAACTCATCTTCTCACTCAGCTCCATCATTCTAAGGCAACATTCATCATCTCCCGATATCAGCAGGACGGTATGTGTGTGCGGCCTGGGAAAAAAAAAAACTCAGTTTGATGGGCTATTTTGGTGCGGATTTCAGCTTCACAGTAGATCTCTCACCTCCTTGAATTTAGTATTCCACCATAAATCTGCAAAAAAGGACAGTGAAAGTGCAAACGCCAGTCTTGCATGTTTTAGAGTGGGAGTGGAATGGCAGGGCGAGGGGTAGGTCACGGCAGAGGTTAGTGCTGAATTACGGACTGTCACTGCTTGGACAGGGAGCGCAGACGTCAGGGGACCCTGTCATTGCTTCAGGCTGACAGACTCAGTGTCCAGACGAAGAACAAGCTGCAGTCAGACTGAACGGCCAAGCGTCCTTTCTATAAAACAGTACTGGACTTTGGCTTTCCTCCTGTCAGACACAAGACAGCTTTAAATAAATTGCACTTGTTATAGATACCAGGTTTAGTGAGAGCGTATTTAGACGGCTTCATCTTCCTCTGTGAGACAGGGACAGGATTCAGGCTGTCTGTTTCTAACAATTTGAACAGTATACATATTTTCCATGCTGAGTTTGAAATCATTCATTACAATGGTCTGATGAGGCTAGTTAAATGTAAAAATAAAAACTATAGAGTTAACAGCATTAACAAAAAAATTGATTTTAATAATATAATGAAATATTAATAATAATAATAATAATACAATAATTAATAAATTAATAAATGCTTATTTGGAACAATTAGTACCTTTCATTTCCAGCATATAATTTTATAATATTGGCCATTGCATAAAAAAATATATATATATTTATTTATTATTACTATACATTATATAAATGTATGTATTATATCTATATATTACATAATATTATTTATTTATTAGTTTATAACATTATTATTTAATAATAATTTCTTAGAAAAGAGAATTTTGAACAGCCGTTATATTTTGTTTTGTTCTACTTTTCTTTCATTTATAATATCAGACGTAGCAAAATATAATGTATAAAGTAATAATATATAAAAAATAATATGTGTCACTGTATGTGTATTTACAAAGAATGGTGTGAAAAGGGAAAAACATCCAGTATGCGGCAGTCCTGTGGGCGAAAATGCCTTGTTGATGCTAGAGGTCAGAGGAGAATGCACTGACTGATTCAAGCTGATAGAAGAGCAACTTTGACTGAAATAACCACTCGTTACAACCGAGGTATGCAGCAAAGCATTTGTGAAGCCACAACACGCACAACCTTGAGGTGGATGGGCTACAACAGCAGAAGACCCCACCGGGTACCACTCATCTCCACTACAAATAGGAAAAAGAGGCTACAATTTGCACAAGCTCACCAAAATTGGACAGTTGAAGACTGGAAAAATGTTGCCTGGTCTGATGAGTCTCGATTTCTGTTGAGACATTCAGATGGTAGAGTCAGAATTTGGCGTAAACAGAATGAGAACATGGATCCATCATGCCTTGTTACCACTGTGCAGGCTGGTGGTGGTGGTGTAATGGTGTGGGAGATGTTTTCTTGGCCCACTTTAGGCCCCTTAGTGCCAATTGGGCATCGTTTAAAATGCCACGGCCTACCTGAGCATTGTTTCTGACCATGTCCATCGCTTTATGACCACCATGTACCCATTCTCTGATGGCTACTTCCAGCAGGATAATGCACCATGTCACAAAGCTCGAATCATTTCAAATTGGTTTCTTGAACATGACAATGAGTTCTCTGTACTAAAATGGCCCCCACAGTCACCAGATCTCAACCCAATAGAGCATCTTTGGGATGTGGTGGAACGGGAGCTTCGTGCCCTGGATGTGCATCCCACAAATCTCCATCAACTGCAAGATGCTTTCCTATCAATATGGGCCAACATTTCTAAAGAATGCTTTCAGCACCTTGTTGAATCAATGCCACGTTGAATTAAGGCAGTTCTGAAGGCGAAAGGGGGTCAAACACAGTATTAGTATGGTGTTCCTAATAATCCTTTAGGTGAGTGTATATTATAAATTAATGTTATTTCATTTATTTATTAATTTTATAATATTAAATGTTACATTTTTAGATGGTAATGTTTTTTCAGAACAGTCAATTACTTTTATTTGGGGTTTAAGAATATTTATTTTGTATTATTCACCATATATATATATATATATATATAAAATATAATTTATGTTACATTACAGCTCTGGGATTTCTCAACATTAAGTGGTTTCTTTTTTTTTTTTTCAGAGCTGTATGTATAAAGTATAATATAATATATAATTATAAGAGCAATTGACTTTCATCTGCAGAAATACAAAGTGATTTCTAGAATATTCCTTTTCAAGGTGACCTGCTTTCCTGCAGTTAATATGGTAATTCATTAAAAGTCTGATTAAAGCTCTATTCACCGCCCCATGATAACGGCCTCATAACACACAGCTGAAGGGAGGAGTGAAAGACGGCATTGTATTACCTCAGGGGGTCCTATTAGATCGGTCATCTGTGTGTCCCTTGGTGTTAACATTTGAAGAAACTTAAAAGGTGAAGATGCTGATTCTCTTCAACTGCAACTTCACACTTTTCCCCAGGAGTTTTTTTTTTTTTTTTTTTTTTCACCTCTGGACTCTTTGAAATTCTCACTTTCATCATAGATCCTCACAACACTTCTGAGAACTACTTCCTGCTCTCTTTTGCCCATAAGGACCTGCATCCTGTTGGATTGTTTAATTAAATAAATAATTCAGCAAGAGAAACTAAGAAACGATGGTGTACCTAACTGAACTCCACACCTGACCTGTACATTTTAATCTGATCGTAATAAAGCCCATTACAGTTATCTGATGTCTAATACTTCTTAGCAAGAGGACATGCATAAGGAGTCATGTCATTACATGGGAACTTTTGTTTTTCCGCTGATGCCATCAAGAGCGAGGGCCTGGCAATGGGAAGCTATATAAGCAGCACATTTGCATCCCAGTCCTGACCACTCGATTGACTGTTCTCCCTCAGGAAAGGTAAGTACCAAACATTTTTGTTCATTTTCTGGATTATTTTGAAGTCTGTAGATGTTACCTGTTAAAATAAAAATACAGAACACCATTTTTTTTGTGCTCTTCATTCATTCCAGGCAGTTCATGTCCACAGCTTCTGCTCACCATGGTTTTGCTACAGGCCGCAGCAATAATCCTGCTGTTGGCCTCCCTGCCTGGATCACTCTCTACTCCATCACAGCATCTGTGTGGCTCCAACCTGGTGGATGCGCTTTACCTTGTGTGTGGGCCTAAAGGATTCTTTTACTCTAACAGAAGCAGGAGGGACCTGGATACCTTGCTGGGTGAGGACTCTCTGTAATGTACATATATAGGCTACAATATGAAACTAGTTTTAAAGAGGACCTATTATGATTTAGTTTTTGGGGTCTACTGGAATAGGTTTTTATGCTTGCATGTTAGTTCCGGTCACTATGAAGCCCTTCCTTTCCGACAAGCGCAATAGTGCTAATGTGTGCAGGTATGAAGTCACTTTGTAGGCCAAATGGCAGTTAGCATCGCATTGGTTCCCTTGAGAAAAACCCAATAGGATTTTCCCATAGGCTTTTGGATTATTGCTAAAAACAAGCTCAGTGATCGACAAAACTGTATGATACTTGCACGTTTTGTCCATCAAGATAATCATCACAGATGAACACTATGAATTTTGAAGTCTGATTGTCTAAGTCTAAACCGAACTACACCATGGCCCCGCGATTTCAGCATCACCATCACTTATCTTCCGATAACTTTGTTTTTATCTCAAAACATTTTTCCAGAATGTTCGTGTTAGACTAGTTTATAAGAGCACAATGAGGCCGTAAAAGCTGACTTTTCGGCGTGATGACGTTTAATCTTGACAGCCTCTGTGGTCTCATTTAGCCACTTGTTAGGGACCGCCTTTTTCAAGACACATAACCGCTTAAAAAAAATCACAAGTTGGGTAATACTGATGTATTTTATGCCGTAGAATAAAATGTGAAAGTGTCTTGAACTTGTTCACCAGACCTTATTTCAGCCATTTAACAAAAAACCCATAAAAAAAAAAATCCACTTCCTTTCCCAGTGCTAAAATGCTAATTTGCTTCCGCGTTCTGGCCTGTCATACCTGCACCACTCTATATGCTGATTGGTCAACATCTTTGAGCGCGTTTCGGAAATGTCCCGCCCCTTACCATAAACGCGGTATTATAGCTGCGTCCAAAATCGCATACTCTCGAGGTTCTAAGTTCTATATAGTATGAGTGTGTGGTATGAATGTAATCCAGATGTACTACATTCACCTTGTCAAGATCATGTGACCTACCAGCGTCAGTTACGTCGCTTCACTGCCATTCATAAATCCACTCCCACAGCCTCATGGGATAGTAAAGTGCCCATCATACACGCACTTTAGAATCTCACCAGAAGTAGGTCATCTGGGTACTTTGCCAACTCTTTTATGAGTACTGTGAATTCAGACATATTTAGTTTATCACATACTGTTTTTTTCACCTATATAGTAGGGAAGTATGTGATTCCGGAACATTTGCTCAAACAGCAACATTACACACAAACCCATAATAGGTCCTCTTTAACAAAAGATTTAGTCCAAGAATTAATATCATCCACTTCCTTTCCCAGTCTTGCTCTCACACTTAGCAGATTATGAGGTAGCAGAAGCTGAGCCGTTAAAAGAGAAGGTGATGAAGATGAAGAGAGGAATTGTGGAACGGTGCTGCCACAGGCCCTGCACCATCTACCACCTGGAAGACTACTGCAGCTGAACAAGCATAAACGCTATGTGAAGGTTAAAGATGTTAATAAAGGATCATTATATGCAAGAACAACATGCTTAATTGCTTGTCATTTTAAATGGAAGCTTGTAGAATGAGGAAGGTTCCTTTAAAAGCAGCCTTAAAACATGTTCTGGTTTTGCCTTGTGTTCTAGCGCCCTCTGCTGGAACATCCATGATTTTAAGCTCTCAAACTGATGAGCAATGCATGATAAAATAATACAATGTCCTTCTAATTAGGCAAAAATTAGAAAGAAAAGCGAGTTTTATTTCAAAAGTTTTCACTGATATTTTCTCTTAAAATAAGAACATTAAGACATCTATAGTTTTGATTAAGCTTAGTGGCAGAAAAAGCAAACTTAAGTAAAATACTGCAAGAACTAAAATGTAATTAAAAAAAATAATAAAAATAAACCGAACAATACTCATTGGACATACATTTAAAGAGTGGGCTAACGTTGAACTTTTTAAAGAGTTTAAGATAACAGCACACCCGGTGCTGAACAAAATCAGATAACAAAATCCTAAGTGAATCCAAGCATCATTTTCACCATTGTAGTCTAAAAAAGGGGTGGTCAATTCTACATAGATAATGAGTGACAATAACAATCTTAATGCCACTCTATTAAATTCACACACAAACAAAAATAAAATAAAATACATAAATAAGATTCGAAGAGGCAGTCAGGATGCTTGAGTGCTGTCACAGTGTTCATGTTGACCAGTCATCCATAAGCCAGGGAAATTCCACAAAGGTCCATAAGTGATAGTTTAATACAATTTGTTGTTGCCTAGAAAAACAAGGAAAGAGCAGAAGTAGATTTTAAATGCAAAATAAAAAGAAGCAAAAATGAGTGTTGTGTGCTGTTCTACAGGGGTTGGTTGCACCAGCTTTATGCAAGATACAACTTAAAAGGGACACCAAGTTACAATTTAGACACTAAATAACTTGTGTTGCCCAATTAAACTTGTTTAATGGTGAAGCACAACTCTACATAAAACTAAATATTTATGAAAGCCTCTAATCATGAGTAATGGTTGGAATAAAATAGACTAAACTGCATCAATAAGCTCTTATTACTCTACAGACTACAGATAGATAATAGATTACGGATTATTAATTACAGATAGACAAATAGATTATTTTGTTAGCGGATCATCTATACGACGCTGTGTGCGTCGCTCCATGTTGTGCATGTCAAATAAAATCATAAATATTCATGCCTTTGTGTTTCAGTAGTTATTTATTGACCCTTATTAATTTCGAATACAGTTTCTGTCATTTATGCTACATATAAAAATACCTATTATGACCACGATTTAAGAGATGCGTTTTTAACATGGCTTTAAACTTATTCAATGAATTGGCTGATCTAACAGAGAGAGGGCGTTTGGGACCAACTCAGGAAAAAGCCCTGTTTCCCTTATGTTTATATTTAGTTACTTACAAACTAGCTAGCAGTTACGAAGCCTCTAGTGTGGACTTCACATTCCAATTGAAGTAAGAAATTACAAAATAGCTGGTAAAACCCTACGCAGGTCTCTCATAATTCACCTTGTGTAAGAGCTGAGGTAGGCTGCTGGTTTTCTTTGAGCTCGTGTTTGAAAGCCTTGCTGGGGTCAAACCTCCGCGTCGTCTGACTGGACTTAAGTCGATCCAGCTCTTGTTTCTGTTTCCCCACGTGTGCCTTTAACTTAGACACTTCCTACAGAACACATGGACACGGTCAGCTATGCACCAAAACCATCACATCAAACAAAGACAACTGCCTTACTTGTTTGAGCTCCAAGTTCTCCTCTTTGAGTTTGACCATGTGCTTGATCTTCTGCCGCTGGTTTTGATGGCCCATCAGATTAGCATAGGCATCGGCTAACTTGTTCAACTCAGCCTGTGTGGCTCCTTTCTCATTCAACAAAGCGTTCCGCTCCGCCGCAAATCGGTTCAGCTGTTCCTGATGACCAGAATAAGAGGACAAATGAGAGAACTCATCTAGCACATATTTACCATCCATCCAATGTTCATTTAATCGAAGAGTTGATTCTACTAGTTTTGCACTTTAAAAACAAACGTGTAGCACCAGCCACTCTGCACATCCTTCACAATGTCTGGAAAGTGGGTGAAGTTTATATTTACCAGTCACAAACATTCCAGTGACCTTAACAGCACATTTGTGAATATGTTGTTAAGTGCTGTTACCAATTTCACATGTGAAGCTTGTTCGCAAAAGGCATCTTAAAAGGCACAGCAACCAAAAAAAAAAAAAAGACCTGATTAGCAGCGAAAGTCAAAGGCCCTGTCCCAAATGGACACGTGCACACGGCAGTGTGCCATTAAGACCAAGAGACCGTAGGGTGTCCCATTTGTCATTTTAGATTGTTGATATGCTCCCTCGATGCACCCTTTTATAACTTTATTATTAGTTTATTTCCATGCATTTCTATTTAAAAAAATCCTTCAAAGTTTCTGCTGATGAATGGAAAAGGAGGCTGGGTCTTGAGCGTGACACAATGAAAAAGCTGAGAGACCTGGCGCAACGGTCAAAGATGATAGCATACTGGTAAATTACCGGAACTGATTACCTCAAAAAAGGTCCACAAATGATCGTTTACAGGTAATTTACCAGTAACAACTGTATGTGTGAAAGGGGCTATTAAGCACCCCCATATATCCAAAGTGGCATGATCCCCATTTCATAACACCTCTGCGAAGATTCGACTGAGATTGGTAGTCAAATCACGCTCCTCCTATTGAAGCATTGAATAGGGGTCCACTATTCGGGGGTCACCCCTAATATATACACACAAAAACAACAAAAAAAAAAGATACAAGAGGGGAAAAAAAGACCACTTAAAAACATTCCTTGCTTACCTGAAATGGTTTAACTTTAGCATAGAGCTCTTCATACAAGTTTCTCCAGTGTTGAGTCTCCACGTCACACGTGCTGGGGTGAACAAATGACAATACTGTCAAACAACATGAGGACACTATGATGGACTTGAGACCTGTTGAGTGCATCCTGCTTTCTCACCTCTGCAGCTGAGCCTCAGCGAATTGTTTGTGAAACTCTTGTCTTTCCTCCTCCATCTGTCTACAGAGCTGTCGCCTCTCCTGCTGCCACTCCACAGCGTGACGTTGAGAAGAGTCTCTTTCCTCCTGCACCTGCCCGCGCAGCTCAGAAACCTTGTGTTCCAGCTCCTCCACGAGCCCCCGCAGTCTGCTGGCTTCTGCAGAACGGCCCTCCACTGACTGCCTCCTCTTCTGCTCCCTCTCCAGCTGGGTCTGAGCCCGCTCTCTCTCCCCTCTCTCCTGCTCCACCTCCGCCTGCAGGTGTCTCAGTTCCTCACTCAGAGTCTCTGCTGCTCGCTTCAACTCTTCCTCTCTCTGAGCCAGTTTTGTCTGAACTTCTAAAAGCATCCTGTAACACATCAATACCACCAATTGTTACACAGTTTTCATTTACTATTAAATTCAAAACGGTGTGTATTTTGACAAGACTGACAGCTAAAGTATGATATTTACCGACCTCTGATGGTGTTAAAACGGTGTTTGCAGCCTAAACCAGGTGCCATTATTAGTGATGAGAAAAATAACAGGTTAAACGGCAAATATTAATCTAGAACCTAACCTATTAACTGTTAATATAACTAATGCAGTAATTTAAAACTCAAATATTATTTAATGAGCGAGTAGATCATGAATCCATCTTCCAAACTGTTTGTCTTAGTCTAAAATATCCTGAACCACTATAGTACGCCTATATTAAGTGTTTATATTCAGACCGAGAAGGACGACAACCACTGCAGAGTATCCCAGTCCCTGTGTGACTCGTCATAGCGAGAAGTGGTGCCGGCTACAATGTTCTTCCGCAAGATGCATGCAGTTTTGTTTAACCACTAGAGCATCAAAAGTTACATAGTGCACCTTTAATACAAATATTAGGACAAATTACCATGTGAATGCAATTCCATAAAAGCGCCGATGGGAGTGGAAAGTTCTGCGCGTGATCTACTGATGACGAGCAAATTAAAGAACGCAAACAGATCATTTCCTTAACGACCAATACAATCTACCAAGAGCAGCGCAAGTTAGAGTCTGGTTGTAGACATGCTTATTTTTGGACTGTAAATAAATGGCGCAAATACAAGCACAAACCTTATTAAATCACCTTGCATGGTTAATTTAAATACTCTCCTCCCATAAATTTTGCATCAATATTTATATTTTTTTTTTTTTTTTTTTTTTTGTACATTTACAGGCCTAAGTCAATATACTTACCAAAACTGAAATTGTGTACTGCCACTTTTATCTACGGCTAAAAAGGAATTGTTTTTTTTTTTTTTTAAGTTTCCTAAATGTATGTTAATGTTTACATCTTATAATAATAAGTTAGTGATGATTCATTAAAGTCCTCATGAAATCAAAATTGACCCCATTTACTTTGTTAGCACATATTAAAGTTCTTAGGGTGAACAAGTAATCCGTGGAAAAATAATACACAGGAAAAAATAATCTGTCGCCGTAATCTTTAAATCAAAGTCTGGAAAGTAACTTCCGGTCTGGAAACGGTGTTTCTTCTCAATTATGTCGGTTCGACGGCTTAGGTTTGAAAACTTGAGGGTGACTAAAATTACAGAATTTTCAATTTTGGGTGAACTATTTCTTTAAATGGTTTCGTCATTGGGTTGTAAAAAAAATATTTTAATACAATTATTTATGGATTTATTTTATCATGTTTTATTCAATATTTAGTTTAAATAGTCATGAATAATTGATTTCTAAATTAGCCATTTATTAATACGGAGTGTCTAATCACACCAAGTGCAAATAGCGTGCCTTGTTGGCAAGTGTTATACGCACTAGCTTGCCTGGTTGGGCCAAACAAGATAAAAAAAAAAATAATAATAATATTGACGCATTTCAACGTCAATGGTATCTCAAACGCAATCAGTAAACAGCAAGGCTTAAGGATCTAGGTTGACACAGTCAACCAGGGTTCGAATCCGCCTTTTGCCAAGCTCACTCTTCTCCCCCTCCCCACTTAGTGCAAATATCAATTAGATTCTATATACACTGTAAATAGCATTTATTGCCATTTAGCTGCTGCCTTATTAATAACTGACGTTATCACAAAATAAACCCCTTCAGAATCACAATCAGGATGATATAACACCCCTTCGTTTTGTGTCAGAATCCTGTTCAGCCTGTTTATTTATTTTGTGAGAATGATGTTATTTCTTGGAGCACATCAACTATGTGGCAGCAGTACATATATGGGAAGCAGAGCAGATAAAATACTACAGTTCTGTGAGGTGGGATACTGACCGAGTATACTCCTCTTGCCGTTTATCCTGCATTTCCTTGTGGCTTATGAGTTTCTGCTGCAACTGTTGCTTCAGTTGGTTCACCTCTTCCTGCAGCTGATGGGCTTGAGTCTCTGCCTGGTCCTTCTGCTCTCCCAGAGACCGTCTTGTGCTTATGAAATTTAAAAAGAAAATATTTGATGGAGACAATTGATGGTTTAAACGGGACTTGATTTTGTCTTTGGGAATTGATTAGATGGTTGCTATTGGCCGATCTCATGCAAGAGACAGGTTGTCCTGCCCTCACACCAGTAAAACACATAATCAGAGAAAATAATAGATTGAGGGCACATGAATTAAAAAAAAAAAGACGTGCAAGGAATAAATAATTTATAATAAGCAATATTCAAATTTGCTTTCATGGTGAGTTTAAATAAACGTAAAAGATGTTTAAAGTAATACCTCTCAAAGTCAGTAGTAACGTCTCCCAGCTTGGCAAGACAGCTTTTGTAATCCTCTTCCAGTTTTTTGATTGCAGTCACATGAGCCTCATCTAAAGCCTGCATTTCAGCACACTTCCTACAAACGGACACAACACCAGTCAGTTTTTACCAAAGAGATGCGATTCATCTCAACTCCATTACAAGTTCTCCTCACTTTTCTAACTCAGAACAAGTGTTCTTCAGCTCCTGCTCCAGCGTCTGGTTCTTCTGTGTGATGTGCTGGATGGCCTCCTCACTGCATTGCTCCTGCTTCTCCAGCTCTGACAGCTCCTCAAGCGCATCCTCCAGCTCCTCGCCGAGCTGTCTCCTCTCCGCCTCAGTCTCATCTCTCAGGCGCTCAAGCGTGCTAGCCAGGGAGCCGCTGTGAGCCTGCAGCAACACACATTAGAGGAGCTTAAGAGACATTAGCTTAATCCACAAAGACGATCAAGGAGACTTTGACTTCCTGATTGAGAGATGACACAGTACAACCCAGTTAAAGTCTATTAAGTTGCACTCTTCAATTAATTGTCCCACTCATGCTGGTATAAATCACATTACAATTATATTCACTATTGATTTTTCCTCTCGAAGTACCACAACAAATCACAAAATGGCATGTTAGTAAATGGTTTTCCTT
This sequence comes from Paracanthobrama guichenoti, assembly GCA_018749465.1. Lineage (NCBI taxonomy): Eukaryota > Metazoa > Chordata > Actinopteri > Cypriniformes > Gobionidae > Paracanthobrama > Paracanthobrama guichenoti. Next base: position 13,733,143 of record CM031956.1, on the reverse strand, counting down.
GTCACGGTCCAAGATACCAAATGCCAAAATGCAATATAAAATGAAGTCCCCCTAAGACTTATTATAAACAGTGTTCTTGCATGCATTAAGTGAACACTTGCACAAAAACGTTAAACTCCCTTTATTGCATAAAGTGAAGCTGATTAAATAGACAAGAGAAACTGGTGAGTACTACACCCTTTCAGTAGCGACTATCCTGTGTATTTTTAATGGTACCATCACAGTTGTCACAGTTTTTGTAGTTAAGGATCTGCAAGACTTTATTAGTGCTGTTCATTGATTCGAGTAAATGTTTTGACATTTGGTATAAAGTGTTTTAATTCTACAATATGTTGTAAAAACATCTGAGTGCTGCCCTCTAAAGGTTGAACGGTGGCTACTGCAGCTGAATTTTCTTTTTGGATGTTGTTGGTCATTGTGACACATGTTGGCTCCAACAGCTCACTACCCACGCCTCTGGCACAAGCTCACCTCGCCCTAAGAAATGTTTTCCCGGATTGATCACACAAGAACGGCTTTGCTCCAGTATGAACGCTCGTAACATGAAGTAGAAATATCAGAATGTTGATGGCAAGTGTCAAGTAAGTTTCATTCATAATGAAGAAAATACGGTTAAATAATGCAGTTGTCAGTACACTACACGTCAGGATTTCTTGCAATATTTTTGCCGCCCGTCATGTGTACAGATACTTTTCATACACGAGATGCGCTTTCAAACCTTTTTTACAGTGTTTCAAACCCTGACATGCAAGTGGTTGCCGTGGTAATGAACAACAGTACTGTAACGTGCTGGCGTATATAATCTAACTTTTGAGGAAATCCATTTCTAATAAGCTATTAGGTATGAACTTATTGTTCCTGCACTGCTTATTGATTCAGTTAATTTGAATAAAAATAAATCACATGCATCTGATCTATTTTTAGTGGCATTCAGTATAAGGATTTGACTGTTCATAGATTAGGTCAGTGGTTCCATTCATTAAGACCGCAGTTTGAGCCAGCGGGTCGAATTGATAAGGCTCTGGCCCCGTCTCCACAGACAATTCACCCTCCTCCACTTCAGGTGAAGGTGGGGGAGAAAAGTCCTCTACTTCAAAAGACCGCTCTGTTGCAAAGCTACTGGCGTCACTCCAGTCACTCTCCATCTTTGCGAGTCTGACAGCTGTCAATCAATCAATCAATCTGTCACTGCGGGTCTCAGGTGCACGTTCCCCCGCTCGGTTCGCCCCCTCCATCTCCGCTGTGCTCTGCCCACTTTTCCAGCATTTTTCAAATATTGCCAGTGGGTGGAGTTAGGCTCTAACCTGGGATTGAGTTACCCTTTAAGCTTTTATTTACTTATAAACACTGATTTCAAAAATCACACACTTCCCGTGCCAATCGATCAATTGCTATTGAAATGAATGGGAAAGGTACCCAAAACAAAAGCCAATACTGGTGTAAACACTACCTACACATTCTCGTTTACCTTCTCCTCCTCTAGTTGTTTGGCAAGTGCAGAGTGCTCGTCCTTCAGCTTTTCATATGCCTTTGTCTCAGTCTGCCTGTTCTCCTCCAATGCGTTGATCTCTGCCTTGAGCTCTTGAACCCGTCGCAGACCTTCCTCCTGTGTCCTGGCTGCACAAAAACACAAACAAACAATCCTAAGAGAGGCGATCAAATAAAACCCACAATGTAGTTATTTATAATGTGCATCTCATAAATATGCAAGCTTAGTTTCACGCTGCATTTTAAAACCAAATCTCATTCACCTCTTTCATCCTCCAGCACAAAGCATCTCTCGCCCATGAGCGCCACACGCTGATCCAGCTCTTCCTCGGTCCTCCTCAAGATCTCCTTCACGCGGACCAGCTCCTGCTCCTGCTGCCGAACCACACTCCGGGACTCCTCGAGATCCTGAGCTCCCTGCTGCATCTGCTCCTCCAGCTCTTTTAGTGACGTCTGCGAGGCCTGCAGATCCTGCAAGTGCTGCTCCAGCTCCCTCTCCTTCTCTTCTAAAGCCTTCTGGGAGTCCAGTAGCTCTTGCTGAGACATCCGCAGCTCCCCTTCTTTTATTTTCAGCACCTCCTGACAGTCCTGCAGCTCACCGGTACATTTCTCCAGCTTCTGTTCCACTTCACTGCACAGGCCGGGTAGAGACGGATGGGGATGTGAACACTGATACCGTAACAACAGCAACAATATAAAAATGCACAGTTCTAACCTGAGGTTCTCTTGAGCATCAGAGACACGACGCTCCATGGTGGATTTGTCCTGGAGCTTAATCCGCAAATCCTTTGACATTGGAGAGTGAGACAGACAGCTTATCTCAAACCAAGCAGCACTTCAAAGACAGATGATTCAACCTAAGCGGTGAGTAAATGTCAACTGGCTTAAGAGAGTCAAATTCTGTTGACCAAGACCAATACCTGAATCTCTTCATTTGCCAAGTCCAAGTAACTCTGCAGGGCTTTTATCTCCTCCCTCAGCTCCTGGATTATGTCTTCATTTGAAGAAGATAGAAAAAAATTCAGATGTAGCCAACCCAAATGACATAAAACAAACACTTCCTAGCAGCATGCAAACTTACTGTGCAATTTATCCATTTCTTTCTCAAGCTGCTCATTCTGGGCTCTTGTCTCCTGATGAAGATCCTCTGAAACATTGTTTAGTAATAAGCAAAAATCTAAGCTCAAAGTCACTAATGATATCTGATTTACAACTACATTTTAGTCATTTGAACCAATTAATAAATAGATTCTAAACCATTTTACTTAGTCAAAAGCTTCTTAAATGCCACCTTATGGTACCAACATGCCTGTACAATTTTATTTCTAAACAAAATAAAACTAAAGGCCCTATCACACCGGACGCGTACATATTTTCGAATGCCCGTGGGACACCGCATCTGATGAGACAAACCACACACTACAGGGAATCAATAGATCCGGAGCAGCTATGTTTCCAGCTACAATGTAAACATTTAAGTGCCACAGTCATATTGACGAAAACATTCATTTTCCAGTCGCGGACACATGGTTTAGAAAAAAAAGAAAAAAAAAAGTTAACTCAAAAGGTTATGTTATCATTGTCTGTAGCCTACAGTGGGCATAAATTATTTGCGTGTCAAATCGCGTCCAATGTCCATTTAAGGGACTTGGGGTCAGTAAAATGTTTAATGTTTCTGAAAAGTCTAAGGCTGCAGTTGTGGTGCTTTATATTTGTGTGGAAACATTCAAAAGTTCTCCTGGGGGAGAAAATGCATAACTGACTCAATCACTGGATCATTTATTTTGCCACGCAAAAGATGTTTGGAAAAGCATACTACTCTTACTTCTGCAGTACATGTACACATTTCACAGTATGCAAAGTCTCTATATGAATAGACACCTAGATATACAGTACATTTGGCAACGCAATTAGCATACAACAGAGCTTACTGCATGAAATAAAGTGTCCCACAGCAATCTGCATCCTTCCATCTGCTGTGTTAACGTAAATATTACCAGTAACTATGGCTTTTACCATCTTTAAATATTGTCATTTTTATATAAAATGAAATCACGCACAATATCTACTGCTAATTCCAAGATCATAACCAAACACCACTCACCATTTTAAAAAGTTGATGTGATGAGGTCGTGTGCCTATGCATATTATTAGCTGCGTTTACATGGACCCTTATAATCTGATTGTAATCGGACTAGTAGCACAATCGGAATAAAAAGTCACACGTAGCCACGTCAATCGGAATGAATTTGCCAGATCTGATTAATTTCATTCGGATCGTAAAAGGTAGTTTATTCCTTTTGTAAGCCGATTAAGAGGCTGTTAAATCTGATCAGAAGCTTGTAACAAACGCACACATCAACCAGATCACTATATCAAGCGTTCAAGTAAACACTACATTCAGATTTATCAATCGGAATTAAATCAGATTGAAGCAAAAAGTGTCCACGTAAACTAGCTACTGTCGGAAACACACTGAAATAATGTTGTTTCACGTTATTTATTCAAATAGTAGATGCAGCATATATACACAGTATTACTCCTCACCAAGATCCTTGTTTCTTTCCTGAAGAACTCTAAAAGTTGTTCTGGCAGTCTCTAGATCTGTTTCCAAGACCTTTACTTTCCCCTCTGAGCTGATCTGGAGGAAGCTCAGCTCCTGTTCAAAAAAAGCACAAGCCTTGTGAGCAAACTGAGCAACTTGTGATGTTACACAAACTCCTCTCCATAAGGTGAGTGAGATAACTTACCTTGTCTTTGGCATCCAGTTTATTTTTAGCCTCAATGAGCTCCATGGAAAGAGCATTGATCTTCTTCTTGGTGATATCTGCAGAGACCTGTGAAAATTAAAGTGACATCCCTCAGTAAACTTAAAGCGGCCTACAAAACAGAGATTGCAAAAAACACCCTGGTACAAAAAGACTAGTCACCTTGGTCTTCAGGAACTCATTAGCTTTCTTTAACTCTGCAAGCTGCCTCTCGAGAGAAGCCACATTGGCAGCAAGGCCAGTCTTCTCTCTGACAGCCACAAGCAATTTAGACTCCAACTTCTTCAGCTCTTCCTCCAAAGTCAGCAGCCTGCGGTCCTGCTCTCCTCTCTGCTGCACCAAAGAACGGATCTATACTCCAGCATTAGCAGTGAGTGTCAAGGTTAGGAGGAAAGGCCAAAGAAATCGATCAGGCCTCAAAAGCAACATATGGCCATCCAGGAAACACTCAAAACATTTTGACATCTACCTCTTTCTCCAGTAGCCTCTGATGTTTCATCTCAAGTGTGAAACTATTTTTGTCCTTTTTGGAACTTAATGCATCAGCCTATATGAGGAAAAAAAAAAAACACAAGAAAAGCAAGTAGTAAAACAGCATAGTAAATACTACTGACTGATATACAGGTAGATAGTCAATCTACTGACAAACGGTCTGTTTTTAGATACTTTGGTGACCTCTAAAAAAGGGGATTGACACTATTAGCTCACCCAAATCAAAGTTTTACATTAAGATTTTAAGAAGAAAGTCTTCAAATAATGTGGCTATTAAAGGGATAGTTCACAAAAATCAAAATTCACTTACTCAGCCTCAAGTTCTCAAATCTGTCTGAAAGTATGTCTTTGAACACAAAAGATGATATTTTGAAGAATCTCAGTAACCAAAAGGATGATGATGATACATTGACTTCCATAGTATGGAGAGAAAAAAAAAATACTATGTGGTCCATCAATGGTTTGGTTACTGAGATTCTTCAACATATCATCTTTTGTGTTCAGCAGAACATAGAAATCCATACAGGTTTAACTTGAGGCTGAGTAGATGGCAGATTCTTCATTTTTTTGGATGAATGATCCCTTTAAATCAATTATCTTATCTAAACACTTATGTTTTGTTATTTTACAAATGTAATAATATAATAAGTATATAGTAATATTAGATAATAAAAATACATAATTTCACCTCTCTATTATACTAAAAGTTTCCACTAAGACAAAACAAAACAAAAAAGTATTTTCCAATGTATAAAACAATCAGTCTAATAAGACAAACACTGGAATACAGTTATTTTACAAAATAATTCAGACGACAAAAAAAAATAATAATAATAATAATAATAATTCTAAAATTGTCTTAATTTACTTGTTTCCAACCTGTATGGCATTTTTCTTCTGTGGAACACAAAAGATGATATTTTGCTAAATGTCTCAGTATAATTGTCCATGCAGTTATAAATATCTTTTGTTCTGTATAAGAAAAAAAGCATGGAATAGCATGAAGGTGTACATCTTTTATTAACTAATACTTAAGGCATGGTCGACCACTAGGCACTAGCAAATAATCTTACCAAACCATCAACAGACATGGTCCTCCGAACTGGAGACATGGGCACTTCTTTTGAAGGGGATAGCAAGGGTGCCTCTGCTGATCAGCATTTTCAAAATAAATAGTTAAAGATAGCAATCAAATGCGAGGTTTCTTATTCTTAAGATACAGATAAAACGTGTTAACTGCTAAAGAAAATCTGCTCTCACTTTTGGGAGGTATTCTGAAGCGCTCTGCTTTATGAAATGAAGCAGCTCCTTTCAGCTCACCAGACTTCACTTCATATGTACCAGGTGGAGGAGCACAACCTAAACACAAAAATACCAAAGATCAGTCATCAAAGTAACTTAGCCGAATTGCAGTTCACACAGCTGAACGAACATATTCAGCACTCGTTTTCATATCTTTAAGTCTTAATTTTGTGATTTCTATTTTTTGAGCTTAGAAATGACAATGCATGGCGTACAGTTATTGCGTCATGACGTAACGTTACTGTTGTGTATTTGATAAATAAACTTTGTTTTGATAACAGCCGTTTAACACAGAAAACGGTATGAAATTATAAACTGAGCATGAAAGTGGGTTTTTGAAAACTGAAAACTTTCATTAAGATCACTTTAATTATTTGTATTAATAAAACTGTTTAAAGCACATACCAAATGCATTCAGCTTCATTCACATCGTAGAATAATGAACAGACGTATGACTTACCAACATGCTCGTTAAATCTCTTTAATGGAGCTCTTGAGAAAGACATGGTGACCTATAAGAGTGGTCGAAAGCCCAAAGACTGTTGAAAACTTGCTTAAATTGTTTAAAACTTCAAACCGATGGAGCGTCAACAACAAATCGTTTACACCCGCTGAAATTTTGAAATGGTAACACCGCCCAATAGATCCGGCGAAACGACATCGGCCAATGAAATGGAAGAATATGTGACGAACAGAAGTGCAAACCAATCAGTAACGCCATCGTGCTTTACGTCATATCTTGTAACGAAGGCGCAGCGGTCTCCCAAAATTCAAACTGCATGCGATTGTGATGCATTGCAGTCAGATAATTGAATACAACTAAATTATCTCTGACGTGTGACCTACAATAAGTTTACTAGGCTTATTATATTGCGTCTCCTGATGACTTTTTTTTTGTATTAACAGCTGTAGTAAATATTGTAAATATAATGCAAATATCAACTTTTGTAATAATGCTGCGTTCACGCCATGTTGTAATGACAAGATTTCAACTTGTAAAAAAGCGTTCACGACCTCGTTGAGCTCGTAAGATGGGAATTTTCCTAGAGCTCCTACTTGTAGCACGTGACCGCTGTAGATTCAAGTTGAGTGTTGCCATAGAAACGCATAACTCCCAGTGCGAGGACTTGAACTGCTCGGAATTGGAAAGTCACGTGTTCTCAAAACTACAAAAGTGTCCCATGCGATGCTAAATATGTACATTTGTTAAAAAGCACAGATAATTAATTTCAAAATATATAGTTTCAAACAGGATATTTTATTGTGGCTTTCCCAATGTGCAAGTGATTGAAGCATCTGGCAAAAATGAATCATGTAAAAAAAAAAAAAAAAAAAAAAAAAAAAAAAAAAAAAAAAAAATCACACAAATACACGAGATAGATTTGTTTACTTTTATTCAAAACTTACTGTCTCCAGACAGATACAAATCAGAAACATTACAGTGGATAACAGAGGACAGGGAAACGGTTATGTATGAGTTTATATCTCTGAACAGGGAAAAGTGATAATAATATGTTTTAAATGTTAACAGAAAAAGCACTAGAAAATTAAGCTTTACGTTTAAATGCATGTATTATTTACACAATCTATTCAGCAGTTCAATGAATGTAGTGGTGAGGAACAGAAGACAGTTTAAGCCGAAGGGCATTTACTTTCATAATTCAAAATCTGTCTGCACACCTTCTTTTAAATAATTACACTCATGCCATTTCAGAAATGCACTAATCCTTTTCTGATACGAAAGGAATCCAATGTACCTCACATAAAAGTTTCAACATGGAAGATTTATGTTTGACAACCACCTTCTTTTCCTTTTAAAACAAGGACGTTTTAAGGCCAAGGCATGGAATGATTAAAAAGTATTCCCCAGACAAAATGCACATGTCTGCAATATACGTTCATGTATTAATGTATTAGTTAAGCTTTGTAGAGCTGCCGAATGCAATGCTGTAACATTTAGGATCTCATAGGATGTTATGTTACACTTTGACTATTTCATACTGGGAAAAACAAACTTGGAGCTGAATAAAATAGTTCTGTCCGTGAATTGCAACCAAACTAATTTACAATTAGGAAAAAGGTGAAACCTAAAAAAATTAAGACTGACAAAAAAATCCAAACAATACACACACAAAAAAAAAAAAAAAAAAAAAAGGAAAAAAAAAGGAAAAAATAAAATTAAATCTCAAAACTTTACTTGCTGCATGGCTACACACTTTCATGTTTAGACATGTTCTTATATATTTCAAAACCTTTTAACTCTAAGTTGGAGTTTTAAAAATAAGGGAAAAAAAAGCACAATTATAAAATCAGCACCAATTTATATATTTATATATAACTTTATTTAAATGTAGATGTCTACATAGCTCTAATCAGGGAGAAGAAAATCTCCACCAGACATACTACACTAAGTTCTGTTTTATTAGAGACAACACAATGGCACTACTGGAGAGATTTCCTCTTCTTTGCTTGATCTTAGATTTTAGAGGGACACACGAGCAGATCTGATCTTTGGATAAGCCTTGTGACTTCACAGACTGACTGGGATTGTAAGTGCCGCATTTACTAGAGCAGTTGGCACATAAAACAGTTTTGTTGGTGCAAAGAGAGCGACAGGGCCACTGAATGGTTGAGGTATTTAACATACACCAATCAGTGATTGTGTCACTGAAATTGCCCCAAACTTCACACATGCACCAAAGGCAGTAATAAATCAGCTCAGAGTGTTTTGATTTAGGTTTCGTGTTATGTCATGATTTCTGAGGGTGGAATTAAAAGGAAACTAAATTCTAGATATAAAGACCTGGAGGTTTTTCTCCATTTCACATATTAGATAAGAAGAATAAAATATATCAATACTCACTATGATGAGCAAAAACCTGCTTATAAATTACTACTTTACACCAGATTACTCACTATTACAAAAGGGCTATACACATAACAAAGTTGTCTTTAAGTTAAAAAAGATGCATTCACCCCTGGCTTCAAGAAATACCACAACTCTAAGAGATCTCACATATGTTTCTTTAAACATGATGACGTTCAACTGTGAAATATTTTTTTATAGATATATATATATATATATTTATATATATAAATGTCTATATCTCATATACTCATGTATGGCTAAGGACAGTCCGAGATTCCATGGCGTTCAGTATCTACTGTCACGGTTTTGCACAATCAGGGAAAGCCCACACAATGATTGCAAAGACTTTGAATTGCTCCTTTATCCGTTCTGTGTTTTAGTAAGTGTCAATGGTACAAGCTGATTTGGATGCCAATCACTCCATTGAATTTAATTCTCTTTAGAGAATCAATGTGAATTCACACAAAATGTCTCTTCTCTTCACACTCCTCCAATTATAATCTTAAAACATGGGCACTCCCAGGACCTACAAGAGAAAATGTTCAAATTCAGTTCAGTGTTTAGAGTTACCAAACAAACGTTTCATTCAATCACCAGTCCAGATAGGTCTGATTACTACTTAAAATAGTGAGATGCTCTCCCCCTCTCTGTCTTTTTGCACAAGGGCAATTCAAACTATCTGAAATCACTCCTGCTAGTGCCATCTAGTGGTGATCTCTCTTTCACGTCCTTAGTGTCGGAGTGAACGAGTCCCCCATTACCGCTGAAAAGCATCATAACCCAGGAAATGAGTGCTTCTTACAGACTCATCCATGATGGAGGCAGGGTCGAAAAAGTCGGGCTTCAGTTCCGATCGCTCTCGTCGATTCTTCGATGGGGGCTGCAAGATACCAAAGAGCAGACAGCAAGGATGAGATGTGCAAATACAAGTGGTATTTAGTTATTAAACGTGACATTAATAGTTATTTAATGTGAATTAAATCTAAACGCAAACAGCAAAAGTTTGGGGTCAGTAAGAGATTGTTTTATTGTAAGATTGTTTTGAAAGAAAATAATACTTTTTTTTCAGCCGGGATGCATTAAATTGACAACAAGTGACATTAAAAAGACATTTATAAATGATTTCTAGTTCAAATAAATGCTGTTCTTTTGAGCTTTTTATTAAGAAATGGTGAGGAAAAAACAAACAAAACAAAAACATTAAAAGCGGCACAACTGTTTTCAACAGTTTTTAATAATAATAAAAATTGTTTCTTGAGAACCAAATCAGCATATTTGAATGACTTAGGGTTTCTTTTTCAAGACCTTTTTAAAAGGAAGAACTTGAGGATAAACTGAATGGAACAATACGCTTGTAAATGTCCTAAATGTAAATGTCTAGGGAAAAACACAATGAGTTGTATTAGCAATGATTAAAAATGTGAAAATACAACTTCCAACAGATCTCCATTACATTTTAATTACTTTTATAAAAAATGCTTATGGCTTCGATACCTCTGCTCCCAACCACTAGAATATACAAATAACTAACTGTAAAAAGTGATGTTCTTCATTAGTATTTTTGTCTTTTTCCAATGCAATAGTCTAAAGACTCTTAAAACAAGATACATTTACTGGAGAAACAAAACGACATATGACAGCACATTGAAAAAAAGATCAAAATAAATGAGAAATCTCATATAATAACAAATATCTGCCAATGGGTGTACTTAATACAAAGGAAAAACTAGTTTTTATACCTCACGGACACATTTGTTCTTGCTTTAAGCATAAACATAAGTCTAAAAACAAGACTTCATATCATTTTGCATCTCAAGTAAATGTATTTTGATTTTAGAAACCCTGAAACGTTCCTTTTAACTTTATATAATCTAAAACAACATTGAGGAAAATGTTATTCATTTTTATTTTATTTTTATTTACTATTAAGAAAAACATCAGATGCAACGTTTTCAGTCACCATTACAAGCAGAATTGATTAAATAATAACAATGTGAAAAACCCAACCCCATAAAAAAATAAAAATATATATATATATATATATATATAAGTTATTTGCTTAAGTTTTCATCGTAATAGTCTACTTCAGTTTAGAAAGTGCACATAATTTGTTCTCTTTATTTTACAAAGCATCTTGTAACGTTTTTTTTCCGCTATTATGAATGTATACAAATAAATTACAATTTACAGTTTTGAAAAATATATATTATCTGTAGGCTTGACCAAAATGATTAATGATTCAATAGTTTAAGTTATTTCCGCTGTTATCAGGAAACAATGGAAGGGGATCCCGCCGGCATCTCTGCAGACAAGAGAAGTGTGCTCTTTATATTGGCAAGAAATAGCCTATGCAACAGCCAGTATGAAGAAACATTATTGTACATAACTTGCAAAGCAGTACATCAGATGAACTCTTATTCTGCGTGATGGGACAGGCAAGATTTGACGAGTTGAAGGGCGTTTCAGGGCGCCCACTCATGCGAAAATAGGCCTATTAAAGCATCTCGTTTTTACCCCTGAACAAAAATTACGAAAGATCTAGCTTCATTTTCATTTGATTTTCATAAACAAAACGAAAAAATACATTTTAAAAATCTAACTGTTTCTTTTTTCTTTTTAAGTAGAAACTCGAATGATCAGAAGGTAACATGCAATATTTCATTATTTCTTTACAAAACAAAAAAACAAATAAAGATTTATCAACAATTAATTATGATCAATTATCATTCAGGAAGCAACATACAATATTTATCTACCCTTCAACCCGGTTGGTTTGTGTACCGTGAGTATTTTCTGTGATGATTCCATATTTCTTTGAAATATGAAACTGTTATTCTTGGTTTTAGGCCTACTTATTATGAGAGAAGAGTCAGATGTTTATTATTATTATTATTTAATCAATCTTATTTTGTTTTTGGCTAAATATAGGTTACACAAGTGTAAAGTAAGAATAAGCCTTTCTTTAAGCTTTTTCTTAAAGACTTAAAATACTAGGCTATATGTAGCCTATCTGATTTCTGATTCTTCTAATAATTTTCCAAGAAAGCTGTAATGTCATTGCCAATAATTCAAAGTCTAATATTTTAAAAACAGAAGCAGCACAAACCAGCACAAACGATTCAGACTATTTTGCCAACGTTTGGTGTTGGGTGGGGGGCCAACTTCACGCAGGTCACAGGAATGAATTACATTTTAAAATATATTAAAATATAAAACAGTTATTTTAAATCGTAATAATACTTCACATTATTACTGCTGTGACCTAAGTCTTGTTCAAATAATGCATAGTGAGCACAAGATACTTCTTTCAAAAACATTAAAAAGTATTATCGACCCCAAACCCCCAATATTATATATTAATTTAGACAAAAACCTAGACAGCAAAGCCATAAATGCAATTGGAATTAGCGTAAGCTTATTACCAGATCAATATCCATGGTGTCAAAATCCATGCCTTCATTGAGATCCTCAATTCGGCCTTCTGATGACATCATCACATCTTCCACAATGGGTTCCTCATCATCCTCCATCAGGCCTGTTCCTCGACGACTGCAAGCATTTGCAAACCAATGACACCATGTTTTGTGTGCATTTAAATGCATCCGACAGCTGGACAAAATGCAGTGTAAAGTTACATTGAGAGTGATTTCTCTTACATGGCATGCTGAAGGTTGCTCCTTAATTTGGCGTAGTTCATAGCTCTCTCCTGCTGCTGTCTGGCCACCTCCTCTTGTTGCTGTCTCTGTGCTAGCATCCATGTGACTTGTGTGCTGTAAAACAGTACCATTACACCTCACTATATCCCTTCAGTCCCAAACTAGATGCGAAACATTTCATGGCTAAAATTAGCTGTACTGAGTGTGTCATGAGTCTTGACATCCTCAGACATGAAAAACTCATCAATGCTCTTACTTGTAGTCCATGGGTGTTTGGTGGTGCTGTGGCTGAGGGGTCTGAGGGTGTGTGTGCTGCTGTTGCTGATCGGGGGTCATGGTGTACACCCCCATGTAGCTCTCCTCAGGACGCAGGCGTTTGGGTTCTCTCATGATGGTGGAGGTGAGGTGGGGTGACGGCATCATGACGGGCGTCTGCATGCTCTGCTCACGGCTCATCCACACCTCGCTGCTGCTGCTGCTCTCCTCTGCACACAGATAGCAGCACAATCATTAAAGTTGATGAAACTGAAGTAGCGACAGGTTTTTTCTTCCGTATTGTTAGGGCTGTCACGATAAGCGCAATATTGTAATACCGTGCTATTAACAAGCCAACCGCAGAGGAAGAAAAGCAACCGCAGTGTTCAGTTTTTTTTGTTTGTTTTTTGTGGCCGAGTCCTTGTTCTATAATTCGTCACTATGCATTTAATGTTAAATAAATGAATGACACAAGAGTGTTACGACTGTCATTTTCCTGCAAACTGTTTGTATCCGCTGTTTCGTTTATTTTGAATGGGCCTACTGAAACAATGGCAGGCACTCGCCCCAAAACATAATGTCACGTCGCCAGTTTAGAATAAATATTTTGAAACAAAAATTATTTCAAAAGGTAAGATATATTGAAGAAAAAACATATTTAGGCTAATTTCAGCTCAATTTAACGTCCATATCTGTCTGTGCACATTTAAAGAATATGTACTCTTGCAGTCGGGATAATTGAAATGTATTTTTTGTTTAGTAAAAATATATTGAAACGAATAACCAAGTAAACACAGAACGTTCCCCTAAGGTTCCCGATTGAATGTTACATTTAGCCTAATTTAAAATGTATAGCCTAAAATTTATTTTGGTAGGGTAATTTAGATCGATATAAGGGACGATCATATCAATGTACGGAGACAAAAGTCCCGTCGAAGAGATGGTGGGACTGGAGGATGAAGAGACCGCTGCCAGTGCGTCAGTGGTTGGAGACGAAGGGCAAGTGCTGGTGCCACCTGCAGCAAAGAAAAAGACTCTTGGAGACCCACTGAAGTCCATACCCAAGAGAGTGCGAGCAGATAACAAGCTCACGCCCTATATCTGCATTAGGAGTGCACCGACTCCAACACGAATCCACTGTCCTGGTGGCACGATAATCAGTCTAGATTTCCCTTCTGTCCAAAGTCGCAACGAGCGCACCGTCGGAAAATGTTTTCAGTGCCACGCGGAATACTGTTACCCCCCATGCGATCCTCCCTGAAGCCACATAAGGTTAATATGTTGTTTTCCTAGCGCGGAACAAGGATATGATAATCCAGGTCTAAATCACTTTCGTTAACGCTTAAGTAATATTTCGTTTATTATCTGTATTTTCACATAGGCCTACACGTTGTTTTCATGTGATACTTTAGAATTCTTTCTTTTATTTTTTAAATGGGAAAAGGCATGTTCTTGTTGCTGTTTTGCATTTAACAATAAACAAATGTTTTAAAATGTGTCTCTGTCAGTTAAAAAGCAACAATATATGCTACATAATAACTCAACAATAGAGCTTTTTATGCAGGAAAATCAGGATAAATTAGGTTTGTAAAAAACAAAAAAAAAAACAAACAAAAAACGGTGGTAATACCGCATAGTATTGCACTATTGAGCCACCCAATTTCTTAACCGACAGCCCTACGCATTGTTACATATACCAGTGTGGAGACAGATTAACATGAGCTTGCAGGGGTGATGACGTGCATACGTCACCCAGAGAGAAGTCTGATATTATCACAAGAACATCAACATTTTGACTGAACATTACAAGGTCAAAAATAAAAACATATATACACATGTTCACAATAAGATGTATAGCATGCATTTACTTTTTATTCCATGATGGTTTGCCATCACCATAAATTAAAAAGATCCTTAAAAATGTTGTTATAGTGCACATTCCATCAATGCATGTTATCAAGTGACATTCCATACATTATTTGTCTGATTTCTTGAATTCAAACTATTTTACCTTCCGGTAATTTCCTTTTGCCGGTGGCAGGCTTAGCTTTTTTACTCCTAACAGAGGAGCCTCGGCTACTGATGCCACTGACCACAGACATAGTGTCGTCATCACCCCCCGCCTGCAATGAGTTTCTGTAAGAAATGAGCGGCAGCCAGCAGTCTTCTCTCTGCAGGGCCATCTGAAATGTCATGAAGCGCTCCAAATACATATGCCTTTGGGAAAAAGAGAAGAGGACCAACGTTAGATCCAACAGCTAATGAATGCTCCATAAAGTCCAGTTACGTACCTACGCATATGCTGAGGTCAATAAATGGTTGCTTACACAGTCCGCTTGTCCTGACGCATGAGTTTGGATGAGAACTCGCTGAGAATGTCCAGAAAAGCCAGGTTGACGGGAGGATGTCCCTCACCCTGAGGATTCGGCTCTTTGAAGGCAAACTCAATACCGTCCCTTTAGACACAGAGCAACATGTAGTGTAAACATGCGATGTAACTCCACACACAAAGTTTTTTCCACCCAAGAGAAACTGAATGAAATCTTACTTGTGTAACATGGCGATAGCCTCTCTAGTCTTGAGCTGGTCTAGACCAAAAGTCAGAGAGAAGCGCCGAGCGAGCTCTTTAATACCGCAGAAAGCTGAGGATGAACGGTCAAAGCTGGGTCCCAGATCTGACAGCATCTCATTGAAGAGCTGTACAAAGCAGAAGGAAAAACACGTGAACAACCGGCAAATAAAATCTGGTTTGATGGAAGATACAAAACATTGCCACTGACCTGCTGTAAGCTCAGAATGAGTGTCTTTGCACATTGGATTTTGTCAATCTGTCTCGTCTTGCTCATGGTTTCTTTGATGATGTCACCATAGTCATTGTAATACTGGACAGGACAACATTTTAGTTAATTTTTGTGTTTTAGTAAGCATTAAAAGGAAATTAATGAACTGAAAATGCATATTTAAAGAACAAGAAGACTCACCCTCATGTATTGCTTAAAAATATCCGCACCAGTGTTCATCTCAACTACATTGTAGATAATGAGTTTGCAATATGCGGCCAGCAGATTTCGCCTCTTGTGCAAAGCTTCGATTTTTCCAGCTTCATCATCCTGCTGCCCATCTGCTTGAAAATAAAGGGAGACAGACTTTCAAATAATGCTATGAGCAGCTACACTACAAGGAAAACTGCTGCCCTCTATTGGTCTCCTTAAACCCTGACAACAAATAAAGAAACGGAAGTTGATTTGTCCAAACAACTGTCCAATTAAACTAGTCAGTCTACTTCAGCTAAAGCTCAGTGCACAGCAGGATTAAGTGTTGCTAGAGTCTCTAATCTCTAAATCAATTAAACGCTTCTAACGCCAATTTCCTTTGTGATGTCTTAGTGTTAGCATTCAACATTAAACAGCCAGGGGCGCTAAATCCATTCAGCAAAGCCTGTTAGCTCTAACTGAATGTCATTACGCTATTAGCAGTGATAGACCTGTGCTGTTGCTGTCTTCATCCTGGTCAATGAAGACGTGGTCCAGGATGAAATTGAGAAGCTCGGACTGCAGGGACGCCTCAGATGTGTATACTAGGGGCTCGAGAGCTTCCCTCCCCCCTGAGACGATCTGATGGCTGAAGATCAGCAGCAGGTCACAGAGGATAGTGAAGGCCTGAGAGAGAACATACAGTCAGGTACAGCCTGTTCGTGGTGTGAGGGATAATGACTTGTTGTGACCTTTGATACGGACCTGCTCTTTGACGGCGGTGTTGACGCTGGTTAGGTAACGCTGGCACATTAGACAAAACGCCCTCATCTGTTTCCTCAGAGTCAACATGTCCTCCTACAGAGACCAAATGCATTGTTGACATCCAACAAACCACAGTAAACAAGCGGGAAGAATGAATGCATACAAACCATATGAATGGGAGCTACCTTTTTAGAAGTGCCCTCAGAGACCTTGGCTAAGCTCCAAAGAATGACGTAATGTGTGCACTGCAGTGCGTGAATGACAATCTGAGAAGTCCAGAGAGACAGTAATGTTACCCAACAATCATGAGGCAAAAGCAAAGTTTCAACTGAACTCAAGGTGCTATTTCTATGGGAGCCTGTTCATGTGTGTTATATAGATATATATATATATATATAAAAATCACACTGTGAGATTACAAGTTGCAATTCTGAGAAAAGAGTTCAAATTGTGAGAAAAAGTCACAATTACATAGAACTCATTTGAGAAAGGTGAAGCCTCAACTATGTCATGAAAATTGAAATTAAGAGAAAAATATTAAAATAAAGTCACAATTATACACTATAGTTGCAATTACAAAAAAAGTCTAGCAGTCAGGCGCTACTTCAAGAATTCTTCACACACCTAGCTTGCGGTCTTAAAATGAATACCTGCTCAGGCATGTCTCCATTTTCAATACCAGTGTTCAGTAATTTGTAGTTGCTGGTGAAGAGGTCCCATTTCGAGAGATCATGAGCACTACAACATACATAGGGATGAAAGGGGTTTAGAAAAAAAGTAAATAAATGACAGCCTTTACCCATAAAGCAGGGTATTTTAAACCTGTCCTGCAGCACCATCAGCACTGCACAATGTACATTTTGTATCTGACACACCCACTTGAGGTCTTTCAGAGGGAGACATACAAAATGTGCAGTGCTGGGGGTGCTCCAGGACATAAAGTGATAATCTGTTAAACAGAAACACTATATGATGGTTCAGGAATGCCTTACTTGTGGAAAGCTGTGATCCTCTTCAGTGTGGACAGAACTTGGTAAGCATCATCTTCATCTGGGTCCTCACCCTGTGAAAGAAACAAGCTGTTCATGAGACAACTGCAACTTTCTGGGCGTCTGAATTCAGAGGAAAATTCTGGACTGAGTACTAAGGATGTGTAAAAATCACTTGTTTCCAATTTTCCACAACTGACTAGCTCAATTCTCTGTCTTAAGGAATCCCTGAAGGCTATGCACCAAACCCTGATCAGACACATTTCTTGGGGCTGCTCACAAAAGACTGCATATTTTGTGAGCAGCCCTAAAAAAATGCATCTGATGATTTGAAATTATTATATTATTAATTATTATTTTACCATATTACACACATAGAGAGAAAATATATCTGTGCTAAAAGCATTCTTAGCCTCTAAAGCCACGTTTCCACCGTGGGAACTTCCCCCAGGAACTAGGGACTTTGGGGTGGTACTCGACCGCAGGAACCGGGGTCTAAATAAAGTTCCAGGTAAAGATTTCCCCCTCAAAACGGCCCTGCTCGCGAGGTAGTACTTTTTCAAAGTTCAGGAACTTTTGTGGGTGGGACTTGGGCACTGAACATGCTGATTGGTTGAGTAGCATTTAATTTCAACCTGAAAGTCTGTTGCAGCGCGTGCAGTAAGAGTCGTTTGCCATTCAAATCAACAATGGAGTTTTAAAAAAATACGACTGACAACGAGGTTCAAGCTTTATTAAGTTTATTTGCGGAGGACGAAATCCAGTGGGCTCTGGAAAGTCGCACGCAGTCCTACGTCACCGGACTAATCTTCACGGTACTTTATTTCCTGGGACAAATTGTTCCGGCTAATTTTGGTGGAAACGGGGATAAACTCAATCACTGGTGAGGTAAAATCTAACAATTATATAGATCAGGGGTCGGCAACCTTTTTGTCATGAAGTGCCATTTTTAAGTTTCTGAGGTAATCGCTCTGCCACAACAGAAGGAAATAGTGTTCAGAACCGTAAATATTTCTGCAATTTTTCATAAAATTTGTTTTACATTTGTCAAAATCCTAATGGGTCTATTTACACCTGGTCATCCATGCGTTTTTACTGATCGGCCAGCTAGCAAGATATAAGCTTCATTTTATTTATCAGCCAATTTCAAGATCAAAGACCGTAATCGGAGAGAGAGGCGCATCAGTAATGGTGAGATAATTTAGCGTCACTACTTTTAATGAAGATGACTGTGTGTTGAGCTTGAGGATGTGATGGTGAAATTTCAGATTCAGTTGTGGCGATGCGTGCTGCAGTAGCACTATCTGGGTATAACTAGCCGTTATAACACACTCTTGCATGTTTCGTTTTTACCATTTTAGGAAGAGTAAAATTTACACGTGGCTTCAACAACCAGACGAATTTTGTCCAGTTTCATTTGAAGTGCAAAAAAATGCCCTATCTTTCAATCTTTTCATGATTGGATAGCTATCCGATTAGAGAAAACACATGAGGTATAGATAAACAGAGTTTCCACATGAATAACAGTCATTTTGATGTGTGTGTAATGTTTAATAGGGCTCAATATAATTGGTTGAATATCTCTGAAATGTATAGTATTGACTATGTACAGTGGAAGAAGCTGTAAGATGTCAGTCCCACACTTTAATAGTTTTTTTTATAATTCCTAACTTAATAAAATAAGCTGTGTTACTATGAGGAATGATTACATCAAAATGTAGACCTATATGCAGATACGAGGTACTTTATCTGAATGAAAGACATATACCTCTATCGCTTTTGCTCACGTACCAGCAATTACCCCTCCAACACTGGCACGTGTGACATAGGTTGCTGACCCATGATATAGATTTTAATAACTATTACTGAGACATTTTGAGATGCAATACATACTACATTTTAGAGCACGACTGCTAAAAATATGAACAATTAGGGGAAAAAAATCTAAATAAACTAGTGCACCTCACTAATTAATTTATCACGTTGGAAATGGAGGCCAGACCATCCCCAAAGAGACCTCCAGAAAAACAGACAACACTGTGTTGCAGAAGCAGCAGAGCAGAAATACTCTTTCCAAACTTTGCCAGAGCCACCTGTGCACCTGAGCCACCTGCTGTCCTCACCTCCTGCAGGAAGTCCTCCAGAAGCTTGTTGAATTTGTCCACTTGTTCATCCAAGAGCTGGCTACGGGCGATATCCACCCGGTTAAAGATGGTGAACTCCTCGTTGCACAGGGAGTGGTAGGTTTTGGAGCAAGCCTCTAGCACATCTGTGTCCGTGTGCTTCTCCACAATCTCTCTGATTTGTCTTAACAATGAATCCAGGTGCTGCAAGAGAAAAAAAAAAAAAAAGGCTTTCATTCACATTCTACACAATCAGTCTATTGTCGACAATCAGTGTGCATTTATTCTGTTTAAACAACGTGGTTCAGACCTTTTCCAAACGCCCTGTGGTGTAGATCTCCAGATCAAAAAACTGGGGCAGCTGCAGCAGATTTGTCACTTTCTCTGCATCTACAGAGTACTGTGTGAAAGAAAAAAGTGTATCAATCAGTTTCAGCACTCTTAAAATAACATTTCATGTTGCCTTTGACTTTTAATGGACTTTAACCTTTGCAAGTAAAGCTGGCAGTGCTATAGCGAAGAGCTCCGTCATTCTCGTCCGGTCATCAAGCTGAGTCTTCTTCTCCTTCGCTGTCAGAACCTGAAACCAGATCAAGTGAGAATTGAGAACAGCGTGTAACAGGTAATGTGTGAAAGCAGGGATCTGTCATCAAGGGCTGGTCGATGCATGTGGCATCAGGTTTTACCCTCTTGCCCGTGCCTCTGCCCACAGGAGGATGGCATTCTGCAGCCTGACGGATGGTGCACAGCATGATCTCTATCAGAGCTGTCTCCTGTCTGTCCGACAGAGCTGGAAAACACACAAAGGTAATTAATCTCTCAACCCCTTTGGAACAAGTAAAAGTTCTGCTGGTGTGTCACAGAGTCGGACCTTCCTCTCCAGGCAGTGGCTCATCCAGCAGCAAGCTGATCATACACTCCCAGTCCTTCAGGATCTCTGCTGCACAGTCCCACATACTGTCCACTAGGTAGGCTGCATGCTCGTGAAGCTGAGGATCAAAACATAACACGATATAAAATCTCAGTGTATGTGCATAATTAGAATATAATTATACAGTGCTGACATATTAGACTCATATCATGGTTCATTAATGAACTGCATTTCACTTAAACTGTCGAGAATAAAAGAGAACTGAAACTATGATGTACAGAGGGAGCGTGTTTGAGAAACTTGTTTAAAAAGTCATAATTTTTTACTGTTTGGTGGCATTAGTCGCACAGAAATTGCACCCTTTAACATGCAAACAGAACTGACTTGATTTAATGTCACATCATTTGTAAGGATGTTGTTGATGTTACCTCACCTCACTCTCCAGGAAGAAAAAGACAGTGGTTTTGATGAGGTTGGCGTTTGCGCTCTGTCTGCCTCTTCTCTTGGGCATGCTGTCATCTTCAGGGTCTCGATGACTGAACAGTCTGCAAACAAAGATGGAAATGTTTAACTCAATCTAATATTGTTTAACAACCACGTCTATTCATTCATGTCTCTAGATATAATTTTGTCGTATCTTTCAGCAGGTCAAAGACTAGGTTTATAGAAGCTTCATATGTACAACTTCCTTCATCAGATATGAAAAACCATGAACAAAACTCACTTTTTAAAGAGGAACTCTCCTGCTGCCACAGCGACAGGGCGGTGGGCTGAATACACTAGGTGGTACACACTCTCACAGTCTTCTGCAGTAAGAACCTCATCACTGCTACTGCAATACCAAACAACAAAAGCATATGAGCATCCCGTCATACTGGTTCTCACAGCTAGTTCTGCCTGCAGTGTTTCTAGTATTGATTCAATAACCACACAGGTTCAGTGAGATCATTCAATGAAACATTTGACTGAATCAAGCCGATAACTCATGGGTTTAAAAGAACTAGGTCATAGGTGTAAATTTGTTTGTTAACTGGAATTAAACAACCATTCAAAGGTTTAGGGTTGGTAAGATTTTTATTTTTATGTTTTTGATAGAAGTCTCATATGCATTTATTTGATTAAAAATGCAGTAAAAAAAAAAAAAAAAAAAAAAAAAAAAGTAATAGTGAAATATTATTTTAAAATATTTTAATAAATTAGTATATTTAAAATGTAATGCATGTGAGGGCAAAGCTGAATTTTCAGCGGCCACTACTCTGTTCTTCAGATCACATGATGCTTCAGAAATAAATTCTAATATGCTGATTTGGTGCTTAAGAAACATTTATTTTTAATTATCAATGTTGAAAAGAGTTCTGCTGCTTTATATTCATTAATGAATTCTGAAAAATAAAAATGCATCACAAAAATATAAGTTCAAAAGAACAGCATTTCTTTAAAATATAAATATTTTGTAAAATTATAAATGTCTTTAAATGTAACTTTTAAGTATTCATTTCTTTCATAAAACAAAGATGTTTTCACAATATTTTGTAACCCAAACCTCAAATCACCAACTTATAAGAAACTCTGCTATAGTAGAAAGTGTATTCAGTATTACACGTACTGTAACACCAGCGTGAGCAGTTTTATTGCTTGCACTGCAACATCATACTCCTTGTCCAGCGTCATAGATACAATACGGTCCTGATGGAGACAAACGGATAACCCCGTGTGAACAGTGAAAAAACATTTTATTTTCAAATATTGAAACGATACATAAAAATCATTTCATTAAATTCTTAATTTCACAGGAGTATTTTAGATGACTAATTTCTGTTTGCTCTATTTTGGATGAAGCTTCCCCAGATGGTTCTCTCACCTTGAAGCGGCTGGTGAAGAGCTCCAGTTTGGCATTGAGCTCACGGTTATAGTACAGCCCCTGCAGAGCTGTGAGACACTTCAGACGCACCTCACCTTGCTGAGAGAGAGAGGGGAAGAGAGTTACAATTTTGTTCCAACTCCAGGAATGTGTCGTGACTAACTCCATCTGACACTATATTTAGGGATTAAAGAAAACGGAGAGAAAAATTATTGAATTCTCACCTTGTCGTGCATGGTCCAACCCACATACTTAAGATAGCTGTCGTTAAGGAATGCATCACTGTACATTTTCATCCACACGCCAATCTCCTCGATGCAGATTGCCCGGATCTCTGCTATTGCATCACTGAGGAGGAATAACAGAAGCACTTAAGCCCACAGACACCCACAGGAACATAGCAAATTTCTGAGTAATCACTTGAATGGCAACTGATGATGAGAGTTTGTGCTGGTAGAAAATCAACGCTTATGAGTGTGCATACCGATATCGGTGAACAAAGACACCCTTGAAAATGGCATTCATCATGTTTTCAATTTCATCTTGATTTTCTTGTAACTGTAAAAAAAAAAGTTCATTATTCAATCATTGCTGCAGGCAGGGCATGACTGTAATCTGCATTACTAGTCAAAGGTTTGTGTGTATGCGAGTGAAATCAAAAGTATCTTGTATGCAAGCTTCTTTAACATCACGGTCCCTTCTCTTGACTCCCTCTTGCTTTTCTTTCTTTTTATCACAGTCTCTGCAATTTGGAATAACTCTGACAAAGAGACTCTTTCAAGGTTAAGGGCTCCCCAATATGTGATTTTATTATATAATGGCCAAATGTGATTGTAATGATATTCATCTTTGATGTTCTTTTAAGAAACAAGCTGCTTCTCCAACAGGGCCTTAAAGGGATAGTTCACCCAAAAATGAAAATTAGCCCATGATTTACTCATCCTCAAGCCCCATCCTAGTGTATATGACGTTCTCCTTTCAGACGAATACAATCTGAGTTATATTAAAAATGTTCTGGCTCTTCCAAGCTTTATAAATGGCAGTGACTGTAGGGTGATTTTAAGTCCATAAAAGTGCATAAGTCCGTCATAAAACTGTTCCACACGGCTCCGGGGAGTTAATAAAGGCCTTCTGAAGCAAAGCGATGCGTTTGTGTAAGAAAAATATCCATATTTAAAACTTTATAAAGTAAATTATATAGCTTCTGGTGAATCACCTTCTGTATTCAACTAACAGAAAAGGTGTAGCGCCCGCCTCGCAGTTCAAAATGCTTACTCTACGTCTGACGAGCGTAATGAATTCAACTGAAATATATTTATTAATATAACTGACTGTATTCGTCTGAAAGAAGAATGTCATATACACCTAGGATGGCTTGAGGATGAGTAAATGGGATAAGTTTTTGGGTGAACTATCCCTTTAAGATGGAATTCAATTATTTATAAATGAGACAAAACAACTAAAGCGTGAATTTCTTATTCCAATTCACATTTTTAAAGAACTCACAGCTTTGTAAAACTTATATATGAGGTAGCCCAATTTTAAAAGTGTAACTTCTAGACTTGGAATAATAAATAAATTAAGAAAATAAAACAAGATCTGAAAGATATTATTGGGCAGAAAATGAAAAATTAAAATAATCATTAATAATAATAATAATAATAATAATAATAATAATTGTAAAACCCCTTATCCAGTCATTGGTTAAAAAGAGTGGGACCTAGAAAGTTTATAAAAAAAAAAAAAAAATGTATTAACTAACTAACTAATAATAATAATAATAATAATAATAATAAATAATAATCTTAGTGCTAATTTTAACCAATTGACCAAAAAAATAAAAACCCTGTTATCACAGCTGATGTACCAAAGGAAACCTACTATCCTTCTTTGGGAGGGTCTTTGAATATTGTTGTGGAAGTCAAAAAGTCTATCTGTTATTTGTTACTACAGAAATAAATTTTAAAATCACATCTCAGTTTGTAAAAACAAACAAATAATCTATGGGGTGATTGACGTATGCTTGCTCTCCAACCGCCTGTAAGTGTTTTTCTGTACATATATGAATCAAGAGCAGGACACAGATCCTATCAACAGAGCTGAACCAGTAATACTGCTCTAAATTACAACTCATGTTTTGTGTGTGTCCACGTGGTTTAATTTAATACTATCAAGACATCAATAAAACCTCACACTCACAAACGCAGATGGCATAACAGCAGGGTCTGTTATTACATAACCCAGTTAATTTACAGCGCCAGTTAAACACAGCTTTCATACTCATGGCCATTCAGGCAAGTTCTAACCCCACGGGTGCTGACAGAGCGAGAACGCTGCGGTTAACCTGACAGCCCACAATTAAACAGAGTTCTCATTAGAATAGGATCCTTTTTTAATTACTTTATCCATGTTTACTCAGCTTTAAAGTAGAGGGAAAGAGTACAGATGAAATGCGCTGAGTGTTTGGCTGATCATGTGTTTTTGTGGCTGTTGGCCAACAGAGGCGTAGGTGTTGGGAAGGAAAGCAGCTAACACTGCAGTGACCTGGCAGCCTCACGCAAAGGGAAGTGACTCTCCACAGGGAAGAGAAAATCAAATCTCCTGTGCCTCTGAAGGCTTCATTTATTCACTCTGCCCCTTTCACTTTCAGCTTTTATGGTTGCTCTAAGACAATGACAATGTGATGAATTTATTTAGATCCATACAGTCCTGGGTTCGGAGGACACTCACCTCCTTGCGTTTCTGAAGCAGAAGCTCTAGTCTGTCATTGGCCCTCTTGCCAATTATCTTGTTCCTCTCTGCTTCATATTGCCGCTGAGTGTTGTCCATGTTTATGCTGAGGTTCAGTGCTACATTCACGAGGGCCGTCATTAGCTTCATAGCTATGGGGGGGAAAAAACAGCATATTTATACTTATTTGGACTAATCAAAACAAAAGGTTCAGATTTATAGAGTAGCAGAGATACTGACCTGCCAGTGTGCTGGTGTGTCTGAAAGCGCGAACTTGAGAGTCTGAGAGGCCGGTGAGCAGTGAGATGACCGTGTCCATCATGTATTCGTCATAGATGATGCTATACTGACACTGCCGCACCAACACGCCGATAAACTCGCAGAAACTAGACTTGAACTTCTTCCACTGTGGCCCGGCCATTGTAAGTGGGTAATCGCCGCTGTCCTGCAATATCATCAACTCTCACTGGTTAGTGTGGGCACAAAATAATTGATAAAACACAGTATGTAGAGGGTGAGGAAACACGTTTTTGAGGAGACATGTTTCGGGTTGGAGAGTGAAGTTTACCTCATCAAACTCTTCTGTCATTTTCCTGATGATCTCAGAGTTTTGCATGTTGCGGAACATCTCACCAGTGACAACACCTGCAAAACAGTTTGGGATTTTTGAAAAAGTAATAACATTATGAAACAAAATTGATATGAGCTTAAATGTATACTTTGCTCAGGTCAGGACTTTAAGGTGTACTAATTTTGTTGCATCGGCTGATTCTTTTATGTATACATTTTATTTATTTATTTTCTTGCATTTTGCAGAATGCCCAAGCTTTTTTCCTTTTTTCCATATAATAAAACTTAAGGCTGTTCACATCAACAATAATTATTAAAATAAGTATAATGCTCACTACATTCACATTCACTCCAAGTGCATGCTGCAGTTTTGTCATCTGTTGCTTAAAATGATTCTGATAGCCTGTCAATCTATTTTATTGTTAATCAAAAAAACTTTCTGATATTGTTCCTCTGACTTCCCTATTTCTATAGAATTAGAATGATTATTAAACAGGGCTCCAGACTAACGCTCGTTTCACACATACTCCGTTTGCAGCGCGTATGCGGTGCGTTTTTTTTTTTGTACCCATGTTAACCGATTAATGCTTTCACATTGCATGCGGATGCGGTCCGGCGATCCATTCTAGGAGCGGTGCGTCTGCAGCAGTGCGGCGATCGCTTCTGCGACATTTTCCCCCATTTTTGACTGCATTACTGACAAATGCCTTGGTAATAAATAGACTTAAAGTACAGAAATTACAATGTATAGTTTTATTGTAAGTTCACAGGGCAGCAGCACCGGAGACACTAAGTTCTACAGAAAGTATTTGGCAGCACTGGAGGGCTGACAATAAAGCACTGAGCTTGACTTGAGGTGTAGATCAAATTAACTTCTTTTTATCTTATTCTTATATCTTTATTATCGTTCATAATGTCTTAATATGAATTCAAAAGCAAATTTATATTTATATTTATATATATATATATATATATATATATATATTTATATATATATTTATATATATATATATATATATATATATATATATTTATATATATATATATATATATATATATATATATATATATATATATATATATATATATATATATATATATATATATATATGCATTTGACTATTTCCGTCACAATACCATAGTTACAGACAGGGCTGAAACAATAAAAAAAAAATAGCAGAACTTTTGTGTGCGTGCTTTCACTGATTTGCGTAATTTAAATCTCACACTTTAATCATATTTATAGCTCCTAACTTAATAAAACAAGCTGTGTTACTATGATGAATGATCAGCTCAAAATGTAGACCCTGTATGTGTGATGTATACTTTATCTGAATTAAATACAAACACATCTCTCGCTTTGCTCACGTTCCCTCCGTGTGCTGTATAGGTAATTTCGCCAAAGAAGATTTTTTTTTTTTAAAGCAACCTACTTCAGTGTAGCTAATATGTTACAATAGATAGCATTGCGCTGCTGGTGGATTTTTAACAGCTGATCCGCGCATCTCTAGTTTGCCCATCTCTACTCTTGTTCTAAGTCACCTTCCTGTCCAATATTTTTTGCTTCTTACAAAAGCCACAAAGCCTTCCAAGAAGACAGTAAAGACTTATGTCATGCCTGAGCTGAAACTTGAATAACATAAATACAATGTTTAGGCATTATTATCCTTTATATTACTGTTATTTTAGCATATTAATAGTATATATTTAGTTTATAGGTTGTAGGTTTAGTTTAGTTTAATTTGAAATTTTTATTTATGATATTTTTATTTATATATTTGTATTTGCATTTCGAATATGGCAATTGAATGCACTAAATTGGTTTAGTTTTCACAGATATTAATGTATGCAATTTCAGCAATAAAACAAAATTTTTCCTAAAAAGGAAACAAAATAGTTCTCTTATACATTTTGTATTGCTCTTTAATAAAGAAAAAGTACTTATCCGATTAATAGATGGAATAATCAGTGGAATACTCGATTACTAAAAGAATCGATAGCTGCAGCACTAGTTACAGATAGCATTACTATATTAAATCCATGGAGAATGTTGCTGATTTGTGAACTGAAAGTCTTTTATAACTTCTTCATTCATGGCTCAAAGTTGCTCCTGGTTTCCACGTCAATGCTGTTCGATCTGATATCTGTGGTTATAACAGAGAACTCTGCGCCGAATCTGAATGCTTCTCACTAGATCTCGCAGCAAATCACTTTATATACAGACATTGTAGCGATGTGATTAATTCTGTGGCGTATTCAACGGATTGCTTAACTGGATCACCCAGTGTAGTAACCGTGTCGTGTGATCGAGATTGGTCCGCGACTCGCTAGTAGCTCATGCCGGTGCTGCGCGGACTTATTTTTGGTCCGGACTGATAAACGGTCCATGAAGCACAAATGATTAGCGCAGTTCCACTTTTTCCGTTTGCCATTTGATGCTGGGCAATATTGTGGTCTATCAAAATTTTGGTCTCAAAATGCAACCATTTGTTCGCAGTCTGGAGCCCTGTTAAAACTTTATAGTTATGATCATAGATAATTATGATTATAGATATTGAACTGCCCACAACTGTCAAGCTAAATTTTCCAGGACAGATTTTTAATGGCCGAGGCTGAAATGTTGGTCTTTCCCTCATACGGTTTAAAACAGCTTGGAACATAGCACTACTTGTAACTACTTTTCTAATGTTTATGTCCTTTTTTGAGCCCCTGTGCCCATTCACTTTAATTATATGGAAGACGGCAGTGTAAAGTGCCGGTCGGAACAAAATGAAGTAAATGATGACAGAATCTTCATTTTGGGTGTATTATCCCTGTAACTATCATGACTCTGCCTGTCACACAACATTTGCCATCTCCGAGCTCAAACCAGATCACATGAGAAATGACATTCAAACCTTTGCAGCCAGAGCACTGGATGAAGAAATTGATCAAGTCTAGAAGTGCGACGTCTCTGTCATGTTTATAGGACTCAATCCAGTCATCGACGACCGACTGCAAAACAGGAGAGCAGAAATCTTGCAAAGGTCAAAATCTGCTCGACTACACAGTGGTACATCTGTCTGCATATTCTCCTGCCAACACTTGAATCCCTCCAGACGCCACAAACCCACATGAGGGAATTTAAGATGTGAATGCCAGAGCGTGACAGAGGGCAGTGTAAAATCCGGTAATATGCTCACTGACCTGCATGGCACTCTTCCCCAGCCTGACCACTTCAAAAAGCATGACATTTTCCATGCCGTTTTCCTGGTGGTGACCGTTCATGCGTCCAGCTCCTTTCCCCGCTCCTTTCCCCTTCTCTCCAGGGCCCTTCTTTCCTTTCTTCGCCTGAAGCAGAGTGACATTACAGGTCAACAGTAAAGAACCGGATCAGAACTCTTCACAAAGGCTGGAGGACGGGATGACGTCCACAGCAAATACAGTTCCTGAGTTGCAAATTTTTTGCTATGAATTTTATTTAAATAATTTGACTGATAGATTAGAAACAGCTGGTGTTTGTATAAAGATGCTTAATTCAATTATTTAAGTTAAATTCTTTATAAGGCCATTTGTTTATAGGCAAGTTACATAGAAATGTGGTTAATTCATCATTCAGTTTTGAAGTCAGAATCTCAAGTTAGGAAAAGTTCACAATCCCTAGTCAATTATTAGCTTTCAGTGGAAAAGGGGTAAAAGGCCATTTAAAGGAACCTTGTGAAATCTTGTAAAGATTCTCGATAATCAATGTCAGAGTCCACACATACCTTGCCTTTCCCAATGATGATATTCCTCCCATCAGGATCATCGAAATCAGTGTCTGATGAGAATCGGGTGTCAGTGTCCCTGTTCACACAAACAATCAACGTCATCAGAGTGAAGGAGAATATGTGAGCGCATGCATACACATAATGTGCATTCATTACTCATGTTTGTGTACTCACTGAGCGTAATGAAACTCTGTTTGTAATTCCGGTGCGGCTATCATTTCTTTAACATCTTCTGGTCCACTTCAACTTGTCAAGGGCTTTGTCTTTATACACACAGGGTAACAGTGGGTACTTCTGTCTCATAAACCTAAAAAACACACACAAAACGAGAGAAAAACATTAGCAAGTTCTTGTGCCCTTGAGTTTAAAGATTAAAAACAAGCACACCTACATCTGTAATCTATGAATCCTTATTCAATATTATAAAACAACTCATCAGTTCTTGAATACATTTTTAAATTGTTGGCCTATATTTATATGCGTCAATAGCCAAATGCATAACGTCTCAGTTCTCTCACATTCTCAAGCCATAGGAGTCACATTTATAAAAAAAATATATCTAATTAGATTTACAAGTTAATGCAAAAACTGCCTTATGTGAAGTGTACATGTTTGCATACAGTGTGTTATTTGAGTGTTGATTATATCTAAAAATAAACAGCAACTTTATTTAGGCTAATAGATCGGGCTCTGTTGTTAACGTTTAATATTATAGTAACGTGCAAGTAAGCGCTCCCTATAAGTTTACAGCATTATCTTTAAGATTTAACTTTTAATTGAATTCATTTAAGGACAATTTTTTTTAAATAAATAAAAAGCAATTTTGTAAAACTGCTGTACCGAACCGTCGGTTTTGTGTACCGTTACACCCCTATTAGATTTGATAGTTAAAGGTGCATTAATGAATTTCAATGTTTTCTAAATTGGGCATGTGTGCGTGCTCATTCACAATTTGCATAAACCCCGCCCATGAGTTACAACTACAGCAATTATGTCTGTATCTGAAAACTGGAAAATGCTGCCTTCGGAGGACATTTCAAGGAAGGAAGGCATCAAGGCACATCCAAATCCAATGTTAGCTTCACTTCCTGCCTCCTGAGAGACCTTCATCTGATCGATTTTTGAAGGCAGCACAGATGTATCCTTCGCTGCCTTAGATATCCCATAATTCTATGCGTTCCATTTGGTGACAGTAGAGCTAGAAAACGAAAGATGACGTCCGAAAGTTGCAGGTCAGTTTGTTTGCAAATGTATGTTTTTGACCAACGTTTTCCACTTCCGATATAATTTCTTGCAAAAAAAATTTACTAATGTAGTAATTAAATATTTGTTTAGTTCTCACCAAAGCTTGCTCTACTTTGCTGTAGATCATTAAACTGTTACGCTGCCTCACAAGGTACCTTTGTGCGCTTACACTGCCTTACAAGTCACTGCCTGATAAGGCAGCAAGCAGCAAGTCAGCTACAGCCTATGCACAGGATCCATGTGGAATTTTCTGGACTTCCTTCTCTGGTTTGGCCTCAGTATAGTGCATAAAGGCAAAAAAGACTAATTTGCCATATGCCAAACAAAACATTCAATTAAAGTGTCTTCAAAGCGTTTTTAGCCAGCTGAAAATGCCAGGTGCTCGACTTCTGAAAATGCCCAGCTGGAGGCGCTTTGGAGGCGCAATGTTTTTTCCCCAGCTGAAAAGCTTTGGTTGCTATGATATTTTGATACAGTTTGTTTCATCAGCAATTACTGAATATATAAATGCAACAATACATTGTTCAGTTGTACAAGGAGGATGTGACGGTTGATTGGTGTGGTATTTGTCCCACCCCCCCTCCACTGTGATTGGACGGCTGGGTAAAAAGTGAAGTAACGAGCGCTGTGTTTGAACATTTTTCAACTCTTCAGAGCTTGAGATGAAGCCACTTCCTCGAGCCCCTCCACTGCGGACAGAAAGCTAAATACATTTAACCTCACTAGATTGCCTATATGGGCAAACAAACTCAAAGCATTATCAAAATGAAGTCATCAGTTTGCCTAAAACAACACAAAATGTGCGGGTTTTACGCGCCATACACGTGGTAGAGAGCACGTGTATTTGATTTTGCACCAACTAACAAATGACGTTCACGTTCATGAATTGGACCATTTTTACGTCAGTGGCTTTACGCTACTCACAAAAATTTGTTCTGCTTGTGTTTCATGAATAAGGACCATTGTATTTTCTTGATCAGTGAATCCTTGCTGTCACTTTTGAGTATTCATGATCATCCTTCTTATCCATGTAACTAACATAATCATAAATGTTTCAGTGCTGCAGGATGTGAACTACTAAAATTAAAATGACTCCAAAAACACTTTTCAAAATGTACAATGTCTACAACTTCAGTCAGTCAGTCACTACAGCTAGACAGAATAAATGCAGTTATATTGTATCCACAAGGGGGCAATATGGCACCATGTGACTCCTGAGCTGATCACTCAGACAGACTTTCAGTCCCTATGAAGGAACCCGAGTGAAAGCTGCAAGAGCAGGCAGCTGCACCTTTAAATAGAAAAAGCACAATTGAAATAATAACAAAATATACATAAAGCAGATATTTTCCCTTTCATGATTATTTTTTTCAACTTCAGTTTAAAATCTTCATAACTTTCTCAAGTTTGTGATTTTTAAAAGCACCACTTTCACTAAAACAAAACTATAGATCATATTTTCTGCGTAAGTTTGCCCTCCAACAGAGGGATTTAGACCAGCACATGACACTATGCATGCAACACATGCATAGCACAATGATATTATGGAAAATAAAAATTATATTCTGCAAAATGTTTTTTGTCCAAACAATGGAAGTCAATGGACCCCAATATTGGCTGGTTGCCAACATTCTTCAAAATGTCTTATTCCACAGAATAAAGTCACAAACGACATTTGTAAGTTTTCACATAAAACGACAAGCCCTTTAACATCTACAGCAGAGAAGAAAGATATCAGAGCAATGTGACACAATCAGCTCATGAGTGGATCCCCGCTCTGTAGTGAAAGATGCTTGAAGCCAAAACCACCTGTTCGTGTACACAACACCACACTGTAATAAGCCAGCCCATAAGCAATGTAATGTAATGCTCACTAAATCAATGACTACCATAATTATCCTTAAAAGACCTCTTGAAATGCGTGTTTCCTGCTGAAACAGGACGTTGGGCCGGGACATATTGAATGGCACACTTGTAAATAATCAACAGCCTCTAATTTACATCACAATCAAGAACAAGATTTGCTATTCCTAGCCAAAAGCAGATGGTATTAGAGAAAGGGTCATGAGATAATTTCAATGAACAAAAATCATCACAGCACAGAATGAGCTTACGTTTCCTCCTGTACACTCCTGTTCATCTGCCTCTGCTTAAACAAACAGTCACGCCCTAAACTCACACCTTAGGTTGAGATGTTTCAAAGCCACTGAACTTTCAGGGCAATCAAGCCTACACACAGCTTAGATATATTTGCTGCTTACGCTGGGACAGGAGATGTCCCACACATCCCAACTTTACATAGAACCTTTAAGAAAGCATTAAGTGAACAGTCATTATCCTTCATGGACAGAGCATTTCTCTGATAATTGCTAAATCTCTTGAAGTAGTGCTAACGCCTTAATCTATCATTCTGCATCATTTTGATCATGACATGTGAATATATATTTTGTAAAATATGCCTGCCTTTGAGAGGTGCACATGAAAACTTCATTTTATTCGAGGTAAAAACTGTTTGATGTGGGATGTGTGCTTTGTGGTATGCTGTGTTAGGGTCAGCTAACAGTGACAGTTTAACCTCCAACTGAAGGAAATACTAATATGAATTCTATTATAGGGATGTCAATTTACATGAATTCCCATAATCAACTGTTGTTTAAATTATAGTGCTGGGAATCAGTTAATTTATTATAAACCCATTATAATAAATGTTATTTACCTGTGGCTCTCCCTGTTAGACATATACAGAAATATAAGTAATCAAACATCTTTCTTAACTGCATATATAATTAATTAAATATAGATTAATCATCATTAAAGCTACACTTTTCTCTGTTGCCTTTGTTCTGTGATGAATATTAATGACAAATATCATTAGTGCTGCTGTGACTAAGATCGGTGGTTGCTGAACATGACGCGGATCATCACGCGCATCATTTATTTAAGAAGTTATTTAACTCATTTAAAACTTCTATTATAAAAATACTCAACAAAACTGGCATTTTGGCAACATTCTCTGTGTTGTTGTTATTGTTTGTTCAAGAGCGAAAGAGAACTCAATGTGTGCACGGGACTGACGCAAATCTGAGTGAGTGAGTGAGTGAGTGAGTGTGTGTGTGTGTGCTCCCTATTTTCCTAGGTGGTGAATCAGTATGTCGTGTAACGTAGCCTATATGAATGTGGCCGACTTCCTAATCAGTGCCCTGACTACTGAACTAGGGATCAGATTGAGAAGCAGCCACAGACAGGACACTGACATACAGCCGTTCTCTTCTGTCTTGTCACGCTTAGATGGTTTAAAAAGCATTTACATGAATAGGAGTGTGATCATATAATGTAACGCTAGGCAAAAATTGATATAAAAACAAAAGTTAATTGCATTAAATATATTAAAAGCGTTAAACTGAAAAAATTAATTGGCTGCGTTAACGTAATAATTTACACAGCACTATTAAATTAATTGTAACACACAATTCACCCCTCTCACAATTTACACCTTCTCAGAATTGCTTGATATAAAGTCGCAATTGTTAGTTATAACTTTTTTTGCAATTCTGCCTTTGTAACACGCAATTGCTAGATACTGAATTGTGAGATATAAAAAAGTCCTTATTTTTTCCCCATTAAGATTGGACTTTATTACTTGCAACTGCAAGTTTATATCTCACAATTCGGAGAAAAGAAGTCCAGTGTTTCCCCTGCCATTTTATTAGGGGGGCCGCCCGCTAAAGTCAAGTTATTTTTATTTTCTATATAGCCCCAGATCACAACACAAGTCATTTGAGGTTACCTTTGCTATATAACAGGTCAATACATTGTTCTTTTATTAAACAAACTAAATAGCCCTTGTTATTTATTTTATTTTATTTACATGACGACATGTCATTTCTGTCTCTACATGGTCGCGCGAGCGTTTACAATTCTCCACTGCTGTCTGTCGCGCATGGCGTTCCGCCCCGATGTGCGCATACACAGGTGAGCAGCACACTCCCACCAGTGGACAGAGAGCTTGCGACGGAATATATGTTGCGTCAACTACCTGAAAAGCAGACAGACATTTTTTTTTTAAAACACTCCTAGGGTGGTGAAGATGGCAACACTCGCTTTCAGGACTCTAGACTAGCAAATGCAATATTTTTTTGATAATGTGCGAGTTAAAATTTCACATGGTCGCATTGGCGCGAGTGCATATGCTTTCGTGCTTTGGATGGTGCGAGGATGGAGGTGCTATTCAGTGGTTTCAACCACATAAGGTTTATTTCACATTTAAATTCACAAGTACTAACAAAACAATACATTTATAGTTTGTAAAATACACAGTGATGTCTATGGAAGCGGCAATAACAATCCACTGACAACATGATATTCATATCAGATACACATTGTGTAACTATAAAGTTTACTATTCTTATCCCACTTTACCAGCCACATACTTGTAAATCTGACAGATCTTATTCTTAACTGCGGTGTAAACTAACATGGCGACACCCATCACGCATTAGGGTTGGGAGATGTCCCCTAAATTGGCAGTTGATGGACGATGATAGTCTTTTTTTTTTTTTATAAAAATATATAATTTTATATCTGTATTTTACTAATCTCTTTACATAAATACTATTTTCTACTTAAAAACAATCATTTCGTTATTTTACTAACCCAAATAAGGACTCATCCGCGCTAGGTTGCACGTAAGGGGAAAAAGTAGCTTCCTTCCACTTAAGAGGAGTATGTGCACTTTTTATTTTAATATATCTCTTTAAATAAATACTATTTTCTATTTAAAACTATCATTTCGTTATTAACCCAGTGTTTTGTATGTGAATGCTGTTTTACGTTAATATTACCACAGGAGTGAAGCACAAAGCTTTGTTTAAAAGAAATACATTTTCAGTTAAATGTTACATCGCAGCCATGAAAACAGGCTATGGATTCATGCCGAATGAGAGAGGTAGGCTGAGCCCAATTTAAGATTTGTCAGTTTTTTCATTCTGTTTTGCGATCTGGTCACCCGATTTTCCAATTTCAGTGAATTTTAACAATAAGCTTAACGTTAGTCCATTTTATCTCACTGGACATCTCGTTTCTTTTCCCAAATCTTCACTCGCGTCGCACTCATTTTCGCAGGGAATTATACATGTTTCTTCCTTTCGTTTGCTTATAATTAAGTCTATACCACTGTAGGACGAATACCTTTTTACTTCAAATTTGATTTAACACAGTTTGTGTTTGTTATTAGACTTTGTATGGCGCGTCAAGTTTATTTGAATAGCGCAATTCACGCACACACAGACCGGCGATTTTACTTTCGTTTTCTCTGGCACATAATCAAACGTAGCCTAAATGTCTTGATCCTGTGGAAGATAAAATTCGCTCTTCAGACATTTTACAACAAGTGTTGCTTTGCAACATCAGGAGAAAAAAATTAAGACGAAGATATTCGAAAAGGTGCCACACTCATCTCAAAGCGCAGATCGAGCAGCATATGACGCATCTTTGCGTGGAAATAGACTATGAAACAAATCTGTTTTAACTAATATTTAATCGTTTAAATGTTTTACAGGCTGTAGTGTGTTGTTTCACTGACGGAAGTGCTAAAATAAACACGCATGCTTTTGAAATGGATGTTTGAGCCTCGTTTATTATTTCAAAATGTAGGTTATATATCTGGCATAGACTAGTATTTAAAATAGCATATATGCATTAGTTATACTCTCAATTTAATTTACAGAGCAATCCCTGCAAAGTTTTTAGTTTAACTATAGAAGAGGATTAGTGTGTGTCACACTCACAACAAAACTTGATATCAAACCAACCGTCTCCATTGACTATATTGCGGGAAGTGGCCTCTTTGTCATTTATGACTTGTAACAAAAAAAGAACAATGTCTAAAAGCTGCTATGTGAAGGTGCTGTAGGTGTACAGCTAAAAGCTAAAAAACCCAGAACCAAAAACCCAGAAGTTTTTATAAGCGGTTGATCCAAAAAACGAGCGTTTAAGGAGACAAAAGTGGATACAGAGCACGACATGTTATATTACCCACTGGAGGGGAACGTAATCAGCGACAGGAAATATAATCTATAAAACTGACATTTGGATATTTGACTTAACAGTGACAAAATGTTTACTGCACACATAGGCTTACTGAGGCATAATGAGTGTCAGATCCCAAAATGTACCCATTTTTCCTGCTGAAGCTTCATGTCTTATTGCCTACATCCACTTTTGTCTCCTTAAATGCTCGTTTTCATTGGTTGACAGGTTATAAAAACTTAGTTCTGTGTTTTTTAGCTTGTTTGCTGTACACCTTGTCACATAACAGCTTTTAGACATTGTTCAGTTTTTTGTTATAGGACAGAAATGACAGGGCAACCGCTTCGCGCAATACAAAGTCAATAGATAGTGTTGAATGGTTATCCCCCATAGTGGGCGTGGCCTAAATGCGCTCTGTCTCTATTGTGGCTGTGGTGTGTCATGTGAAGGGCATGACAAGCTGTAATTACTTTAATTAGGGATGCACCGATACCACTTTTTTTCGGACCAAGTACAAGTACTTTTGGGTACTTGTCGATGCTGAGTACCGATACAAGTACTTAATAATACCATTACAGTTATCCTGATAACGTTCTATTTTCATCAGATGTTTTTCACTTTCTGACTGTAACAAAGTATATATACAAAATAAATTGATGCTGACATTTTAACATTCAACTTGGTGTTTTCCTAAACAAACATGGCACTGCAGCCCATTTCACATAAATGTAACCTGTAACACATGCAGTTGATTTCAGTACCACACAACAGTAGCAGATCAACTGAAATTATGTTATCATATATAGCCATACAACCTTTTTTTGGTTTTCATCTACAATGTGCGACACCGAGCTAGGAATGCGCGAGACTAGTCGATTAAACCTTAGTGCTGCTGCCAGATGACTTGGGAAATACTAGTCGTTTTTATTATTATTTTTGGCAGATTGAATGTTTTGCTTTATATATATTTTTTTTTACAAAGGCTATGTATAAAATTAGCATCATGTTAATTTAATTCTACCTCAGGTTTTGCACGTGTTGGCTTTCTCTGGCACTCACAGCGGCTTCAGATAAATGTCCACGAAGGAGGGAGGGAGGATTGTGAAAGCTTACACAAAACTTTTCCGTTTTCTTCCATGTCATGTCAAACTAGTATAACAATTAAGCTTGCTTAGGATTGTTATACTACCGGTTATGAGGGACAACAAGGTATGACATTTTATATCGGATCAAAGGAGAAACATTATGAATGAAACTTAATTTGCACTTGAACAGTGGCTATATCAACACCCTAAAGATATGAAAATACGGCAAAATAAAGTATATTTTTTCTTACGATTTTACCGCCCGTCATGTGTGCAGATACTTTTCATACACGAGAAGCGTGTTCACACCTGGACACGCAAGTAGTTTCCGTAGTAACGAACAACAATAACTGCTGACTTATTTGGACTAACTTATTTGAGGAAATCTGTTTATAATAGGCTATTCGGTTTGACTTATTGGTCCTGCACTGTTTATTGATTTGAATAAATATGTCTATAAATGGCTAACGCACGTGCTTAAGTGAACACTCAAGTTTAATACAATGATCATAATGCAAGGTAAGCATTCGCATGTATGTGATCTATTTTTAGCTGCATTCAGTATGGGATTTGACTATTCATAGTTTAAGTGTTCTTTCAAATGGATCGATCGCATATACTGTCTCCGGGGGACGGGGTTAGACTAGTCGTTGTGCACGTCCATACTAAAAAAGCCTTTCACTTTCAACACTACTGCATGGTGCCGAGAGGTATCTGCGTGAAGACAGGTTAAGCTTGGTTTATACCCACCACGTCCACACTAGCGCGAAGGTGTGTGCGGCAAAAATTAAGTCATCTCAGCGAAATGGTGAAGTAGACTTTTGCGCGCCTGTTTTTAACAAATGTATGAAAGTGAGCAGTGAGGATGCTAGACCTCTTTTCACTTGGCAAATTAAGTCACTTTCCGTGCGACTCTGCATCCGAAGATGCGTTGTCATGAAGTGGTGTCGGGTGCAGTTGTATCGGGGTAGTTTTACGAGTACAAGTACATGAGCACATTATCGGACCGACACCCGAGTACTGGTGTCAACAATCCACATCCCCCCCAAAAATATTTTTGTTTATAGTTAGAGACCAAACTATACCAAGTATTTATATAAAAAAAAAGCACAGCCGATGCATGTGTAAAGAGTATACACATGATTCTTTTGTGCCATGTTTTGGTTTGTAACTTAAAATTAGTACACCATTGTAGATTGCCTATCTTTTTTTAGAGCAGGTGATCTCGAACGAGCCCAAACACTACGATGTGTAGATCACGGATTGACATGGCATTCTGCTTGGCTAAAGCTATATGACTTCCGGGATCCGGCAATGCAATCATGACGCAGTTTTCCAAAATCATTTGAAAGTTCACCCAATGGAAACTGGATCTGAGGTGAGTAGGAACAATGTGTAGAGACCAATCGGAGCGCACAACTTAAACAGTATCACTCATTAACCAGGATCTTATCGTTTATGTTATGTATTTGTATTGTGGTGTTTACACAAGTAAGTAGTTCTTATGTTCAGTAAAAACACTTGTTTAGAGTCAATTTCAGACCAGCACACCCATGGGCAAACAGATGGGCGCGAGTGCATTTGCTACTTAAACAACGTGGTGCTGGATGTGAAAATGATAACTGTGTCGGGCTGAAACACTTGTCGCATTGTGCTGGGTGTATGATAGGGCCCTAGATCTTTTGGAGCCTTTTGCTAGTTTCAATTCTCTAATAAGTTGAATTTTCTGTACAGCATCATGGATAATGTCGTTTTTCACCACAAATTCCAATGTTAAAAAGGGGTGTGCGATATATTGACAAAATTATCTCAGTATTTTCTAGGATGGTATCGATAACGATAATTAAACAATATTTTGCTGAGTGCGTTATTGTGCTGGTACCTTGGCAGGTGTAGGACTTCTGTGGATGGCTGACTCAAAGTTTTCGATATTCTTCATATTCCGTGTGGTGGTCAGTTTACACCAGTGACAGAAATGAATTTTTCTAATACATTTCCAATAGCGTGCCATCACTTCCGGTGAGTGAGGTCTGTACACAAACTACGCCAGATCTTGTACAGACCTCAC
This sequence comes from Paracanthobrama guichenoti, assembly GCA_018749465.1. NCBI lineage: Eukaryota > Metazoa > Chordata > Actinopteri > Cypriniformes > Gobionidae > Paracanthobrama > Paracanthobrama guichenoti. Next base: position 13,693,258 of record CM031956.1, on the reverse strand, counting down.
TCACCGGAAGTGATCAAGGCTGTTGGACATAGTGGTGTATTGGAGGTAAAAAAAAAAAAATCTATAAAAACCAATCGCTTCAATGTGACACATCAATGTGTCGTCACGAGCACAGGGTTTCATTTGGATTTATCTGTGCATGTTTTTTGACTCTCATAAATGTTGTTACCATTCACTAGGGCTGGACAATAAAACGATAATGATATGTATCACGATAGACACATAATCGATATCAATAAAAAACGTGTTCAGAGGTTGCGAAGCAAATTTGTTTGCGCTCACTCTCTGGTAACCTAGCAACGTAGGGAGTGACACGCTAACAGCCAATCATGTAACAGTATCAGATTGCGCCATATCATTGACTCGGCAACAAAAAGTCAGCTCGCCAGTATAGCAGTTTTTTGGATTTTATAAGTCTGACCGTAGTCAGACCAATGTCGTCTGCAAATTATTACCAAAGTAATACCACAAACTTGTTTTACCTTTAAGCCTTGTTTATACTTTGTCTGGCTCCAGAGCGTGAGCCTCGTCCGCTTGGGAAGGTGTTTATACTTAGGTAATAGGAGGTAACATTACTCTGCATCAGTGCCTTATGACAAAGCATCTAAACGGTACAAAGAAATAACGGAGGCACTGCACCTCAATGTTAAGAGAGAACTGTTAAGTGTTCATTGTGATTTTAGACATTTGAGTGTTTTCCATGGTTGTGTTGACTTTTCCGCCTTTATAACTGAGGGGATTATAATCAGAGGAAGGTTAAATTCAACATAAAAATGTTCAAATGTGATATATTTTACTCGTGGTTCTTATTTTAAATGTCCTAAAAAAATATCAATAATTATCAATAGACCAATATGAAACACTTATATCGTGATACAGTTTTTAGACCTACCATTCACATGCATTATACGACTGAAAGACCGCAACGGTTGGAGTTAACTCTTCATTTGTGTTCTACTGAAGAATTAAAGTCACCTACATCTTGGATGCCCTCGGGGTAAGCAGATAAACATAACATTTTAACTTTTGGGTGAACTATCCCTTTAATCTATCTTAGTCATTGGATCATTGATTCAATTGATTGATTCGTTCAAAAAGCTGATTCAATCAGGAAGGAAACACCTCCATGTGTTGCTCAGAGATGCACAACCGTGCTTTGGCTTTGTTTTAAACGATTTTCGTTGGCGAAAGAAAAAAAAAACAGGCAATATGTTTTCTAAAATGTAAGTCACTTTTTTTACATTGATTAGTAAACTTGTATAAAATCAATAACACATTTCTTATGTTGATGCCTGGAGAAAAACTGCACTCTTCATGTGAAGCTTATTAACTATATTAAATGATATAATAGAGTAAATCATGCAGTGAAAGTGTGCACTGTAAAAGCACACCCACACTCTAATCTACAAGACTAGATCATGTAGTGTACGGATGCACTGGGTGTTTGAGGATATACACAATATCAGATCGCACATTGTTAAAACAACAACTACGATATTAGTCGCAGATATAATCGCACACCCCTAATGTTAAACGTGATTATTTTAAAACTAAGCTGAAATAATGCGGTCCAACGTCTTCAACATAAGCAAATACCATCGATTAACAACCTTGTAGCTCAAAGTATTGTTGTAGTAAGGTTTTATTTTTTTATTTAAGGTTTAAAGGTCTAAAAGTTATTGTTAATAAATAATTTTTCTATGGAGAAAATGTATTGAGTTTTTACTTCTTGAACCCAACTGTTGCACTCTATAATATTACTTTTTGTTTGTTTGCTGCATCTAAATAATAAGCTGGTATCAGATATCCTAAAATAGTTGAGAAGTATTTTGTTAGAGATGTTACAGAGTACTCTACTACACCTCTTGTGTGAAGAGCAGATGGCATCTGCATTGTCACAACAAAAGTATTTTCATAAAAGATTTAGCAGGTTTGGCCTTCACTATAGATGTATTAAATTCTTCAGATAACATTGTTGAAATAATACATGGAATGACACTGAATGAAAAATGACGAGGTAAAATATTAGTACACCAAAACAATAGCAAAAGTGTGAAGAATTACAGTTGATGCACGCTGTTCTGAGCTGTGCGCTGAAGATGTGCCCGCGGTTCAGAATGAAAACAAGTGGGCGTGGCTCGCCGAGTCTGTCATATCGCGCTGCTTGCTGATTGGCTATCCAGATTCCACCGTTTCCAGGAAACATCTCCGAGAGCCGGAGCTTCGTATCTACCTTTGTGCCCATATTAGGAAATAGCACGTCCGCCTTCCTTTTCACCGCATCCAATCAAAGGTCGGCAGTAACATTTGTGGACGTAAACATGAACAGAGAGAATGAACCCGGCCACCGCTGTAAAAATGACGCATTCAGACACTGCCCATTATTTAAAACGGATCATTTTGTTTGTTTAATTTACGTTCAACTAATATTCTCTGTTTCAGCCATAAATGTGCATAATAAAAAGGTGTGACTTTCAGTACTCCAATTAAATAAGCTTAAAATAGCACAATACCAGAGTACATTATCACAAATAAATAAGACGCCCCACTCTACCAGATGCTGAGCAAAGCGTGTGCCGAGAACGTGAGATAACAGTTATGTAATAACCAGCAAGTAACAATACGCAGCATATATGCGTGGACGGTGCACCGACGCAATAAAGATCAATATTCTTTACAGAATGATCGGCGAGAAAGCGGGAATTCAAAAGCGATAGCATCATCACCGACAATGCGTTCGAAGGAAAAGTGGCGCCAAACGACGTTTTACATCCAGTCATTGTGACTTGCGACACACACACGGATGACAGCGACAGCTAAGCCCAAAACTAACACTGCACCATTATTTCATCCAATGCTTTCCGGTCAGCTATCAATAATGTGTACGGATCAGATTGTCTCAAATACATAACTCTAAACCTGGGCTCAATGTAGTACAAAAAGTGAGTGAGTCTAGATATCCTCCGCCTTCCTTTTTATCATATACCGAGCACATACAGATCATCTGAAACAACTCGTTTTCAATTCAGCCAATTCAACAAAACATCCTTAAAATTAAACAGCGGAACGTATACTGCAATAAACAGCACAGCTCCTGCAATATACAAACAATGCATCTGATGTGGTCAGTTTTCCTATTCATCTTAAATGCAAATAGTGTATTAGGATTAGCCATTTTATCAAGTGACAGATGAATTTGCGCCAAAATGCCGTAAAGTTTGATTGGACACACGGCCTCTGACGTCAACAACAAAAGATATGGGAAGTGTCTTTCCCCCCTTTTAAAAAGTTGATCAGCAAATTTATTTTACTGTCGTACATAAGCAGTTACACAGTTTCACCTAGCCTTGTTTTAACACCCTGTCAAAAACAGAAGAGAGACCCGCTTTGGGTCACGACCCACTGGTTTGCAGAAGTCAGAAATAATGTGATTAGTAATGTATGGAGCTAGTATGTGAAGTTGAGTGCTGACTAACAGTTACTGAAATCAGGCGGACGCTCGCAAACTCCTCCTCGACGCACTTCTTACCACGATATTACTTCATTACTCGCAGAGTTTTACCCACAACGCCACAATTATCAACGTTAAACGACGAGCTTGTTAGGACAAATGCAGACTACAGTCGCGAAATCGAACAATAATTTGACGGAACGACTAAAAGCACGTTCAGAAAGGGGAAAAATCTCCATCTTGAAGTCGATCCAGCACAGCTGTTTTCGGGATTCTCCATTTTGGCTCCGCTCGTTTCCAGTCATTATACACGCGCATCTACCACACGCGCACATAAAACGGGTAAAAATGGCCAGCGAGTGCGTTTAATATTGACAATGTGATGATATTAGCATAATAGGTGCGACATCAGCTTTTCCACCTCGGAAAGAGGGGGAAAACATCGCGTCCTCGTCCTCCATCTTGCCTCTCAATTTGTGTTCCTGACTGTGCAGGGTAAGGCTAGCCCGCTAGCTAACTGTTTACCAATGAAAGGCCACGCAATATATAAAATATATCCATTCGCTAAGCCCAGTACGCTTGTTTAAATTCCCAATGAGTCACGCGAGTTGGTTTTTATTAACTAAATACGCCAACGGAAGCACGGCGGCTCGTTTCGGATCCTGTCCCTCGCTTATCAGGCTAGCGCGGCTAACACATCATCCAAATAACCCTAAAGCCACTAATTTCTATAAATCTCTCCGCCATTTTACCACTTACCCGATCGTCAGGGTCGATTCCGGGTTGCTTAGAAGGACTTCTTGAAAAGCTAGATGGACTCCAGTAGCTTTAAAGTGCGCATTCGCGGCTATTTCATGGATGTAGTTTGAAAGTGGCGGTCAGAGGCGGTTTTGGACACGCTCTTACCCCGCTTGCTCCGTTCGGTTTGTTGTTCCGATCACTCAAGAGAGAAACTGCTGGTGTAGAGCTGCCACCTGGTGCTCAGTGGAGAGATTACAGTGAGCTCGAGGCCCGTTGGTGGTCGAGGCCCTTCGGTGCAAATGCTCAGTACAGTAAACGTTAGTGCCAGAAATTAACTTTTTTTTTTTTTTTATGGGACAATGTTTACTAGATTTTCAGGGTACTTTTTCTATTCATACATGTCCGTTTTATTTTATTTTTACTAGAACACACAGGGCTGAACATAATTATAAAAATAACATGCTATCATAACACTAATACATTTACATGACTGTTAATTATACACATTTAAAAAAAAAAAACTAATCTGACTGCAACAGGCCACAGTTTGCAAAGCGCTTACTAAACACTAAACCTATATAATATAATTACATTTATGAAATGAATTTTATTCATTGTCGAGCAGGCAGAAACGATGATCCCTATGGAATTATATGTTTTGATATCTAATCAAGTGTGTTCTGCTGTGAGCATAACAGCTTTTAGCCTCACATCACCAGTTTATCAATTTTAAAAGTAACAGATGAAACAGAAAAAAGATCCATTGTGAATTCCACTTTATTATCATTGCCAAGTATGATAAAATCATTATTAAAATAATTATGAGCACAGAAATTATCAGAAAAAAAAAAAAAACAAGTTTGGACTGGTAAAGTTGAATCAATCTTGAACATGGTTTAAAGTCTTAAGTAATTATTATTTTGTAATAAATAAGAGCAAATATTAGGTACATTGTAATACATGATTATATAAAATGAATAAACAGAGGGAAAATTATTTAAAAGTAGTCTACATAAAGGCACTATGGTAATTTTATCTATCTGAGTTTGTGTATTTGAGGAAGCAGCTATATGGGGGTTATGAAAAGATCTATATAATGAAGATGCATTTCCCTGCAATATATTATAAGTTTAATTATGTAGTGTTGTCCATGTCTTGATCAAAAGCAAACACATAAAATGTACAGTGTGTTTTGTTTTTTCAGGTCTTAATGAAAAAAATAAAACAATATAATTTCAGTACATCAGTTCTGTACATCTACAGATATATACACGCACACAGCTTAAATCAATTTTTACACATCTATGTGCAATTTTAGGAATGATTATATTCTTCCACTTCCAATGTTTCTTTTGGAGTACTGGTTTCTTTGTCTTTTAGGCGTTGTAGGTCTTTATCTTCTGTGTGATGGTGGCACAGCAGATGGGACACTTGTGCAGGGACAATGAACATTTTTCACAAGTGACCAGGTGTCCACAGGGAATAAAGACCATGCTAATGTCACTGTCCATGCAGACTTTACAGAGTTTCTCCCTCTGGAGTTTCTCAAGTTTCATTATGGGGTCCTCTGCAGAAATGATGTAAGAAACAAACACAATGTTAAAACAACAGTAATAGTAATAACAGGAATGAAAAATTAGTATTATTAATAGTAACATTAATAAATGGTTCTCTGCTTATTTATATTATTATATGATTTCCAAAAGTTGTTAATAGGTTTGGATAGTTGCATTGTATTTGCAGGTTAAAGACTTGTGCAAGAACCTGAAGCATATACATGTGTGTGCGCGCGCGTGTGTGTGTGTTCGTGTTTTTCTATCCTGGTGGGGACATCAACCTGATTACACTGATTCATGGGGACCTCAAACAAGCTTATAAATCATATAGAATTAGTTTTTTTTATTTTTTTTTTTATGTAACAATGCAGAAAGTTTTGTGTGATGGGTAGGTTTAGGGGTAGGGTTAGTGTAAGAGGATAGAATATACAGTTTGTACAGTATAAAAACCATTACGTCTATAGAGTCCCCACAAAGATAGTAAACCAGAGGTGTGTGTATACTTCATTTAAGAGTCCCTTGCATACAAATCAAATTTTCCAAAAAAAAAAAAAAACAAAACAGAAAACAAGCACTTGCCACTGATGTCTTGAATAAGGGCCTGCACTGAAGTATAGCCTTCACTGTTCTGACGTAACTTCTGCAGAATGGTGCTCTCCACTTTGATGTGGTCAAAACCCATATCTATAGCCTTTTGTGCTATCTCTGACTGCAGGACTTTCTGTACTGCTGCAGACAAAGTGCAAATCAAATAAATGTCTGGTGAAGAAAGCATGTTTCCATGCAGTTATAAAAACATTGGATTTGTACTTGAATCAAACTTAAATACCCGTACCTTGCTCAGTACTTGAAAAACCATTCTGACTTGACCTCTGTAAGTGCAAATAACAAATATGTAAGACTGCATATATAGTGCACACCATTTATTGCAGAATAAAGGGTATTTTCAAAGGACGTTCATTATGAATTCTATCAATTCAACATATTCACTAAAGTACAAGTGGTTGTTATTGGTAATGACTCACTGAATGGTCTCCTTTTGGATATCTCAGTTGTATACTGTTGACATATTCTTCTCCTTTTTCTGCCAGAAGGAAACTGCAGCTGGGGTCAATTATTAATATTTCACAATTAGAAATCACATTTTCTCTATGGTTCATGCTTAACTCACATGATCTAAAATATATATAGATACATATTATGCATTTTAAATGTAAGGAAAGATTACATTGGTGACATTTACAATAAGGTTCCATTATTTAACATTAGTTAATGCATTAACCAACATTAACTAACAATGAGCAATACATTTGATACAGTATTTATTCATCTTTGTTACCTTTGGTTAATAAAAAAAAAAAAATACAACTTCATTGTTAGGTCATGTTGGCTCAGGTCCATTAAATAATATTAACAGATACAACATTTGATTTGAATAATAATGTATTAGTAAATACTGACATTAACATGAACTAATATTAATAAATGCTTTAGAAGTGTTTGTCATTGTTCATGTTAACTAATGTTAACAAATGGAACCATATTGTAAAGTGATTAAGGACAGTTAAAATAAAAATAAAAAGCAAGATTTTCAAAGTATGATTTTCACATAATGAAATAAAATTGCCATATAGACTACTTTTCTTTAGGGATACACAACACATCAGTGCCATATCAGTTATTATCAGACAATAGTAATTTGTAATTTAATGTTTTTGTCAGTAATGGATATGTATGCCTTAGCCATCATATAAAACACACTAAAAGATCATTTAAACAAGTCATTTAATAACAATTACATTTTTAGCAAACCTCAAAATGAAAAACCCATTTTCATGCTGTACATTATAATGTTGTGAGGGACACCTAAATTCACATTTAAATGATTGACTATCCCCGGTTTCACAGACAAGGCTTAAGTCTAGTCCCAGACTAAAACACATGTTTGAGCTGTTTTAACTGAAAGCAATTTGCACTGACATATCTTAAAATATGTCACTGCCATCGTTTTGTCTCAAGATGCACACCAGTAATTCGTTTTTTTCCTAAGGCAAGTTTGTAAAAGCTACTTAAATATCCTAATTGAAATAAGGCCTAATCATGGTATAATCTAAGACCTGTCTGTAAAACCAGGCCTTTATCTTTTACATTTTACCTTAAATTAATTTACTATATTTACTTACTATAAAATGGATATTTATTCTGCCATAAAAAAAAAAAAAAATTCAGACAGTTTTAATTTTGGTGCATTCCTACTTTCTTGTTGCTTTTGCAGCTTGAGTTATCAGCCTGGACATTTAGTTAAATAACTCTTTTAGCATTCTACCAAAGAAAAAGTAGATAGCAGAAATGTTATTTTGGGGTGAACAATTCTATTACAAGTGAACATAGATCAATGCCTCAATATATGAAAAAGTAATTCACCCTGGATAGTTCTTGGCATGCTCCTCCCAAGGGTCTTCATCAGACATCCAGTCCTTCACTCCTCCTCCACATCTAAAGCAGATCACACGGTCTTGCTCTCCTGTATGACAAAACACCAGAACAGCTTGTTCACTGTGTTTCAATAGAGGGCTGCAGGGATGACGTATTTTTGTAGGCAAAAACCTGGAAACTAGTTAGCATTTTAGCACTTCCGGGTCCATTGTCCCCAAGTAAATGTGTTAATTGAATGGGTTTTGGTTTAAACATATGAAATAAGGTCTGTGGTTAAAACAAGCTCAAAATATTTCTCTTATTCTATGACAATACATCAGTAATACTCCCTTGTAGTTTTTTAAAGCTTTTACTTGTCTTTACTTGCAGTTGCTAAAATGTGGCTAAATGGGACTACAGAGGTTGTCACAGGGAACATTAAAGGGATAGTTCACACAAAAATGAAAATTGTCATTAATTACTCATCCTCATGTCGTTCCAAACCTGTAAAACCTTCGTTCATCTTCGGAACACAAATGAAGATATTTTTGATGAAATCCGTAAGCTCTCTGACCCCTCCATAGACAGCAATTTAATTAACACTTTCAAGGCCCAGAAAGACATTAAAGAGATGGTTAAAATGTGACTCCAGTGGTTCAACCTTAATGTTATGGAGCGACGAGAATACTTTTTGTGCGAAAAACAAATTTATTCAACAATGACTTCTCTTCCCTGTCACTCTCTTAGCTATTCACACAGTGCAGCACTTCCAGGGTCTACGGCAGAACGCTGGCTCACTATTGGCTGAGCACAACATGCATGCATTGAGGTGCTTACATGAATCGTGTAGAAGAGTGACACGGAAGAGAAGAGCTTGTTGAATAAAGTCGTTATTTTTGTTTGTTTTTTTGCACACAAAAAATATTCTTGTCGCTTCATAACATTAAGGTTGAACCACTGCAGTCACATGGACTATTTTAATAATGTCTTTCTGGGCCTTGAAAGTGGCCGTTGTGTTGCTGTCTATGTGGGGTGAGAAAGCTCTCGGATTTCATCAAAAATATCATCATTTGTGTTTAGAATTTCGATCTTGCACACTATTCTGATTTAAAATGTCAGGAAGAAAATAAATTTTAAAAAAAGACAGAAAGAGCTGTTGGAAGCTTGATGTCATTCGATTTATTTTAACCTACATTTAGATTTTTACTTCTGCTGATTGTATTGTGCTGATACGATTAACAAAATGTGCAAACATCATAAACCTTTGTTAGTCACTGAGATTATATTCTGCAATAATCCAAAAGCCAATGGGCAAGACCTACAGGGTTTTTGTCGAGGGAATCAGTGCGACAATAGAGTTTGAGTTGGCCTACAAAATACGTCAACACTGCGTCAAGTATATTAAACAATGCTAATTTGTCTAAAGATAGATTATAGATCTAATTTATAATTAACTAAATAAGCATTTTTACATGGAGAAACTTAACAGTAGTTACCTGTGCTGTAGAAACCAGCTCTGGCCAATATCTCAGGATCTATGGGGTGTTGTCTGCCTCTGAAGCTATCAAGACGCCCCTCAAAAGTCTCCACAGAGGCTATGCGACCATTCACCCTGGGTCTAGGTGTTGTAAGTGGCACATTGCCCGCATCATGGCCCAAGATGAAGAAGCAGTTTGGGTAGTGCTTTTCATGTTCATCCCAGGCATCGTCACCTTGCTCCCATCCTGCTAGAATCCCCCCACAACAGAAGCACTGCACATTGTCACCTGTCCCACAGTAAAACATCCCTGCTCCCGCCAGGTCATCGGGCTGAACTGGAGCTTCTGCAGGCCAGTCACTGAAAGTATTCAGCCGAGCTTCCTCACTCTTCATATGTGGCACGATGGGATAAATGGTCTGATCCACCACCCCTCCCGTGCGGAGGAGGAACTCCCTGGCTTCGGCCACTTCATCGTAAGCAGGGCTGTGGAGGAGGTTGGAGGTTCTCAAGCCGTGAGCACAGCTAAGGAACTTGCAGTTGGGAGATGCTTGCTGATGTCTCTTCAATGGAGTATCCCCTCTGTTCCAGTCCTCCACCATTGCATGGCAGCTAAAACAGCGCACCTTGTCCGCTTCGCCTGTGAAATAAAAGCCTGCACGAGCCAGTCGCTCCGCTGAAACTTCTTCAGAACGAGGAAAGTGCTGGAAGGAAGTCAGACGATCATTCATGGATGACCATCCAAGTGCATCATCAGTTTCATAGTCGCCATCTTGACTTGAGTGTGCCATAGTAGCAGTAGCAAAATGTCTGTCAGAAAAAAAAATATATACAATTAGCAGTCAACCGTTTGGAATAATCGTTATGTTTTTTGCTTACCGAGGCTGAATTAATTTGATCAAAAATACAGTAAATCCAATAATATTGTGAAATATTATATGAAGTTAAATATTATTCTTTGATGAATAAAATGAAATTTGAATGTTTTACATTATAATTGATTCAATTAATCAATTTAATGTGTCTGTTAAATTAAGTTTTTGTGATTTTTGAATTGTAGTGTAGTATGGTTTGCACAAACAATATTAAGCAGAAATTAAAATAATATGTTTCGTAAGCAGCAAATCAGCATATTAGAATGATTTCTGAAGGATCATGTGACACTGAAGACTGGATAATTAATGCTGACAGCTATGGTCCCCATAGGAATGGATTACACATTTTAAAATATATATATTTAATATAATATTACAGCTTTCACTGTATATTTACTCCAATAATTGCAGCCTTGATGAGGAAAAAACTGAAACAACATTCGTCCCAAAACATTAAAAATTATAATTATTTATATAAATATATCATGAGCACAAGAAAAGAAAACAGAACTGTAAAGTATTAAGGCTGGTAGCTAGGATATCGATACTTGGTTGCTCAAGTCAATAAGATCAGGCAAGTTTGAGCAATAAGTGTTTCAGGAACACTTATCTGTAGCCAAGGGAGTCATGTGTCATATCCATGACAACCGTGCGATATCAAATTGAGTCACCGGGACAGTGTGAACATGATGGGCTAAGCAGAACATTCCATAGCTTTTATGAAAATGCCTGTGTGTTGCATCTACATTGTTTGTGCATGATTCATATCCACCGGTACTTCACTGTCAGAACAGATGTCTATAGGTGCAGCTGACCTATACGTTTGGAGTAGTCTTTGAACTAGGAATGTAAAAAGTAAGAAAAAGGTTTTTTTTTTTTTTTTTTTTTTTTTTTTTTTTTATAAATTAAATACATAACCACTGGGAGTTATTCAGAGTCAATGTCACTTTAAGAGACAGGCGTTGTCTATCACGTGCACCACGCCTCCAGCTTGTGTAGGGCTTTAAATATAACATTTCTCACTTCTTCCTCAGGCCAGACTACACATGGACATAACGTGATCACCATCATTACATCATATGGTTGTACATTATGATTCAAATGTTTTATGTAATTTTCTTAAACACGTTCCTTAAATCATCACCACTTGACATGTGCATGGCAATTAGCAACATTATCACACCTCTATGCATCATAACATACCACGCCTATTGTCAATAGATGTCCTGCCCAAAGATTCCAAGAAATGTGCTGAACTTTTTTTTTTTGAGCTAATGTAATTTTATAGTGCTTTTGAACTGCAAGAAAATGTAATTTAAAAGGCACTGAAATAACTTTCCACCCTGGATTAAGACATAGTCTGTATATCTAATGTAGAAGATAAGTTATGCACTGTAATACAATGTAGTATAACACTATTATAAAAGCAATCTCCATAATGTAATAATAAATAGCCTTCACACAGCTCAACCTGTCCAGTTCATTTTTCTCACAAAGACCACTTTAGACATAATAACATAACACAACACGCACACACACAAACATATGTGAGAGACCATATTGGACATATATAATGCATAACATAACATTATATACATACATACACGTTGTGTTATGCATTATATGTCTAATATGGTCACTCAGTCACAGGTTGACAGGGTACCATATTCCAAAAACTATCTAACGTTAGACCACCATTAGCTGGTATGACCAGATGGGAGCTGGTCCAGGATAGTCTACCAACTTACACCAGCTAATGACCAGCTACAACTGTTTCCAAAACACGCAAAAACCGGTTTAATCCTGAATAAAACCATCTTATAAAACGAGAGTTAATAACAGCAAATGTATGCATGTGCACCTCGTGGCACACCATTAGGCAGGTAAAAGGTTTCGATTTGACAGGTCGTGATTCTTGGGGACTTTCGTCTCGGAAAAACTTCCAACTTTTTTCAATTTGCGATCAACAGCAGCACGATCAAGGCACACAAAACATTCAAAGGGAGGGCGGATCAGAGAGCGAAGTCGGTCTTCGACCTTAAACTGACAATCAGGCTGTTAGGATTAAGTACAACGTTAGCGTTAGCATTAGCTGTTGTGCCATAATCCTTGCTTACCTTCGGTCGAGAAACACGTTATTCAGGGTACATCAAATTTCAGCACTTCAAAACGCAAGCTGCACTCCCTTGTGTCCTTGTACGAGGCAACTAAATGATTACTAGTTGATGTAGAGGGTGGAAATATGTCAATGGTGACAACCGAGACTGGAATTCACTACGGCGAATACCTTGCTCATGAATATTAATTCAGTAATGTGACGTTCGTATAACTGATTGGCTGTAAAGGGTAGCTCGAACACAAGTTAATATTCATGAGCTGAATAGTGGTCGGAAATTTCTTTCACTGTCTTTGGAAATTTGACATCGTTTTCGCTCTCTGTCTTACACCCACTTCCAGGGACTTTTGTATCGTTTTACGAGAAAACCAACCACAACATTTTTCACTTTGCCATTGCACCTAAACAATAGGTGCAAATTTAACTGTGAATTTGCACTGTCCATGGAGCGGACCTGTTTACATTTCACTGCTGGTTGTATATTCTGTATATAACTGTGTATGTGACAAATAAAACTCTTGAATCTTGAATCTAATATAGGCTAAGCCAGGCCTACATGACAATAAAAAAATAAATAATAGAAAATAATAGCGACTTTTTAATCTCAATTTTTATAAATTTTATATCTCGCAGAATTTATAACTTGTAATTGCGAGTTTATATCTCACAATTCTTTTTTTTTTTTTTATGTATTATTATTATTAATTATTTAATTATTTTTTTTAAAGTAGGCTTAATTTAGTTTAGATATTAGATATTAGATAAACTAAATCAATTCCGAATTGTGAGATATAGGCTAACTCGCAATTCTTAGAAGAAGAAAAAACAAACTCAGATTTGTGAAATGTGCTATATACTCTCAATAGCGGGGAAAAGTCTGAATTGTGATAAAAATTCATTCGTAGCGAAAATGAGCTTCCATAATTAGCCTATTAGTAATTGAGCTAGGCGACAATGAGAGTGGTGGTGTAGTGAATAATGACCATGCATTACATAGCCTTATGTACTTTATGCATGGCATTATTTGCATCTATTAAAATCAGAAACGAACAGGCTACATGTTGGTAACATAAGTCCACATTTTTGTCGTGCCATTCACATTTCAGTTTGGTGGAATTCGTTCCGTTTCAGTTACGTAACTAGAAATTTGCACTCCGCAACCTATACATTTCCACATTCAAAAACTTATTATACACGTATCTTGATTATTAGCATATAATTACTATAGCCAAAGCACTAGTGCAACCTGAAAGGCTATTGTTAGAAAACCAAGAGAGAGCCTATGACTATAACAATCTTCACTCTGCTGCCTCTGAACAGCTGCCCTTCGTGTATTTGAGAAGAAGTCCACACAGATAGAGACAGTGTATTCAAGAGTCTTTAAAATTGAAAGATATTGACATACAACTTTTCTACATCTTTTCTTATACACTAAAAATGAAGAAGCAAAACGCAGAAGTATTTATGTCTTGAAAAACATTCACAAACAGAATCTGGGCTGTGAAGGGTCTTCACACACTAGAAGTCTAATATTCAGACTAAAAGATGTGTCTGGGTGATTCAGAACTGACAGATCCAGTTATGAGTAGAAGCAAGCAGGAACAAAATGTGTTTGAAACTGATATTGTTGAATTTCTTAATACCAGTGAAAATTGTTGTCAGACAAAACTAGGGATTGAATCTAACCACACAATCTTTACATTCCATCTGCATTCATTACTGTATGTCCCATATGTGACTCTACCCATATGGGACATACAGTAATGAATGCAGATGGAATGTAAAGATTGTGTGGTTAGATTCTTATCCAACAGTCTCAACTCAGCATTTGGGTTGAGGAAAAAAAAAAAAAAAACAGTGTAATCAATTCTTGTGTTTGTTGGTATGGAAACATATGTTCCCAGGGTCAGCTGTGCATCATCTGTGATCAATCTCACTTTACAGTTAAAAAAAACCCCCACAATAGCAAGATTTTAGGTTTTATGGGACTGAACTTAAATTTACAGTACAAAATTGTATATTTCATTAACTGATATAGTGTTAATATTCCATAAAAAATAAAATAAAATTGTACCTGTATATTATACTGATAACCACCATAATAATACAGGTGGTAAAAGAGACACATGATGAATTAGAGTTCATCACAAGCTGAGGTAAATATTATAGAAGGTGCCCAGACTCATACAACTACAAAACACCACCATGGTAACATGATACAAAAAAATTAAACAACATAAGATATAACATAAAATCTTAGCTACATAAAAATAACAATTAACAAAATACAATCAAATGGAAAGTGTCACGCAGGGAATTGTGGGGATAATCCGTTTACTTTTTGACTGCCTACAATTTTCAAAATATGTAGCCTACATGTAAGCATGCCCAACAGATCTATTCATTTTTCACCATATAGCATAAGTAAATTTGCCGTTAACTAAATAACACTATTTGTTTTTATTACCAATAATATTATAAACATTTTACAATGCATTATCTGCTATTTAATAGGACCCTGGGACATAGGAATGACCTCATATTATAATCCAAATACCTAATATGTAAGAAGAGCAGTGGATTGACAGGGATTTTTTAATAGTCACAGAGATATTTCCATGGGTAATTGTGCCAAACGGAAGGTTTCGTGTCTGGGGAAGTTTTCATTACCACTACCTGATTTACCCAGTCAAGCTTTTGCTGACAAGCTGGTGGCAGGAAATAGCACAATGACATGCATTCATAAAAATCCATGTATGGTCAGTAGTTCCTTTTAGTAACCGATAATGTTTAAAGGGGGGTGAAATGTTGTTTCATGCATCCTGAGATTTTTACATTGTTAAAGTCCCAGTGAACCAGGAAGAAGCAAGTGAGTTTTCTTCAGTGCTGTGACGTATTTCCAAGTGAAACGGAATATTAAACAGAGGGCAGGGTTTTACTTCAGCACTCCTCCTCTCCATCTCTCGTTCATAGCAGACTAACGGTTGGAGGGGAGTGGTTATGCATTTTCAAACCTAAGCCATCAAACTGACATCATCTGAGAAGGAACGCCGTTTCCAGACCGGAAGTTACTTTTCAGATTTTGATTAAAGATTACCGCGACAAACAATTTTTTTCTGTGTATTAACTCGCACGGATTAATTATTCACCCTAAGACCTTTAGTATGTGCTAACAAAGTAAATGGGGTCAATTTTGATTTCACGAGGACTTTAAAGACTTGTACGGGCCGTACGGGCTCTTCTGCCGGAAGGGCGCGTACGCGACTAGAGCGAGAGAGCAAACGCTCGCCCACTAACACGCTTTGCTCGGCTTTAGGGAATTCGGCTGCGCCGCAGTCACAGGACCTCACAAAATCAACAATGTCACCAAAGATGTGTGTTTTTGGTTGTTAGGGCAAGACAACCCTGTACAGCTTCCCAAAGAACCCAGCGTTAATGGGATAGTGGATGGAGTTTGTTTTTCCGGAGTAGCAACAGAGTTTTGCAATTGTTTTTGTTTGTTCCCTGAATTTCGCCGATGATGGTTTATAAACAAGGTACAGTTCAACTCTGGATTTGTAGCTCGTCTAATGCTGAAAGATGGAGGTGTTCCAGCGATTAAGGTTCATGGTCGTATTTTGGAAGCAGGCGGTGAGTAAAACGTTTTTTCCACGTTTAAAGGATGTCACAGCTTTCAGACGCTTTCAACGCAATAGTTGTGCGCTCTCTTGATTCTTTAGCTCCGCCCACACGATACGCCTCTTATTCGGAAAGACTCGGTACAGCAGTTGATGTAAGAGGAAGTCTGTTTGATCTGTAACACTATAATGAAGATGATCAGGGTTCAAAATTAAAGTGAATATTTATTACTGAATGAACTGAAGGACTTTTAATACACAGGGCTAATGAACTCAATGACAATCAGGTGACAAAAGAGGGAGGAGCCATGGTGAAGCCAGTAGGTCGACAGGCTGAGGTGGAGTGACGGAATCAGCAACTGGAGGGATCCACTTGCTTGGGCAAAACTGGAGACCTGAAGACCTAATTCCATACAGTGGAGAGGTGTTAAGCCTGGGATACACTGCACAATTTTAGCAATCCTATAAAATCATTACAAATCACACTGTGCAACATGGATCTATTAAACTTGGGTACGACATGCATGTAGACTGTACTATGATGACACCTAGGCTACGATGTTTCTATAGAAGAATCAAATGTCATCAGCTTGCACCAGTGGTAAATAAAAAGACCATGATGAATCACACTTTGGCAGTTGTAGTTTTTATGTGTGCTGAAAAAAAGAGGATGCGGCAAAAGAGGAAGGGAAAAGAGCTTGAGGTGAGCAGTTTTAAGATTTAGTGCCATGTTGCGTTGATTTCATGTCACATTTTTATTGGCTGTTCAGTAAACATAAGCCTTGGCAGGAGACACACTGTGCGATGATCATGCTAAATTTCTGACACTGTTAGAAAATGATCGTAGACTATCTTTGGTTTCAAGACTGTGACAACGGCCGTCTTTGAACAGCTCTCATTGTATGACATAGGACCAACGATTAAGAGCCACGGTCACAGAAATTGTCATGATTGTTTCACAATGGCAATCTTTCGTCTGGGATAGCTGAAATCATGCAGTGTATCCTGGGCTTTAAAGGGACCAAGGGACTTAGAGGGAGGCTGGGTGGGAACTCTGGAGACACAGGAGATTTTGAGCTGGGCGGAACTTAGTCTCTCAGCCTCTGACGTCACGCCCACGGACCATTGGCTGAACGTCTGATGTGTATGGTACACTTATCTGGAAACACTTCAGGGGTTTTCAAATTCTACAGGATGTCCGCAAGATGTGTGTGTTGCGTTCTTTAACAGTCAACATGGGAACAAATGCTGTGACGCCAAACTCCCTTATGGAAGAACTGTGACAATGAGTGACAATCAATTGTTGCAGTAAACCAATTGTTGCACGTTCCTGAAAGTATAAATTTATAGATGCACGCCAGTCTGTTATTGTAGGGACATCGACTTTACATTTTTACGCCCCTAAACATGACATGGGAACAAAACGAACTGTGATTGGTTGTGTTACATGTCAGTCAAACGTCCTCTTGGGCGGTCCTTGGCCAATGAAAGCTGCGATAGAGTCCAGACCTTTTGCCATCAGTCTGAAGGTCTGGCTATGCGAGACAAGGCAGGACCGGCGGAGATGGGAGATTCACAGAATGTCTATATTAAATTCCTAATAATAATAATTATAATCCACAGCGGTGGTATTATGGTCTGGGTATGCTCCATCCTTGACTCAGGCTCTGTCTTATTTATTGCGGCAGATTTGAGCTCCCCGTCAGCGGTGGGCTCTTGCTTAATGTCCGTGCTATGGGTTGTTGGCTGGCTGCACTCTGGATTCGGCTCTGTGAGGTCCACTGGAGGATTTTGGGCAGGCAGGGATGGGATGAGTATAGCTAGTTCAGAGCAGACTTCCTCTACAATAAGTGAAGAACCAGCCACATATAGTGCTTACTCTACACAAGCAAATAATGAGCAGTTGTCTTTCCCCACAAACATTATTTGGAGCAGTTCATCGTTAAGCCCACTCCAAAAGTACATCTTCAAAGAGCACTCGTCCCAACAAACCTGATGGCAGCATTCCAGGAATTTATCCACAAAATCCTCCAGTGGCCATCCTCCCTGGTGCAAGGAGGATGGTTCCTCCCTGGTGACAATACCCAATATACATAAAAAAATTGGCAGAAGCACTCAGTGTGGAGAAGAGAAAAAAGTGTCTTATAATTGTGTAATATACTATTCAAACATTTGTGGTCAGTTAGATCTTTAAATGTGAGGAAAAAAAAGTTTCAAATTACCTTTTTTATTTTAATTCAGTGGAAAAAACAAGCTTCCATTTTTATACATAATTGACCTGGTCAACAATGAGAGTGGTGTAATGAATAATGATCATGTATTACACATGTAAGTACTTTTTAACACAGAAACGAAAAAATAATGGACTTGTGACAAAGTCCCTGAAACAATCAGGACTTCACTTTAAGCGTTTATTTGATGATGAATGATGAGCTAAGAAAAGAGCAAAAGGAATGCCAAGAAAGTCTCAGAGCTGGGAAAAAAATTAACTGTTTAATCTCAGAGTATAGATGCAATGTGCAAAAGTGAAATGCATTGTTGTTGTCCACACAGGAGCTACTAACAAAGCACATGAAACTCATTTAGCCTTTTCCAATGCCCATATTAACAAAAATAAAGGCTTCTGGTAATTTATACTCTGGTCTCATGAGACCAAATTAATAATTTTGGATCTAACAGCATCCAAAATATATGGCATTATAAGGTTGACTACAATGTGAAGTGCCTGGACCCACAGTGAAGTTTGGTGGTATTAAAGTTATACAGGGATATATAAGTGCTGAAGGTTGTGCAAAGACGTTAATCCAGAAACATGTCTTGGCAAAATCACAGTGACCGTTACAAGCTGGTGGAATAACCTGTCAAACTCAACCCGAGCTGTTGCATCTTTAGCCATTTTCAAGAAACTGCTGAACCATCTTTTTCATCAACAAGTGACCTGGTAATACTAACACTATCCATTTTTTTTTTTTAAAAACAACAACAAAAAACATGTGCTACATGTACTGTGCTAGACTAACTGGAACTAGTCACAGCACTTACGTATTGTTGGCCTATTGTTGATTCGATTGCTTCTATTCTTATTTGTAAGTCACTTTAGATAAAAGCGTCTGCTATGACTACATGTAAATGTTTGATTAATTTAAAATGTCATCTTTCCATGAATTGTAGTAAGTAATCATTAAGAAATAGAAAAAGAATACCTTCATGTTTAGAGGGGGTGTACTCATTTATGCCGAGTGCAGTATACAGCACTATTTGCATTCAGTAAAATCGGAAATGAATACATGTAGGTTGGTAACATGGGACCACATATTTTGTCATGCCTGTGATATGGACTCGGTTTGAGTTATGCAATCGGAAATCTCAGCAACTTGTACACTTCCATATTTAGTAAGATTTTGAAATGTTTTTAAAAAGTCACTTATGCTCAACATAATCATTTATTCGATCAAAAACACAGTAAAAATTGTAATATTGTGAAAAATTATTAACATTTTCTATGAAATAGAAATATTTTATAATATTATAAATGTCTTAACTGTTTTGACTTGACGGTGTCTTAACTTTTTATTAATTTAATGCATCCTTGCATATTTTCCTTAAACAAATAAATAATTGAATGGTAGTGTACAAGTCAAGATGAAAATGTCCATGTATGTATGGGTCTATGTCCCTTTAATACAACACTCAGATATGACTGCAACAATCACCTGTATTCAATTACAATTTATTTAACTTATAAAAACAAAACAAAACACAAGATAGAATACACTATGGTGTCATGACCATCACACAAGGATACAAAACTAGAAATTATATTTGAAGTGACTAACCAATGACAAAACTAGATTAGGTTTAATAGAAATAAAGCATTCATGGCTGAACTAGACAAATAATAATCAGAATGTTATGTGTAAACCTAAAACTCATGTACTCGATAAAAAGCATGAAAAATAAATAAACATATCAAGTCATGAGCTTTTAACTGCCAAAAGAGAATGCTGACCACAACATTGTTCGCTTTAGCAGACATCTTTTAAAGCTCTCAGCAAAAAGCAGTTTCTCTACTGTTTTTCTTTTAAATACCCTTACAAACATCATACATGCAGCTTAATTAAAAGCTGCAGTGCTGTTTCCAGTCCGGGGTCCATCAGCCCTCTACGACCCGTTTCAACATAGATCCCAAGCCACCTTTAGCCACTTGTAGAGGCGTCATCTGTTCCTTGTTCTCAATGTAGATGCTGGCACCATGTTCCACAAGGAGTTTTGCAGCCTCTGCTCGCTCCTCATCACATGCAAGATGACTGGCAAAACAATAAAAATAGTTCATGCAGGTCTGAGGAGGCATCTATACATATCCATGAGCAATAAAGAAAAACAACACTACTACACAGTGGTTCTACACTACTTACAGGGGCGTGTTTCCTTCTGAGTCTTGAATGTTGGTAGAAGCACTCTCTTTCAAAAGAAGCTGAATGAGTCTGTAGTTTCCCTTGGCGGACGCTCTGTGCAGAGGTGTGGATTGCAGTTTATCTGTTGCATTAGGATCGGCACCATTTTCTAGCAGAATCTGGGCTATCTGTTCAAAAGTATAAGATATTATTATTAATATAAAAGTCTCAAAAATAAAAAAAAAAAAAAAAATCCATAAAGATTATGTAATAATTTAATACAAAAAAGCTGGCAATATATTAATAAAGAAAGAATATAAGATAATATTAATATAAACATTTAACAATTTTCAGGAAATTGTATGTCATTTAATATAACTTTGATAAAAAGAGCTGGCAATATATTCATATAAGATTAATATAATTTTCAAAAACATTGTATGTAATAATTTAATATAACTGGCAATATATTAAGATAAAATGAATCTAAAATGATAGTAATTAACATTTTTCACAATTATCAGAAAACATATGTAATAATTAAATATAACGCATTACAAATGTGACCTGACAATATAATAATATAAAACATGAATACTAGGCAAAATTAATAACAAGATTTCACAAATTTCAGGAAGAGTAATGTATTTACTATAACTTAATTAAATATAATGCATGTGGATGTATCTATGCATACATGTACGATAAGTGCCAAAGACAAGTTTCCACTGTGTCAAAAAGAAATGGACAATAAAGTTAAACCAAGCTAAATTCTTTGATTTAAAAAACCTGGAAATATATTCATATAAAATGTATATGAGATAAAATAAATAACATAAAAAGTTTCACCATTTTAAGAAAGAGTTTATGTAATAATTGAACCCTCTGTGAGCTGACAAACATAAAATCTACCTCATATCGATCTTTAGATGCTGCGTAGTGTAGTGCCGTACAACCATTCTGGTTCACAGAGTTCAATTGAGCTCCTTTGGATATTAAGGATCTGACAATTTCTTCTCTCCCAGCAGATGCTGCAATATGAAGAGGAGTCCAACATGCCTGGAACGATATAAAATGGTAAAGAACTCCACCAAGAGGATATGCAGTGAATGACAAAGTATCTACTCTAAAGACATTTAACCACATAATACTGAGGTCATGCAATAACTGCATTGGAGAGCAGTAATAATAATCTTTTTAAAAGCAGTAAGATTCAGTGACGCAGTATAAGGCTTCTGGACTGTAACGTTACCATGCAACAATGCGGACTCACATCATCTTTGAGATTCACTTCAACTCCAAGATCCAACAGAAACTGCACGATATCCGCATGTCCAGCTGAACAAGCCCAGTGCAGAGCAGTCCTGCTGTCCTGTGTGAAGAAGCAGCATTCAGAACACTTCAAACACGTGACAGCAATCTTTGTCTCGATGGAAAAACTTCAATATAGCATCACGCTAACAACAGTGAATGTGTTTCTCACATACCTGGTCTGTTTTCGACGCTAGTGAGCTGTCAGACAAGACGCACCTTTTAAGCTCTTCAAACTTTCCAGTGTAAGCTAAATTACAGATTTCTACATTTGATACGCTTCCCTCCATCTCAGACTTCTGGGGAGCCCCAGTGTGACAATTCAACCTATTGGCCACGCCCAGAACATACAAACTGCAATGTCATTGGATAAAACCATTTTGTTTAGGTTCCGCAGAATGGTGCCTGATTAAAACTAATTTCCAACAAAGTACCATCTTGTATGTTTCATCCAAAAAACAAAACAAAACAAAACAAACAAACAAACAAACAAACAAAAAAAGTACCTAAAATTAAATAAAGCCGATTGAGTCATTCCGTTAGTAGTTTGAAGGTTACATAATAGATAATAGCTGTATGAATTTCTCAAGCCAATGTCACATTCTTTATATTTAGGGATATATGTTGTTGATTATCTTTGTGTTACATTTTGGTGTAAAATACAAAGATTGATTGTAAGAAATCTATGGAATCATTCAGGTTTAAAGACCCACCTTACTGTTGTGGGAAAAATAACTATTTTGGTTTATCTTAAAAATATGTAAAGCTTTAAATTAATAAATTAAGTATTTTTATTTATATATATCCCTTTATGCATTTTCATCCTTTATATAATAAATATATAATAAACAAATATTTGTTTATATTTTCACCCTTTTGTCGTCGTCGTGTAAAGCTTTTAATTAATAAACCGTATTTTTATTTACTAATTGCAAAAATATAAATGTACTAATAGAGTCCTATAGTAGTGTATATATATATATATATATATATATATATATATATATATATATATATATATATATATATATATATATATATATATATATATATATATATCTTTATGCATTTTCATCCTTTATATAATAAATATATAATAAACAAATATTTGTTTATATTTTCACCCTTTTGTCGTCGTCTTGTGTGTTTGTATTCTCCGCTGAACTCTGGTGGGAACTTAGAATGAAGGTGTGGTTTTCCAGCGGAACAATAATCGTGAACACACACATTTGAGCACATTTTTTCTCGATGTTGGATTTGTTTTTCGAAAAGAGTAAGATACATAATTCTGATATTCTGCACGCGAAATCATACCTTTTGACGTGGGTATAAACTACGATTTCACTTTATCTTCTTACTTACCGTAATTTTACTCTATGCGGCTTTGTTTTCACCTGGCTCGTATTTACATTTAAATCGCATTAGTCATTTTATTTTTTTATTAGTACGACTGAGCATCGCATCAGGAGATCGGTGAAGTGTACGTTTAGTACCATGGCTGCCGCAACGGTGGTAAGTCTGTTATCGATATCAACATTCATCTGTTAATCGTATCAATACGTTTCATAACTTTACTCATAAATTATGTTCGATATTGATCAGGACTTCAGGGCTCAAGTTGATCAGTCATGCAGATACTCGGAGGAATTTGTCAATATCTATTATGACTGTATGGATAAGAAAAGAAGGGTATGCTCATCTCACGGTTTGATGTTTAACATCTCTTTTAATACCATGCGTGCTGATATATTATGTTAACTAGCTGTGCATTCAACGCCTTCATCGTAGTGAATGATTGCTTTCAGACTCTGACGAGGCTGTATCTGGACAAAGCAACGCTAGTGTGGAATGGCAATGCGGTCACAGGTCAAGATGCTCTCAGTGAGTTCTTCGAGTCTCTTCCCTCCAGCGAGTTTCAGGTGCACACTCTCGACTGCCAGCCTGTGCACGGTATGGAAACCAAGACTACATTCGCTGTGCTTTCATTTAAATGTGTATAATTATTCAATCTAAAACGTTTTTTTCTCTCTCTTTTAAATAGAACAAGCAACTCAGGGGCAAACAACCTTGTTGGTGGTTACAGCTGGCTCTGTGAAGTTTGAAGGAAACAAACAGAGATACTTCAACCAGAATTTCCTATTAACTGCCCAAGCTTCTCCTAACAGTGACCAGCCCGTATGGAAGATTGCAAGCGACTGTTTTCGCTTTCAAGACTGGGCAAACTGAATTGCTTAATTTTTTTTTTTTTTTTTGTATAGTGTTTCTTTTTGTAAACTGATTGCAATTGAAGTATGTGTTGTAAATAACAATAATAAAAAAAGACTGTAGAACTGTTTATAAAATGGAATACCACAACATTTGAGTAGAAAACGATTTTACTTGTCCTCGGTGTATATTACATACAGTAAATAACAGTACTCACAATAAAATAATAAATAAGCATCATAGAACATTCTACAAGCAAATTCAGAATTTCTCAATGCAAACACTTCACTGCTGTATAGTTTTGCTTATGGTGGTGATAGAAACCCTGAGGGCTGAGGGCTAAAAGATCATTCCAAAAGGTATGTAATAACTGCTGAACTTCTTGGACTAATGGCTATTAATTAAACAATGGCTAAAAATCCTGACAAAAAAAAAAAAAGAATAGTGCAAATGACAAAATTATTATAAATAAAAACACTTCCTAGATTGAAACAAGAAAAAATGTGACATTACAATGCCTGTACAGATCATACCGTCTCAAAATAAAACAAAAATAAATTAACAAGGGTACACATGAAACGTATTGTTTTAACCAAATAAATTAATATACAGAATACAATAATCAACGGCAAAATTCATATTCTGGGGCTGAATTTACAAACAGCTTTTTTTCTTTTCAACTTTATGCATTCAGTATTGAGAACTGGCATATTAATGACATATTACCAAATATATTAAAAGCCAGCAGAAGTGGAACTTGAAAGGAGACAAGAGTTTGTGACAATCAGACACTGTTAGCACAAAAACTAGTGGTTTAAAAAAAAAAAGATACAGATGTAATACAAACTTTACTGCTGTGGCGTAAGAGGGGAATATAACTCCTAAAAAATGTTTCCCTTCATTTAAGTTCAGATCAACAGCACAAATAAGCAACAAACCACTTGCCGGTCATCTCAACCTGTCCTGAGTCATTCCATGAGCAAATATTTACTAGCAAATGTGTGAATTAAATGTGTGGATCATTACAACAACAAAAAGAATCTCATTAGTAAATAACAAAGAACATGGTTTGTAACCATTATGAAAACACTAACGCCTAATGCACTGCATGGATGAAACACAAGGAATCTAAACCTAACGTTTAAAATAGTGACCAATCAGAAGGCACAAAAACATCACTATATATTACTTGCCTCTAAAAGGAGGCAGAGTTCCGCAGTGCAACGACTTCACCTCAGCTAGCAGTGTTCAAACTCTGATCAAACCAAGCAAATTAACATTTTTTACAAGTAAAATAAAATTTCACACGTTGAAAAAAGCACGAGGTGATGGCAGTATATCGCTGTTGTATGGTTGAAATCCTCTTTACAAGAGACTCCTTTTGTATACTAAAAGGAGAAATTAGTGGATACTTTATGCTGGATAAGATGAATATCGTCCCTTGTCCAACAGGGCTCAAGCTACAACTCTAATTGTAAACTATTTTACAGCAGAGACACTAGAGAGCTCGGAACAAAAAGTCCACAAAGCTCGGGAATAAAAATACAACATTGTTCGTCTTCAAAAATTTGTGCATGTCACTAAGCATTGGGCAGTGGTGAAATCTGTGGCAAAAAGTGATTTTTAACATTTATTGATATACAGCAATGTTGCATGGTGAGGAACTGATGAAGGTGTCTTTGGCTGTGATAGAAGTCCTACTTGTGGCCATACATTCTTTCGATGTCATTGAGATAGTGGTTCTTCAGTTCCTTCCTCTTTAATTTGAATGCGTCTGTCACCAGGCCCGTTTCAGGAGTCCAAGGCTCTGGACTCAGATGGACCATGACTGGTATCTCAAAGCGCTGGAGTTTAACTAGAATTATAGAAAGATTATTAGAAGACAAGTTCTGAGACCAAAACCATTCATAAGTTTGGGGTCTGAAAGACGTGTTTATGTTTTTGAAAGTAGTATTTGATGCTCACCAAAGCTGCAAGGCTTTAATATTGTGAAATACTATTACAATTCAAAATAACTTTTTATATTTGAATACATTTTAAAATGTAACGTATGCCTGTGATGATGATAAAGCTGAATTTTCAGCATCATTACTCCAGTCACAATTCTTCAGAAATCATTCTAATATGCTGATTTACTGCTCAAGAAACATTTATTAATCAATGTTGTGCTTCTTAATATTTTTGTGGAAACTGTGATAAATTAGTTTTTCAGGATTCTTTGATGAACAGAAATAACTGCTTTTATTTCAAATACAAATCTTTAGTAACATTATAAATGTCTTTGTTACATTTGATCAATTTAATGCATCCTTTCTGAATAAAAGTATTAATGTATTTTACAAAATGTTACTGAACCAAAAGGTTTGTATGGTAGTGCATTTTAAGTAGAGTTTAAGTTAAGGTCAAGTGTGCACAAAGTCTGATGAACTAAACATCCATATAAATGACAATATAAACAATTGCAAGCTATTTTATGGTACCAAAATGTATTTACAACAAATGTAACGCTGAATTTGTGTGCATGCATCAGACTTGGTGTTCAGCGTTTCAATTAGCTTCAGTAAATGCCTTAATAAAGTGTCCACGTTTTGAACTGTTACATGTATCTTGCTGCTACAAAACCTGGAAGTTACACTCACTTGAAGTTGCGACTTCTTTAATTTCTCTCAAAACTTCCCTTTCCATAACTGGGTGGTTGCAGATATCTTCCCATGTGCCTTCAATGCTTTTCTGATTGGCGAGAGCTGTCAGCTTCTTCTGATTAGGAACAATGAAGCTGATAACGTAGTTCTGGTCACTGGTGGGCAGAGAGAGAAAAAAAGAGATCTGTATACAGTACGTCTGCTGTTCTAAAGAAAGGACCTTTTGTTAGGGTCAGTAACATCCCATATGCATCAGACAAAGCCGAGTGTACAAACCTGTTTGCGTAAGCGCAGATGTTGTCAATGAGAGAGCAGTTCTTCAGAGCTGACTCAACTTTGCCTAAAGAGACGTACTCCCCAGCTTGAAGTTTCACAAGGTCCTTCTTGCGATCTAGGGTGTTACAAAATACATGTGAATAATACAGATAGATAAAATAAATGTATGATTTTGACTCAAGCAAGAAACTAGACTTCCTTATGATGCTGAATGAAGACATACCAACAATCTGAAGACAGCCATCAGGGTGCATCTCCCCTACATCACCAGTACAGAACCACCGCTGTCCATTCTGATCCACATAGAAGTCCTCATTATTACAGCTCTCACTCCTGTAGTAGCCCATGGTTACATTAGGACCTCCGATGAGGATTTCACCACGTGGATGAGGCTTGTCATGCTTTGTATAGCCACCTGAAAGAAAGGATATGATGAGAATCACGACAGCTGTTACAATAACTAAAAGATAAAAGGAACGGTTCACCTGAAAGTGACATTTCTTACTAATCTTTTTTTGTGCAGCTCATCACACAACAACACTTCATAAAGAAACGGATTATAATTTAAGCCATTATTCATTGATACTCTTACCAGCGGTGTTAATTTATTTTAGGTGTTATATATATATATATATATATAAAAAAAAAAATTCTATATATCCTAATAATTTGTTAACAACATGTATTCTTTACTTCAATTAGCTCATTGTTTCAGCCTTAAATTAATACAGTGTTTATTAATACATTGTTAGCTAACTGTGTGATTTGTATATGTACATTTCTGAAATCCATAACTTGGAAACAGTCACCTCTGATAACAGACCACTCTCAATTGCAATGTAGACGCATGCATTTTCTGTAAAGCTGCTTTGAAATTATATGTATTGTGAAAAGTACTATACAAATTAATGTGAATTGAATTATTTTAGCATTATTTATATACCATTAATTTTAATAGTTTTAGTTCTTGTTTACACCAAACAACTATGCCTTTGTCATTTTTTTATCTAGATGCTGTCAGATTATGCATTATTACATTTATGCTTTTGGTAGATACTTTTATCCAAAGCGACTTTGCATTAGTGTATAGTGTACATTTTATCAGTTAATGCATTCCTAAGGATTTGAACCCATGACCTTGCCATTGTTGTTCTACTAGAAGTAAGCATTGGCACACAGCAAAGTTCAGTGAACATTGTGTTCCTCAAACAAAGCTATTGCATGACTTCAGATAACTTGGTATATAATGTATATAATATAATATAATATAATATAATATAATATAATATAATATATATATATATATATATATATATATATATAAAAAAAGTCTATGGTGTTTTGAAGCTTGATAGTCAAGATGGTCAATTTATACTTTGTTTTTAGCAAGAGCTGGGTAAGGATTTTTAAATAATATCTAATTTGTGCTTTGCACAAAATATAACAACATACAGGTTTGGAACAACATGAGTATATATCATTTTTAGTGGACTATTTCTTTAAGATATTAAGAAGTGGAATAGGGTACATTGACCAACCTTCAGCCCAGTCTTTGAGTTTGACCTCACAGCAGATCAAAGGAGCTCCTACTCGTCCTGTGCTATAATCTGCAACTGCACAACAAAGGAAACAGATGTCATCATTACTGCCACGTCACAGCTTGAAGTATTGGGACAAAGCTCAGAAGATATTTCAAAATATATGACTCAACAAGTAATGATAAAATGAACAGGACAGGTTGAAAAAGATGTTCAGATGCATCAGTACTACTTACCTTCGGTTATAGTGCCCGCTCCACAGGTCTCAGTAAGACCGTATCCTTGACCAACAGGACAGCAGAAACAGATGTTCATGAAGCGCTGAGTGGCGGGAGACAGAGGAGCTCCTCCGGACAGCATCATACGCACATTCCCACCCAGCAGAGCTCTGACTTTCTTAAACAAACTGAACATGGAATAAAAGGCGATTAAAACTCCAGACTCATTAACAAGAGCAAATGTGATTAACTGATGGCCTATTTTCATCTTATCTTACATATTGCACAGGGGTGCATCATAACCCTTCTTGATCTGCTGGAGCTTGTAGTCGTAAGCCAGTTTAAACAGGGTTCTCTGCACGCAGCTCATCTCCTGCACCTTACTCATGACGTTCTTATTGATCCGGTCCATTATTTCCTGACAGAAGAAACGAAAGTGTGAGATTTTAACATGATTGAAGTGAACAAAGCAAGATGATAATGTTTAGAGGAGTCCAACTTACAGGTACGGCTGCCATTAGAGTAGGTTTCAGCACACTGCA
This sequence comes from Paracanthobrama guichenoti, assembly GCA_018749465.1. Classification (NCBI taxonomy): domain Eukaryota; kingdom Metazoa; phylum Chordata; class Actinopteri; order Cypriniformes; family Gobionidae; genus Paracanthobrama; species Paracanthobrama guichenoti. The sequence goes on along the minus strand of CM031956.1, from coordinate 13,663,884 downwards.
GTCACCTTTACTTCCCTTCTTAATTTTGGTTGACTACAAAGCACAAAAAAGTCATTCAATAATCTGAGTTTAACATTTCATTATATTGTAAAAACAATCTGTGTAAATGTGACTATATTTACCTGATCAGACAACGTTTGTGGTGTGGAATAGCCGATCCTGCAGCCGTACGTCACACACGAGATCTCAGCCGTCATTTCCAGGACATGAGCAAGAGGAAGATAGGCAATATATGTATCCTTTGGTCTGTGGAAGCATACAGGCATTTTAATGCAAAACTACCACTCCATTTCAGTCAGGCACTTTTGCATAGCAACAGTTGGGTTCCAGAAGTAAAAAAAAAAAAAAAAAAAAAATACACATTCATTTTCTCCATTGAGGAATTTATTTTTAACTATAACTTACAAAGTGTTAAAGAGAGTCCTACTGTAAGCTATAAGGTTGTTAATGATGCTTTAAGTCACCAGCCCGCATTATTATTTTTTAAATAACCATGTTTAACAGCAGAATTATTGTTTAAAAACTACATTACCCACGAGTCTGCAAATAAATTTCCACCAGAGAGTTGAAACTAGCAAAATCAAGAAGACTTTAGCATCCACCCACTACCGTGAAGCACTGGGAATGAAGAGCCATTACGTACAAAGTCTTGTAACTTTGGGCCACAACGTACACCCGACGCAATGCAACGCCTGTGTTTTTCAGCCTGACAATTATCATTTTCACATCCAGTGCTACATGGTTTAAATAGCAAATGCACTCGTGCCCATCTGTAGCATGGGCGTGCTGGTCTGAAAATGAGGTGTGTTCAGGCGCATATTTTGAGGCAACTGAAAACGACTGCGCCATTGACCAACAAAAATCTGGTCTAAAGTCAATAATGCAGTATTTTTTGTGTTATTTAAAGAGCACGTTAGTAATATGTGCCTATAGGGAGTTGCACAATGCATGTACACTCTGCTTATTACACACACAGGGACGCGCAGCAGCAGTTTTAAATATTAAAAATAAAAGGATTCCTCTCTGGAGAAGCATTCAGTTTTTTCACTCACAAATTCCACCATGTAAATAGCGAATCTGCCATGGTGCAAGCGCAAATGGCTTTTAAAGGGAATGGGAGATGAGACCGATTGGTTTATTGTACATTAAGCCCAAAACACACCCATTGACTCATTAAGAGATTAGGTACAACTCTTTTGGATCGTTCTCCTGGCCCGGCGTCCATTTTTTTTTTCGTTGTTAAATTAGCAAAAGTGGATTTGGGCTCAGATCGATAAAATAGGGCCCTTTGTCTTTTTGTATAATTTTCAAATGCTTTTTTTCTTCAAATCAACTCATAGCTGGTTGGTTTGGTTCATGGCTCTTTACGGAGGACTTTTTTTCTTTTTAATCCCTATGGAGAAAATGAATGGGAAAAATACTTCCTGAACCAAGAGTACTGAAAAAGTGGGCAGCCACTGTGGCACTTTATTTATCATTATACACACCCCAATCCAGGTATCCTCTCGCACTGGCCTGCCATTCCCCCAATCAGGTTACTGTGGATGATCATCACTCCTTTAGGTCTCCCGGTGGAGCCGCTCGTGTACATAATAACAGCGAGGTCTGATGGGACAGGCTTCACTATTGGTATGTTCACTGCAACACAAAGCACACATTATTTTCTTCACTGGTGATAGAGATCGCAAATCTCGATTCAGGTCGATATTGTGTGGGTGAACAGTGGGTAAACTCCAGGCAATCACTGAAAAGGTGAATTAGCATATAAATAAAATGTCAACCGTAAAGTCTGTGCTATTTTTAAGATGTATCAAAGTGTGCTTACGGTTTTCTGGCTTGGCTCCCAGCTCTTGCACAGAGTCCATGCTGTGGATCTGGATGCCCTTTGGAAATCCTTCTGTGCTGACGCCCTTCTTGTCCACATAGATGATGTGCTTCAGTTTGGGGATTTGAGGAAGAACACCCTGTAAAAACGTAAAGAATTTTTCATTAAATGTTCTGTTTCCAGTGGTGATTTGTAGTAAAGCCAGCTGGCACCGGATGTCAATTCGTTGAATTCAAAGTTTTGGCAGACGATGAATTACTACTACTTAAAAACCAATAAAATGTCAAATGTCAGATGTTGTCAGTGCAATGTCAAACTGTCCTGACATTGAATTTTGATCATCCAACATTAGAACCTGTATTTAACCAAATATCAACGTCTTATGATGTTGGTGGCCTGCTGGGAAATTTCAAACTACAATAGGTCCTGATGGGTCATTACTGTTAAACCCTGTGGTGTCTCTTACAGAAGTTTTTAATTGAGTCGAACATGACTTGCGATTTAGTAAGAGAGTCAGATGTTAATTTGGTAACTGTTCTGACAGATTTAGCGTTTAGAATTCATCAGTGATTCAAACTGACAACTCGTGAGTTCATGAGTACATTTTTGCAATGGTTTAAAAGGACAAGAATACTTTTTGTACGCAAAAAACAAACAAAAACAACGATTCTATTCAACAATTATTTTTTGTGTCACTCTCCTATGTGATTCATGCAAGCACCTCAATGGCATGTTGTGCTCAGCCAATAGTGAGCTGGCGTTCTGCCGTAGACCCTGGAAGCGCTGCACTGTGTGAATAGCTCAACAATGTGAATAGTAAGAGAGTGACGGGGAAGAGAAGAGATTGTTGAATAAAGTGGTTATTTTTGTTTGTTTTTTACGCACAAAAAGTATTCTCGTCGCTTCATAACATTAAGGTTGAACCACTGGAGTCACATGGACTATTTTCTATTATCTCTTTAATGTATTTCTGGGCCTTGAAAGTGTTAATTAAATTGCTGTCTATGGAGGAGTCAGAAAGCTCTCGGATTTCATCAAAAAATATCTTCATTTGTGTTCCGAAGATGAACGAAGGTTTTACAGGTTTGGAACGACATGAGGATGAGTAATTAATGACTGAAATTTCATTTTTGGGGGAACTAACCCTTCAGACTGCAAGATCACAACTCAGCTAATAATTATTATTTTGCCTTGGATCTGAAATGATAGTAAGTACACTGAATTGTTAGCAACAAGTTTTCAGCCTTTGAATAACAAGTTCACCTTCAGTTTGGTTTCCAGCAGTTCTACACTGGTGACCAGATGTGTAACTCCACACTCATTCAATCCGAAAGCCACTGCCTCTTCTCCTAGAGTCGCATAAAAGGTGACCACTACAACAACAACAAAAAAAAGGAAAAAAAGAAACGCAGATTAACAAAAGAGGATAAAGATTAAAACAACACATTCATTCAATTGTGGCATGTCAAAAACATCTGAGTCATCAGAAATTAAAAGAAATGAAGGGATAAAACCTATGATTCAAAAAAAGAAAAAGTGAGAGTAAAATTAATCTGTTTCCTTACATGGGAAATTGCGTCTGAAGCAGGTCTGAGCTGTGATCATCCACTCTGCCCGCGTCTCACAGAAAATTGCGATGGTGCATTTTGGCTGCTGGCCTAGTGCTGTCAGTCCGCTCCCAAACTGACTGACCACAGTGTCCATCTCCTCATAGGACAGCCATTTATAATTACCCAGAATTAACTGCCAAGACAAAACCATCAAACACCTTCATATTAACACATTATTCAACATGGAGTTTCTATTTCTCATTACATTCACATTGCATTTGAATGCGGCCCAAATGTTTTTTTTTAGGACAGTGTGAACAGCAAAAAGCACAGATTGACATTTTCTATTATTTCTACACGTCTAATTCACAATTTCTAATTCACTAATTCACAACGGGAATTCACTGTGAACTCTTGGGTAGGAATTTATGTGATTTCTATGTCAATTTAAGCCAATTTCATCGTTGTGAAAAAGAAAAATTTAAGTTTCAAATTTCACTATTATTATCAGGTATTACAAAGCAAGATGGATAAATTTATGACAGTGTACTGCAACACTACTTTTTTTTTTTTTTTTTTTTTACAATAATTTCATATAATAAAACATGATTTATAAATACTTATAAATGTATGCATATCCATAAATACAATATTAATATACAAGTTCATATTCAAAGGAATATATACACTACCTTTTAATTATTACAAAAACATCCATTTCAAATAAATGCCATTTTTTTTTTTTTTTTTACTTTCTATTCAAATAATCCTGAAAAAAGTATCATGGCTTCCACAAAATTATTAAACAGCACCAAATCTGTATATTAGATTGATTTCTGAAGGATTATGTGCCACTGAAAACTGGAGTAATGATGCATACATTTTAAAATGTATTCAAATAGAATAAGCGCAATATTATTTCACATTGTTACTATTTTGACTGTATTTTTGATCAAATAAAATGTAGTCTGGGTAAGCTTAAGAGAATTCTTTCAAAAACATTAAAAATATTTTGAACAGTAGTATACATTTATAAATAAAATGGATTTATGATGTTATGTGAAACATGTGTAACGGGCCTGTTTAGGAGAGTCGCTTGTTTAGACCAGCGTCTGATACGAGCCAAATTGAAAAGGTCAGGTGAAAATTTAGGTCAGTAAATAATTAAAAATAGGCACCGTGGCTTGCAGTGTGAACATATAATATGCTTTTACCATTACCTTTTTGAAGACTTTTCCAGTCGGTTGAGGCTCATTTTCTTCACTCAAAACTTCTCGGGTTCCCAGGCAGTCCGCTTTACCGAAACGCTGCACTGCATAATCAAACAGCTTATCAAGAGTGTCTTTTCCAGGGAAGTCTACCGTGACCAGGGAGTCGAAGTGATCCAGTGAACGATATGGTCCATCCGCCTGACCGGTGGTCGACTTGGATTTGAGTCTCTTTGCCAGGGCTTTCTTTTCCTGGGCTCCAGTCAGGAAGTACCATGGCAGAAAGCTCAAGAGGGAGTAGAGCCACACTACTGCGTGTACTGGGAACAAGAGAACGATACTCAGGTCCATGCTGAGAAGCTGAATGGGACTAAAAGATGAAGGGATCAGGCCAAGCCTGAGGTAGAGTCAATTTGTTGAGTCCAACTGAGGATCGAAGGATCGGGATCAAAGTTCAGAAAGATTGGGGAAGTATCCAATATGTGGTTCCAAAATGTGCACCCTGATGAGAAAAACAGCCAGAAATAGGAAATGTATTATATTCAAGTCTACTCAACCAAAGCACAGTACCCTACTTTTGCTTGCTTAGTTGAGGTTTAAAAGAAACGTATTAATATTCAGTAATACAAATCGAATTGACTGCACTGACACAATGGGATGAGAACAAAACTTGAACTGAAGGGAGCTGAATGATGACAGCACCGTTTTTTGCAGAGCTGCTTTACAGCAGATTCAACTGTGTTTCATAATTGAAGATTTTTGCAATGTCTACACTGTTTATGAACTGAACTGAAGCAACATTTAGCTGAAAAAAAATTGCACGATTGTCTGTGGAGCTGATCATTATTATGGAATCTTGTTTCTGCTGTGAAAAAATAAAAGGCAACATTGAATTTTTAATCTTACAATTCTTAATTTCTCACAACTGCAAGATTTCTCAATTCGCAATTGCAAGTATATATCACAATTCAGAGAAAAATAAATCAGAATAATAAAAATAAAGATTTTTTTTTTTATATCCCTTATATCCTGCCTTTATTTATAAACTTTTTTTGTGAGGGGAAAAAAGAACTCACAATTAAAAAAAAAGGTAATTGTAACTTTATCATCTCGCAATTCTGACTTGATATCTCAGAATTCTGAAATGTATTATAAAATCCGAATTGTGAGATTAAAAGGCTGCAATTTTGTTACTTTTTATTAGGGATGCACCGATACCATTTTTTCAGAACCGAGCCAATCTGATATGAAAAATTCTGAGTATTGGCGATACCGACACCAAAACGATACCAATGCAGTTGTTTAAAAATTCTATGTAGAATTTCAATACCTCAGTGTTGAACTGATAATCACTCTTTTGTGTGTTAAACAGAAAAAGAAAAACAACAAATTGTGTGTGTGTATGTGTATGTATGTATGTATGTATACATACACACACACACATATATATATATACACATATATATATATATATATATATATATATATATATATATATATATATATATATATATATATATATATATATATATATATATATATACACACACATACATACATATATATATATATATATATATATATATATATATATACACACACACACACACACCTAAAGGATTATTAGGAACACCTGTTCAATTTCTCATTAATGCAATTATCTAATCAACCAATCACATGGCAGTTGCTTCAATGCATTTAGGGGTGTGGTCCTGGTCAAGACAATCTCCTGAACTCCAAACTGAATGTCAGAATGGGAAAGAAAGGTGATTCAAGCTGATAGAAGAGCAACTTTGACTGAAATAACCACTCGTTACAACCGAGGTATGCAGCAAAGCATTTGTGAAGCCACAACACGCACAACCTTGAGGTGGATGGGCTACAACAGCAGAAGACCCCACTGGGTACCACTCATCTCCACTACAAATAGGAAAAAGAGGCTACAATTTGCACAAGCTCACCAAAATTGGACAGTTGAAGACTGGAAAAATGTTGCCTGGTCTGATGAGTCTCGATTTCTGTTGAGACATTCAGATGGTAGAGTCAGAATTTGGCGTAAACAGAATGAGAACATGGATCCATCATGCCTTGTTACCACTGTGCAGGCTGGTGGTGGTGGTGTAATGGTGTGGGGGATGTTTTCTTGGCACACTTTAGGCCCCTTAGTGCCAATTGGGCATCGTTTAAATGCCACGGCCTACCTGAGCATTGTTTCTGACCATGTCCATCCCTTTATGACCACCATGTACCCATTCTCTGATGGCTACTTCCAGCAGAATAATGCACCAGGTCACAAAGCTCGAATCATTTCAAATTGGTTTCTTGAACATGACAATGAGTTCACTGTACTAAAATGGCCCCCACAGTCACCAGATCTCAACCCAATAGAGCATCTTTGGGATGTGGTGGAACGGGAGCTTCGTGCCCTGGATGTGCATCCCACAAATCTCCATCAACTGCAAGATGCTATCCTATCAATATGAGCCAACATTTCTAAAGAATGCTTTCAGTACCTTGTTGAATCAATGCCACGTAAAATTAAGGCAGTTCTGCAAAAGGGGGTCAAACACAGTATTAGCTCTGTCCGCATTGAGAAGTTCAAAACACAAAGGCAAGATATATCGACGTGTAGTGTATCTATCTATGCAATATTTTATTGAGCCGTTTATTTTAACAGTTTAACATTTCAGTTACCGCGTGTGAAGAACAATACAATCTCTAGTCCAGTGTTGTGATCTAACAGACACCCGGTAGAAAGTAAAACGATTTACAGCAATAAACGCCAGAAAGATAAAGTCATTTTATGCGAAAACCATAAATCGTTATCTACAGATCAAGCATACTAGCATGAACATTTAATCATCTTGGAGAGAGTTTTGTGTTGAATGTTGTAACCGAACGCGACACGCAGTTTGAAAGCTGAATGGAGAGTGACAGAGCCGCAGCGGACGGAAGCATGCATTGAACTTGAATTTAATATTCATTTGCACCTCACATTAAACTATGGAATGGCTTCAGAACACTTAATATAGTGCAAGAAGCATGGATGATGATGCTTTATAATGTTTGTGTGCCTTTTGTGGGGCACTGGGGCTTAACAATAACACAGAATATTATACGCACATTATCGGATTTGGATCGGTCCTATCTGACCGATACCTGATCCGGCAAATAATGGCGGTATCGGAGCCGATACCGATACTGAGTATCGGATCAGTGCATCCCTACTTTTTATTCTGTGGCGGAAACAAGCTTCCATAGCTTATAGCCAAATTTAACTCAATTTATAATTGATGAACGTCACAATTATTGAACTGAATCAACACTGAACTGAACAATGACTTGTGTCTTCTTTAATGAAGTTTAATAGTCCTTATTTTCATCATAGTGAAGCTGCTTTAAAACATTCTGTATTATATAAAGTGTTATATAAAATACAAGTGACTTTACATTTCTATGAGAATGACAAGTTTGAGGCTTCAAGCGGGACAGTTTTTATTCATTCAGATACTTTAATGAAACAAGTGAGGCTTGTTAGAGGACAGTCACACGTGATGTGGAAAAGAGACATTCCAGGCCAGTGAATAGTGTCTCTCTGGTTCTCATTTAAGTGCACAATTATGAAGTCACAAACATCCTGAGGGGACTACCTTAGCCTTAAGACAGGGCGGACAAACTATCAATGTGATAATAAGGCACACAGTTACCACACATCTAGTTTTTGGCGATTAATGTTTGTAAAAACATGATACACTCATATCTAGTGTTCCTGTTCCTGGTACAGCATGCTTATAAGGCCAATGTCATGGATTAGATTTCAAGGAAACACCCAAAATTATACAATAAAACCCATAAACAAATCGATTTCCTTGAGTTATCTCTGTCATTGGCCACGTAGGTGAACTCTGGCTTAAGATTACTTGATCACAGGCAGATAAGGTCATCTATTGATCACATGACTGGTGTCAGATTAAGGAAGCAAAAATGAGTTGCTTATAGACGGATACAAGAAGCGCCTTCAACCTAACACAACATGTAAACAAAGACCTAGGCACATTTGCATAGTTTTGCATCTTCCTGTTGCTGTGCTACCAAACTGTGCATTGTCTATGAAATTAGATCCTCTAAGTCCTTACTGACGGTGAAGACAAGTGTGACCAACTGCAGGAGCAGCTGCAAAAGTAGCAGCAAATGGCACAAGGTTAATGTAGGACGTAGTCCACAGACTCAGATAACCAAAGCTCTCTTACTATGGCAGTTAGTAATCTCTCTCTGTTTGTTTAGGCTGACAACATTTTGGCGTATAGACACCAAGTCATGATAAATCCTGGTGAAACGGCATGTGATGTTGACACAACCCACAGCCTGATTTACAGTTCAGGGTTGGGATCAAACAAATTTCTGCTTTTCCAATGCAAGAAAGACATCCAACTAGTGGTCAGCTAGTGTTTTTAGTGGCTGATTTCTAGAGATTATTTTTTTACAACCTTAAATCGATAAATGTTCCATTTAAATTCTGAACTTTTTTGTGTAAATAAAGTTCTACCAAAAGTTAATTTAGGCATATATTCATTTGCTAAAATGTACATTTAACAGCATTATTTCTTTTTAGAGATTAAAGGCACAGTATGTAAGTTTCGCCTTCTAGAGGTCACTCATTCAAAACAAAGACGTAGTTTGATGACACAGTGAATGAGCGTGGAATCGTGGGAGTTGTAGTCTTGACTTCACCTCCACAGCCGATGGAAAGGAGTCCAACTGACTCGGGCAAAAATCATGTTCATGAATGAGCAGATATATTAAAGTTTTATTAACATTACGGTGGTATGAAGCACAGAGCCCTTGTGTGTGAATGCTAACGAGAAAGACCTGCGCAAAACACCGGTCTCTGAGCTTTTATTATGATTATGCTGCAGTCGGCCACTTCCACTCTTTTTGTTGCGCATGTAGGGTAACGTTTGTCTGGCTATCTTTTAAGATTGAACATTGGTCTGGGGAGTCTGCTCTGTATTTTCTACTGCACAAGAGGTGTGATCAACGGGCATAGTTCAAATGACTCTGTACGAAATTGGGTAGTCCTTCAACCAATCAATCAGACCATCGATCCATCACTTCTCTATCTGTCATTGTGTTAAACCCGCCAATAGCGCACCAGGTGGGTAAGCCGGTTTGTGATTGGTCCCCTCAAAATTGTAACAGAAGCAAGATAGAAATATGTACAGAAATCAAATCGCCGGCAGATTGGGCTGGGTTTACCCAGTCTAGGGTAACATAGCACTGTTTTACATGGTTAAAACAATAATACTAAATACATTTGAGTGCGTTAAAAGTTACATTATAACGTTACTTTGTGCGTTCTCTCTGTGGCTGGATATGAGAGACTTGTTGCACATTGCAGTAATCTAGATCGATATTAGAATATCATATTAATAAAAACAGGATGACTAAATTACATGCAATTAATTTTAAAATACATTGTATGATGGAGAAAGCCAAAGTCCCGATCAAGGAAAGTCTGTTCACTCGGCAGCCATATCTGCAATGCCTCTGGGCAGCTATTTTGGACATACAAGACCAAGTCCTATCTACTTGAATGGGGGAATCCTGGAATCTCAAAACCTGCTTGCCAAACTCACACATTTAATCCCACATTTCGAATCAGAAACAAAATCTAACATGAACTGTCCCATAAATGTTGTTTCTTATACTTAAATAGCACTAAAAAAAGCTTATTTTTCAGACTAAAAAAAGTGTAAATGTGCAAAGTCTCAGGTTTCTATGGGAACCGGAGCTTCTAACTGCAGTTGCAGTGACGCAATGACTTTACCAATCAGTAATTGGCTATTTTACTTCAGAAAGCGGGACTATTCCGCCATTGCGCGTTGCAGTTTCTCCCATTCATAAGTAATAGGAGTGAACAGTCTTTCTATATCTATAGTCTTTGAGAAAGCTTTCTCTGATTATGCTTTGTTAGCCACTTGACAAAATAGTGTTGTCTCTGAGCCATGATAAAAACATTACTCGCAGTGAAGAAAACGAGATTCAAACACTAAGACTAACCGTGCTGCACTGTACAACAATGTCTAGTTTTCTGTTGATAAATGTGTTCAAACAATTGCTCGGCTGTCTAATAAAACACATACTATATTAAAGCGTCTTTGTTGTTTCCAAGGTTCCTGCGGAAATCAAGGGTAGCGTGGATATGACGTCTTTGAATAGCTGATTTCTCTGGATTTGTAAGTAATGCAAGATACACAGGTCAACAAAATATTTAACACTGTTCTAGTGGTTTTTGAATATTTTAATTTAAAAATTGTACATTGTGCCTTTAACATTTAGTGAGAGTTCGATGACAGAGGTCATCTAAATGTAAAATAAGAAAAATTTGTATCTACAATTAAATAGACAATATTAAAACATTCACATACCTCGAATCAATTACAGCTCCACCCTTGCTCATGCAAAGTTAATGACATTAACCAGTAACAAATTAACTTATGAAGAAACAACCGTTGATGCTGACTGGTTCTTTTTTTTAATCTGCCCCGAAAGGTGATACTCAATCTGAAGCCTTAAATCCTGGTGAGAATGGTCAGTGAGCCGAGACAGCCAATGATATCCATCCCTCCAGCTCACCCCACTCACGGACCAGATCTTCAGCAGGTGGACAGACACACAGTGGACTGGAATAGGATGATTGGATCCTGGATCTGATCCAATTATCTTTGTAGCACTTGTTATCATGCATATCTTTTATAAACTGACCTCTGTTTACTAAAAGGACAAGTTGACCTGAATGCACACTTTCATCAAATACTGCTAGTGAGTGGCTGTGATTACAATTGGTTTACAAATATTAGCATAATCTACTGATGAGGTTTGTCATGTCAGCAACACCTTTGAAAGTCTAATTTTCTGTTAAGTTGGAGTGTAGTTTAAAAAAAAAGCTAAAGACAAGAATGAACCATCATAAAACATTAATAAATAAGACGTTATCTAATATATTGGTTTCGTTGATAAAAGCTATGACTCAAAACCTAGCACCACTAATATGTTTGCACCTTGCACAATTTTTGGGCGCGATCACATCAGTCTCAAAATGCCACACGACGCAGCTCTGAGACCTCAACCACAACACGTGTTCCGTCCATCACCGTGGAAACGGCTCAGTTTAATAAACGAAACACGCTTAATCGCTTTGATTAAAAGAATCCGGCAAAGCTCTTTCATTCCGCCTAGTCTGATCATTAGAATGTGATGATGATGATGATGATGACGATGACGCTCTTTGTTGGATGCGAACTGCGAAACGTCAAACGCAGCATCATCATCATCATCATGAGGATGCCAAGACATGCTTCTCCATCATCTTGCCTCATATCAATGAATTCTGTAATAAAATTCCATTTGCACACTTTAATTGTCATTCAGACACAGTAATGACGTGTAATATTCAGATTTGATGAAGCACTGCCGTTAGCCAGCTAGCGCTCCATTTATCGTTCAGTCGCCTATAAAGTCGCAGTAAACAAGAACAAAATGTTAAAACAATCCCCTCATTAAAAGCCTCTGAGGTTTTAAGATTATAGTACATGTGAGAGTAGCTGGCTAGAAAACGATGCCCGTTAACTCTCACCGGCGTTTAGTCTCTTACCTTCAGAGCCGGATCGACCGCTCAAGTTCCTCACTGCCAAGCGTAATGACCGACAGTTACCTCCAGCGCGTGCTGTTACACCCGGAAATATTGCGTCATCTGACTCCATATTTTTCAGCCAATAGTCGTCTGGACAATGAAGCAAAAGCGCATCATCCACTTCCTGTCGCTGCTAGTGCACTTCAGGTCAAAGCTACAGTTGTTCTAGTGATCATATTAATAATAAGTTAATAAATAAGTTTATTGTTCTGTAGTTTCATAAATAATTGTATCTTTTCTCTGAGAAAAGTTAATTGTAAAATCAAAATCATATTCTAAACAGTAAAGTAAGAATGTATTGCTGGTGTTTTAGGGTAATATAAGTCAGGATGTAATTTTAAAATAATATTCTTGTTCTGTAGTTTAAAAAAACTGAAAAAAACCTATTGTAGTATATGGAAAGCATCAGAAGCGTAAACAGAAGGCTCGCTAGAAATATGTTACAGCTAAATAGAAAACAACGAGACAAATGAACCAAAAACAAAGATCATTTTTTATTAGCTTCTATTTACATAGGGATATAAAACAATTCCAAGACTGCACAAAGCACTGTTGCTGTGTTGTAAATGCTGTGTTGTAGATTATACCACAACATAAAGCTGTTCAGTCCATTTAAGAGGGATCACTTTTTGCCTTCAACCATGATGATGTGGTAACCAAACTTTGTTTTCACAGGAGGATCTGTGTATACAGGTTTGTCCATAGTGCTGATGGGTAGTGCAAACGCTGCATCCTGAAACGGTCCCACCATCGATCCTCTTGTCATCCAGCCAAGGTCACCCTGTCATATACAAACCAAAACTTTAAGCTATGTAAGGCGCCATTAAGATATTTAGGCTGTCTTGATGCTTTCAAAAAAGCAGAATTCGAATAACAAATTACTGAGTCCATACTTTGATCAAAACTATAAAACAGTAGGTATATACACATTTCTGAAGGTACTAGGCAACAGATTCTTCCAGGTGAATTTTTTTTAGTTTTACTTTTATACAAATTATTATTATTATGAATATTTTATCAGATTTAGAATAGTAAGCATTTCATTGTCAACAATAGGGCTGGGTATCGATTCAGATGTTCCAATTTGATTCGATTTCGATTCACAAGCTCTCAAATCGATTCGATTTTCGATTCAACTCAATGAATATAGATTTAATACAAGTACTATAGGTATTTATAAAAAAGAACAGTGAACATAAGTTTACAAGTGGGTAATTAAAAAGAAATGAAGAGCCTTTTTACACTTTTTATTTTAGGTACACTCGGGTACATTTAAACAGAACCCATCTCTATATTGCAAATGCATACAATTGTTAAATACAATACAATTATGCCGCCCGTCATATGTGCAGTTACTTTTCATTCATGAGAAGCGCGTTCATATCTGGACACAAGTAGTTGCCGTGATAACGATTAACGAACAACAATATCTTAACGTGGACTAACTAAATCTGTTTATAATGTAAGCTATTAGGTTTGAATTATTGGTCCTACTGTATATTGACTTGAAATCTATTGATTTGAACATGTCTATAATGGTTAACATACGTGCTTAAGTAAACGCTCAAGTTTGATCATAATGCAAGGCAAGCATTCGCGTGTATGTGCTGTATTTTTAGCGTTTGTGTGCTTGGCTGTGGGGGTGTTGCAACGTCTGGGTGATGATGTCTCATCAAATGGTTTCGCAGATTTGTAGTATTAACTTACACAGCATTTCACCTCAGCATTACAAAAGGCGACAATGCACTGGAAGCCTCTCGCTTCTTTGTAACATCGCGCAAGGCAAATAAGAGGGTGACATCTAGTGGAGAAGATTAGTAATTAGATTTACGTTAATCTCATGTTCAATGTTTGCAGAAATAAATATGGAAAAAAATGTATTCGTGGCCTTTGAGAATCGATTTTGAATCAACCACATTTAAAAAAAAAAAACGATTAATTGGAAAAAAAATTTTTTTGCCCAGCCCTAGTCAACAAGTACCACTGTATGCTGTGCTTGTGAACAAATAAAACTGTTGTAGCAGTTTATGATACAGAACGGATAGAATAAAAGCTAGCAAAATATTATGAGAACTTTTATAGAATAATGGGTTCAGTGTTCGATGCAAATTAGATTTTGAGGGATTTTCCTGCATGGATAATGCATTGAGTGGCATCTTCTGATAAAACAAACAATATTTCTCATATCACACTGTTATAGACATGAAAAATATCTTACCCCTTGTCTGGCCTTGTCCTCACTGTATTGTGTTGCTACCTCACTGAAGCGCATACCAGATTTGAGTTTCTCCATTGCTTCCATACACTTGCCATGTTTTTCACACAGAATATGCCGAACCTATCAGTAAATAGACCCCAAAGCAAAAATGTAATTTATTTAAATAGCGGTTTGACAGTGACAATGAGACTTCACATCATTCATTAAAAGGGCTTTGAGACACCTTAGCAAATTTGCAAACAAATTTGCATACTGCACTATATTAAAACAAGATGGAAAAATTTAAAGCAACAATAGACAATGCCAATACAAGCATTTGAAATAATAAAAAAAGTGAAAGTTATTCTAATTTCATATAAAAATAAAAATATTAACATTTATAAATGAACATTTAACAAACAATGAAGACGTAATACATATTTACAAACTATATTTTATAAATGTATTCATATCTATAATATTCATATTATCATATAAATGTATAGTGGCAAGAAAAAGTATGTGAACCCTTACGGAATCTGCGAATAATTTTAACAAAATAAGAGAGATCATACAAAATGCAAGTTGTTTTTATTTAGCACTGTCCTGAATAAGATAGTTTACATAAAAGATGTTTACATATAGTCCACAAGACAAAAAACAAAACAAAACAAAAAAAGCTGAATTTATAAAAATTACCCTGTTTAAAAGTTTATGAACCATTGATTCTCAATACGGTGTGTGGTTATAACTGTTTTTGTTTTGTGATGGTTGTTCATGAGTCCCTTGTTTGTCCTGAGCAGTTACACTGCCCAATGTTCTTGAGAAAAATCCCCAGGTCCTGTAAATTCTTCAGGTTTCCAGCATATTTCGCATATTTGAACCCTCTCCAGCAGTGACTGTATGATTTTGAGATCCATCTTGTCACACTCAGGGACTCAAACGTTCACTGATGCATTAAGAGTCGGGGTGAAAACTTTAGAACAGGATTTTTCTTAATTTGTTTAAATATCCATCTTTTCATTTAGTACTGCTCTTCAGAAGCAACAGAATATAATTACATGTACAATTTACCTTGATCTTTTCATCCTCAGCGTGGATCTCAAAATCATACAGTCACTGCTGGAAAGGGATCAAATATGCAAAAGATGCAGGAAAACTGAAGAATTTAATCTTTCTTTTTCAAGACCAAGTAAAGAAAATGTAAGGAATATATTGAAGGGAACACAATATGTCAATGTGTTTTCTAAATGTAAATGTTGGGAGAAACACAATGAGTTGTATTAGGAACACTTGAAAATACAACTTCCAACAGATCTCCATTACTTTTTCATTCATCTGACAAAAAAAGTAGCTTGAATACCTCAGCTCTCGACCACTAGAATATGGACGTAACATTTACTTTTCCTTCTGATCACACAGAAAAAAAGTGATGTTCTTCCTCAGTATTCCTGTCTTGTTTTTCAGTGCAATAGTCTAAAGATTCTTAAATCAAGATACATTTACTGGATAAACAAAATGAAATAAAAAACGAGTTTATGCTTAAAACAAGAACAGATATCTACCAATAATAAACTTAATTCAAAGGGAAGTTTTCATAAATCACTGAAAGATATTTGTTCTTGTTTTAAGCATAAACTTATTCTGTTATTTCAATCTCAAGTAAATGTATCAAAGATGTTTAGAAATAGGTATTAGAAAGGAGGACAAAAATACTGATGAAGAAGATATAAATAACATTATGAATTTAACACTTTTCACTCTGCTTTGTAAGAGCAAGATTTTTTAAGACCCATAAAAACCCTGATTATAGTTTTTATTAATAGAATTCATTTTTAATCTTTATTTTAGCTTTCAGTTTAACTTCAGTTCAGCTAGTTTTAAGTATTTTTATGTTATTTTAATGTCTATATAGTTTTTATTAATTCGTATTTCAGTTTTAGTTTATTGCAGTATATCAAAGTTAAACTAAAAGAAGAGAAATGTTGCCTTGCCAACTAGCTGAAATATATATTTTATTTCAGCTGACATTTATTTTATTTTTAAGTGACGATGGTTTGAGTGAACCATAATAACTAATAAGACGTTTACCTTTACAGCTGTACCTCCTTTCTGAGCCTTCTCCTTCTTATCACTGTCCCCACTGCCTGAAGCAGCAGCCCCTGCAGAAATACACATCTATGTTAGCATCTAAAAAAGCACAAGGCCATTTACTTGTCCATATGTATATTTTTGAATTACCACATTAGGGTAATAGGACATCTGGACGCATTCTTCAAGCTTTTCACATATTTATACTGTTATATACTTATATAGCACAGTACAATGGCCAATACAATACATAATCGACTGAAGTGTTTAATTAAGCTGAAATAGTGTAACAATGTTTACAATCAGTTAGCCACAGACACGAAGCTAATTAGCTTCAGCAGTTAGCATATAGTAATGCAACACTCAAATAAACATGCCATAAATTGGGATATGGTGTTCGTTAAATTTTGTTAATTCAGCATCATACATTTGTTGTTTACCTTTAGCACCTTTGCCACCCTTTCCTTTAGGAGGCATTTTCTATCTCCTCGTGTCGGATGTGTTTCCACTGAACCCTTAGCTAGCACACAGGAGCTTGTAACTCAGATTCCCACGCGGTTAGCCTGAAAATTGCGGGGCAGCTTCCTTTTTTTTTTCCAGCGTACAGTTTACAGTATAACGTTACGTTGTTTCAGTCTGTATTGTGTAGTAAAAAGCAAATGCAACAACATTAGCCGAATATAAGAAAGTGTAATATAGTGCAAAATGCAAACCTTTGCGCAGACATGAGTGGAAAGGATGCGCTTGAATACATTTAAGATACATGAACGGTTTTCTGGTTTCCCTTCAGCGATGATCGATTTTTTTTATTTAAATTCATGGTGATGACCAGTGTATGGGTTAATATGTTTTAATTACAGCTGTATTTTTGTATGTTATGTTTAAAGCAGATTATAATAGTATGCGTATCAATGCTGCGCAAATGTATCCCACCGAGGATGCTCGTGAACCACCGAACACAGCCTCACGGTGACGTCATTCTAATACTTTTGTGAACGGTATAGATTTTTATTGCAGAAAAAAACACTTAAAATGTTCGATGTGATTAGTTTTGCGCAGTTATATTTTAGATTACGCATTCTTCATTTTGATTTAACAATTTCTTCGCCTTTAGGCAACTAAAATTTCGGAACGAACCGGATTCCCTTTTGTTGAGAATGAGCTGTTGTCATGGTTACATGAAGACAACACAGCCGCCTTCTGCTCCTGACACGACGCATTGTCTTAAAAATAAAATAAAAACTAATTCAGGGTAGGTTTTTTTGTCCATAAGGCACGAGGACCCAAAGGTAATACAGATTTTAAAGATGTTTGCTTTCGAAAAGGTTTATTGTCACTTTGGCTAGTTGGCAGAACGAACTAGTTTATTAATTTGTATGATCATAATAAGTTAACTGTTTGCCAACATATCTGGTGATTCCTTTTCTTATCCAGCAGATTAAGATTCAATAATCACATCCAGCTCTCAACGAGACAAAATAAATGTTTCTGCAGCCAGTAAGGGCATAAAGAAGATGTTTGGTGAATGAATAGGTTCAAGACATGGAGAAATATGATAAAGTCCTGGATCTTGGCAGAGGAGGAGCAGGTGTTGTAATGTTGATGAAACAAGTTGATACAAAGAAATTATGTGCAGTTAAGAGAATACACGTGGACAGTTCCCGAAAAACAAAGACCAAAGATGTTTTGTTGCAAGAGGCAGATATTCTCAGGAGCTTGAAGCATCCTCATATTATAACATGGATTGACACTTTTTTTGACGCAACTAATGAGAATATTTACATTGTTATGGATTATTGTGACGGTGGAACATTGGATGACCACATTAAAGAGCAGAAGAGCGGGGAATTCTTTGCAGAATGCAAAATTATGAACTGGTTTGTGCAAGTTGTCATGGCCGTCAGTTATATCCACTATGAAAAGATCCTTCACAGAGATATCAAGCCGTCCAATGTGCTGTTAACCAAGAGAGGGGTGATTAAGCTTGGGGATTTTGGAATATCAAAGATTATGAACCACACGCTGGATATGGCCTCCACCTGTGTGGGAACCCCCAGTTATCTGAGTCCTGAACTCTGTCAGGATGTCCCATACAGCACCAAATCTGACATATGGGCTGTTGGCTGCCTACTATATGAGCTTTGTGCCCTCAAACCAGCTTTTGAAGCTAAAAATCTCCTAAGTCTGTTTTATAAGATCATAAAAGGGGAGTACATCAAAGTCCCAGAGAGGTATTCAGAAGACATCCATAAATTAATCGGGAAAATGCTGTCCTTGGTTCCTGAGAACAGACCGAGTGTGAGCAGCATGCTTAGTATGACCTATGTGCAAGAACATCTGGGAAACTTCATCGAGCATCAGGAGAAAGAACTTACAAAGGTGACTGCTGAATCTAGACCTCAAACAAAAGAAGACTTTAATGTGGAAAACGCACCTGTGGAAAGCAGAACAGATACTGCCTCAGCTGTCTCTGACAAGGCACTGCAAATAGAGACATCATGTAGTGCTGAGGAGGAAGTGGCCCATGAAGGAACAGAGTCTGATTATTCAGAGGACTTTGACGAACATGATAGCTATGCGTCCTCCGAGGATGTTTCAAGGGAAGATGTCTCCTCCAGCCTTGCCAATGTGGTTGAAGAGGCATTTGAGGAACCTAGTGGTAAGGGTGTAATGTTATTAATACTCTTTTTCATTGTTTTATCATCATTATTATTATGCTGCAACATCCAAGACAACAGGCAGATGGTGATCTAAGAATGATTTCATATTTTTTGCTGGCTTTTCTAACACCTTTGAGTATTCGCTGCATGTTTTTTTTTTTATTACAGTTGTGCCTGATGATGAGGACATCTCTGACTATCCAGATGACTTTGAAGAAGCTGAGGAGGATGACCTGGCTGAGGTAGTCAGCTACGCCAGAGATGCCATGAACTGTGTTCCAGAGAATGACCCGTTTGATGTGGAACTGGAGCTCAAAGATGCAGGCGGTTTCTCTGTCACAATGAAACTGTTAAAAGAGAAATACATGGGTAAACATTCACATATACAGTTGGAAGCACTTTATTTCGACGGTCCACTTTAGACATTCTACTAATTATAAGTAACTTTGCAACTACATGTTAACTAACTCTCAGAGTATTAGTAGACTGGTAGGTTAGGTTTAGTATAATAGGTTGACATGTATTTACAAAAATGGTCCTCATCAGGCATTCTACTGACTAAGTAACTTTGTAAATACATGTCAACCTATTATGCTAAACCTAACCTAGAGAGTTAGTTGACATGTAATTGCAAAGTTACTTATAGTTAGTAGAATGTCTGAAGTGGACCATCGAAATAAAGTGTAACCATAACATTTGATCACTGATTATTTATTCACTTGATATTTCCTTGGTCTGTCTTAATTATATTTAACTTCAGTTATTAATTTAACAACCTGCTTCAAATTTAGTGTTAACAGTCAAATTAGATTTTTTTTTTTTTTTAAATCAAGGTTGCAGTGGCCTAAACAGAGAGAATAATGATTACTGATATTATTGTTTCAGAGCATTTGAATATACAGACATATCAGTGTAGTTCTGAATACTGTTTGCCAACAAATCTAGTTCTCAGAGCGTCACTGCATAGGTAAGTAAATGTTGTTCTGCTTTCTGAATGTATAGAGGACGTTGGAGCCTCAGTCTATGAGGAAATCAGTGAGCACTTTCTGAATGGCCTCACGCCAGAAGACCTGCAGCCACAGTTCCAGCACATGATCGGGACAGACCATCTGGAGACCTGCTACCTCATTTTCAACCTTGACCAAGAGACCACATGCTGAATCATGCCTGTCCAATTTAGAGAAAGTCATTTTCCTTGTTTTAAAAGTCAGTGTTGACGTAATAATGAACTTCAGCAAACGCTGGAATTTAATGAAGCTTTCAGAGTATATTATATACAGAATTTTGTAATATATGTATAACTGATATTATAAAATAGTGTGATCTTATAGATATTTGTCATCAAGAACATGTTTACCAAGCATTCAGTACTCTTTTGAAATTGTTACCTAGTATAACCAGTAGGTGGCACTCTATAGTAAGAAAATGTGTAGTCTGGTGTTACATACCAATCCAGATTTCAAAAAAACCAAAAACAAAAAAAAAAAAAGAAATGCACCATAGTTTCCCATCTTGGCATTATCAGTCACATCAGAGGGACTGAAGTATAAAACTACTGCCTTTTTAATACCCTATATAGTGGATACAGAAATTCATTATATCAGTGGCAACCCATTTCTCTACATTCTTATTTACAAAAATGTGAAAACAGTGGAGAATATCATGTGAACATTCCTTGCTGTGCTTTCACTCGACTACTGAAATGTAAAAGAGAAGACATTTGCTGAATCTGTAAATTTATGGGTCACAGCTGCAGTTGTTTTCCACTTAAGGCGTTTTCCCTTAAACTTGTCCAGATCATTCCAAAAGGGGATTAATCAGTGCGATAGAGAAACTGTAACTGTATGAATGACCCTGTATTATATTTCATATAAGAATGTTCACAATCTACCCCCAGAGGAATGTGTGTTATCAAGCAGGATTAGCATTGGAAAGCTGCATCAATTATACATTTTGCCATTATAAAACATCTCACATTATGTTTTTTTGTCTGTAGATGGTCTTCACATTGTGTTTTAATATCTCTAAAAATACAAACTTAAACCTAACTTGAATCAAGGTTTCCTTTGATTTTACTCAAAATTGCATCAGTCCCAGCCAGGTAGGGCTGTTTTTGATTTGTATCATGGAATGAAAGGCCTTTTGATAAAGACATGAGAGTCTTTTTTTTTTTCATCAAAAACTAAAGGCCATGTTAATGTAGTATGTGCTTTTATAGATGAAGTGGAAAAAACAGCTGAGGAACACCTCTAGCCACAAATGAAGACCCATCTTACAAACTTAAAAACCTGTTTGTCACTTAAACGTAAGTTATCCACTACAAAGAAAAACAGCTCTGAACATTAAAAGTGTAAAGTCATTCCCACAAAATACATGTATTTTTAATGCAATGTTCTGAAAGGAGTCAAACATGGACTGAGTCATTCAGGGTAGAGTGTTAAACATTTCCATAAGCCTGATGGATTGTTTCTTTATTTATCTGCCTATGCATTTAGAAGAGTGGATGAGAGACCAGAATAGATGCAAACAAGTCTGAGACCACTTCAAGTAGCAATCACCTCTATGCCGTGTCACTTTAAAATCTGTCAATATTTCATCCATAGTAAAACTAGCTACCGGGAGAGCTTGTCACTTCAGTGTCTTCAGGGCTTTGTACAAAGTTTGATGCATTATTGATTGATTTCTGCACGAGTGCTCCACCCTTTAGCTCAACTTTCTTGTTTTGTTTGCATATTATTCAAAAGTGAGGTTAGGATCCTAATTAAGAGTTTTTATTCATTTTTGAGTTGGAGTTTTGACATGC
Source organism: Paracanthobrama guichenoti (assembly GCA_018749465.1). NCBI lineage: Eukaryota > Metazoa > Chordata > Actinopteri > Cypriniformes > Gobionidae > Paracanthobrama > Paracanthobrama guichenoti. The sequence goes on along the minus strand of CM031956.1, from coordinate 13,641,857 downwards.
ATTTCTAAAAGTTTCTTTATTCACTTGTGTTGTTGTTTTCCTTGGTGTGTCCTAATTATATTTTACTTCATGAATTGGTAAATTAAACAACCTGCCTACTCTTGGAATAGTTTTAGCATGTTATTGAATATGACAATACTAATGTATTTGGAATTGGCGAAGACTCGCTACTGCTAATACACAGACACAATGCTGTGAGCATGTAATATGCTGCTGTTGCATTAATAGACAAATAAATATTGTAGCTGATCTAGGCAGGTGGAGCTGGGGAGGTGGAGGGTTTCAGAGGAAGCAGACTATCTCATTGGCTGCAGGATCAGCAGAGGCCAATCAGTTTGTGCTATGTGGTAATGATGTGATTGCTGGGACCTAAAGTACCTATCAACCTCCGTCCTCTAGAGTATATATATATATATATATATATATATATATATATATATATATATATATATATATATATATATATATATATATATATATATATATATATATATATACACACATATATACACACACACACTATATTGCCAAAAGTATTGGGACATCCCTCCATCATTGAACTCAGGTATTCCAATCACTTCCATGGCCACAGGTGTATAAAATCAATCACCTAGGCATGCAGACTGCTTCTACTAACATTTTTGAAAGAATGGGTCATTCTCAGGAGCTCAGTGAATTCAAGCGTGGTACCGTGAATGGTTGCCACCTGTGCAATAAGTCCATTCGTGAAATTTCCTCACTACTAAATATTCCATGGTCAACTGTTAGTGGTATTATAACAAAGTGGAAGCAACTGGGAACAGCATTGAAGTGGTAAGCCATATAAAATCACGGAGGGGTCAGCGCATGTTGAGGCCGCACAGTGCGCAGAAGTCGCCGATTTTCTGCAGTCAATAGCTACAGACCTCCAAACTTCGTATGACCTTCAGATTAACTCATGAACATAGAGAGCTTCATGGAATGGGTTTTCATGGCTGAGCAGCTGCATCCAAGCCTTACATCACCAAGTGCAATGCAAAGCATCGTATGCAGTGGTGTAAAGCACGCCGTCAATGAACTCTAGAGCAGTGGAGACGGGTTCTCTGGAGTGATGAGAATCATGCTTCTCTATTTGGCAATCCGATGGACGAGTCTGGATTTGGCGGTTGTCAGGAGAATGGTACTTGCCTGACTGCATTGTGCCAATTGTAAAGTTTGGTGGAGGGGGGATTATGGTGTGGGGTTGTTCGTCAGGGATTGGTTCGTCGACTTGACTGGTCTGCACAGAGTCCTGACCTCAACCCGATAGAACACCTTTGGGATGATTTAGAACACAGACTGAAGACCAATGCACTTCTAGAAGAATGGTCAAAAATTCCCATAAACACACTCCTAAACCTTGTGGAAAGCCTTCCCAGAAGAGTTGAAGCTGTTATAGCTGCAAAGGGTGGGCCAACTCCATATGAAACCCTACGGATTAAGAATGGAATGTCATTAAAGTTCATGTCCATCAGTGCATGTAAAGGCAGACATCCCAATTTTTTTGGAAATATAGTATACTGCATATATATATATATATATTCTTGACTATACTATATATAGTTTTAACATGCAAATTGATTGAAAACCTTTGTTTTATAGCAAAGTTTTTTCTTATATGCCATATATTATCAATGTTTTTATAATTCATCAGCTGGATAAAATCATTCTGAAAATGATTCTAATGATATCATTTCTCTATATCGTTACCGCTATAACTGTAATATTGAGAACAATTTTCGTTTTTCGTTATCTTTATAATTAGCATCCTTAATTCAGGAAAGTCCTATTTAACAGTCATTATATTCCAAACCAAAGAGAACGGAAGTGCTGCAAAGAGAATGGGAGGAAACTCATGCAAACATGCTTCCTTTGACCTTTAATAGACAGCACATGTTCTGGCCTTTATTGGGGTGAGATTTCTCTGCTAGATATCTTAGATAACTTTACTGCTCCTCACACATGTGTTCTATTGAAAGCTGTATGTTTAAATTCCTTATTTGCTTATCAGAAAATATTTGAATGGAAAATTCATTGGTTCCAGCAGTACTCTAAATCTCTAACACACTTGGCTAGATTCATTCAAGACCACAGGAAGGAAGTAAAGAAAAAGAGTCAAGCTCACAGCATAAGATTTGTCCCTCTTCCAAGCAGAGGAATTCTACAAACCTCCAGGCTGACTTTTGTATGTCAGAGCTCTAAAATATTGATGTGCCATTGTTTCCGGTGAAACAGCCTCACTGGAGACCAGTGAGTATTAGAGAAGTGAGCTGGAAGATGGTGACAGTAGCCTGCACTCTAACCTGCTCTGGATGCATCTCCAGGGACCACATCTCCCTGTGAAAATCCACCATAGTCTAACCCCAGATCAGAGGGACTAAAAGCAGTGACGAAAATTACATTGAACTCATCAGCTACAACTGTGTAGAAAGCAAATTGCTTTATCCAGTGGAAGAATAAAAGCCACACATACAAGAAAGGTTGATGGCACTTTACCTGATCTCACCATCTGGAGCTGACGTTAGGTTAAAAATAACTATGACAACAGCTGTCTGAATGGCTTATATCAGGACTGCACAACATGAATCTAACCATGAAACCATACAGCACAGATTTATATACAGTCCAGCTGTTAAATATATAGGCTCATAGGTGTTCCTACTTTGAATAGCCATATGCTCCAATTCATTTAGAAAAAATGAGGTAAATTATATGGAAGCCTTTTTACGCCTCATAGTACAAAAAAGTAATTTGCGATGATCACACAATGTGACTTGATATATTGCAAGTTGACTGCAATATTGTTTCTCATAATTGTTTTATAACGTTCAGTTGTAAAAGGTTGTGATTTGACATAAATATGAATATGACTATATTTTATTCTCCTCAATGTGAATTTATAACTCACAATATGACTTTATATTTCCCAATAGTGATTTTATCTCACAGTGTGACTTTAAATCTCACAGTTATGATGCTTTTTCTCATAATAGTGATTTTATAACTCACATTTGTGATTTTATAGGCCTGTCTTACAATGACTTTATACCTTGCAATACAACTTATTGCAAGGTATATTGCAAGGACTTAAGATCTCACAAAATCCAAATGATTATTTCTCACAATGACTTTATAGCCCATTGTTTCTCATAATTGCATCTTCACATGTCACAATATGACTTTTATATCCACGTGATTTAAAAATCTCCACGTGAAATAAAAAAATCACCATGTTGTCATTATCATGTGACCTACCAGCACCAGTTACGTCGCTTCACTGCCATTCACAAATCCTCTCCCATGGCCTCATGGGATAGTAAAGTGTCTGAAGTGCACACTTCAGAATCTCGCCAGAAGAAGTAGGTCATCCGGGTACTTTTTGCCTGCTCTTTTATAAGTACTGTGAATTCGGACATACTTCATTTAAGACATACTGTTTTTAGCCTACTATATAGTAGGGAAGGGAAGTATGCAATATTGGATGCAGCCGATGTTTCTTATAAACATGCTTCCATAGAAATCACCAAGTAATGTGCCTATAAATAATGCACCCTGTTTCACATTAACAGAGAAAATGTAAAGTGGGAAGTTTAATAAGTAGGCCTACTGTAAAAAGTGACTAGAGAACAGTGTTCACGTTTCCCCTCACCCTGCAAGACACGTTAATCACAAATGATGAGAGCAGGTCGAAAGCAATTACATGTTAGAAAGTGGTGTCATGGCACATAATTTCACTTTATTACCTGACATGAAGGAGACCTTGAGGTGTGAGTCTCGTTTTAAAATCTCCGCCTAGACTTAGGGTTGCGGTGGGGCAGTTTAATAAGAGCTATTGTAGATGTCCTTGTAAATGATCAGCGTCAACAGAGTGCACTTTATGGAGTTTGTAGTGTGCTCCTGAGCGGATTATCCAATGACGGGAGGTGAAAGGGGTCTTTACGCCTTTCAGACGTACGCTGAGACTGGCAGAATGTAATTTCCAACTTTATATAATTGATTTCAGAGTGCAAAACGCTGACACCCCTGCCACAATGTGGTAAAATGTGCCACATGAGGGATTTTGTGGATATTATCATTGAAATAGGTATTTTAAGTCATGTATATGGACAGACTGTTCTCTGGTTCAGTGTTAGTATTTTGTCCTTCAGTGACAGTTGTCTCATGAGAAAGTGTTTAAAGACCCCCTATGTTAGATTACAGGATGCAGCAGGGAGCAAGATCGATTTTTTCTCCCCTCAGATCCTTTAATCCAGTTTATCGGAAGTCCAGTAATACTCAGCACAATATTGTGATATTAAAGGGTATTGGTCCCATTTTCCTATTGTGGTTGCAGCTCCATAATCTTCCTGTGAAGGTATCTCACAGGAGCTGGATCCATATCTCACAATAATTGGTGCAGGTCAATTTGGACCTCTCAAAAGTGGAGTGTTTGATGTATTGGAACAGTAATAAGCCTAATGCAGTTTTGCAATCCCTCAGGCATCTCTTCAACATTAGGATTTCCTTGTTGTTTGTTTTTGATTCACTCAATTCACAGTGAAGCTCTCATTGGATGGTGTGACATTTGAAAGCTTAGAAGCTTGTGCCCATAGAAGAACATAGTAACACTATTCCACTGCAAATGGCATTTGTGTGTGTGTGTGTGTGTGTGTGTGTGATTAGACTTTGTATCAGTCTTCAGGAACAAAACAATTGACAGATAAATGCCTACTTCCCTTCTATATGGCAGGGGAGAAGTATTATGTGAAATGACCAGATGACTTCTGCCTACTTTTCTACCACTTCTGAAGTGTACATCTGATGAACATGGGAGAGGAGATGTGAATGGCTGTGAAGTGACGCAACTGATGCTGTAGGTTACATGACAATGACAACATGACGGATGTAGAACGTCTGGATTTCATTCATAGGCCCATGAGCCACAAGCACCCTTCTGAAATCTAAAATGACAAATGGGACCCCCTACAGCTTTGTAGACTTCACGATCACACCCACGCAGCAGCCATTGTAATGTCAATGTGTTGACTTCACTGCCTTCAACACTGCCAAAGGAACTGTCAATATTTTGTCTAAAATGTACATTTTCAGCACTAACTTCTTGTTTAGCTATTTTATAAAAGCAACATGACACTGTAAACTGTTCCTAACTGGATTTAGATCCAGCATACATAAGGCCAGTAGAACTCACAATGATAACAGTCACTATGAATAAATAAGATTAAAAGTTGTGAGAATACAAGAGCTTTGTTTCAACTGAAGCTTAAACCGAAGTGCTTTTTATGTTTAATATTGGACAAGGACAAGCAGAACTGACCTCCGCAGTGACCAAAGACAGCTTTCACCCTTCCAATGGTTATATAAAGTCCTAAACCATAATTCTCCATGGACCACTTCACATCTCATTTTACAGCGGTATGAAAACCCACATTTTTCTCAGTGGGTGGTGGCGGTTTTATAAGGGCTTTGGAAGCGTTCTCACTGGGGGAATCCCATGTTGTGTGGAAACGGCAGAGATTCTGAGAAGTCTTGTCTAAATTGAAGATCTGTAGAAGGAATTTGATGGACAACTTTCCCTTCCAAAATTGCTATCTAAGAAGAATGTGCTGTGCTTTCACCTACCACTGTAAGCCGTGAGCAGCCAGAAACCATTAGTACTTTTTGCATGTGTGAAGCTTTGCATGAATGGCATTTAAGTACAGTAAAAAGCTAAATTAATGTCTAGAAGGCAAATAAAGTTCATTGCTTCAAGTTTAATTTGCCATTATCGAAAAACAAAGGGTGATGATGGCAGGCATCTTCGATGTGCCAGAGAGTGAATGTTGCTCATAACCTTTTCAGACCTCTCTTGCGTAATTATGATTAGAAGAGAAAGGCAAACAGACAAACTTTTAACAAATAACCATCTACACAGTCACCCATGCAATTATCTTTATGTTTTTTAATCTCAACATCCTTAATTTAAACTCCTTTAAAAGCCATTTCAGCTGACTTCAGATGCTTTCTCAGTATGGCTGTCTGTGATTTACCCATGCAGCCTGCAACAGTGTGATGCAATCTGTAGTGCAAATGATCTAATTAGTAAAATATCTTGATTACTTAGATCCGAGAAGTCTGCATGTCTTGCTCCTTATGGTGGAAGCTTGTCAATTAGAGAGTTGTTTGCTTTGCCTGATTGTAAATGCGTGAAGGGTTCTTGTCTTTTTATGGAGTGCAGAGACTGCTAGCAGGAGGCTGGGATATAAGCCGACCCTCGTTTGGTAGAAAGAACAAGTCACTCCAGTGCATGAGGTCAGGTCATCCTCTTTTCACCACTCTTTCTCCTTCAAACACTCTATCTTTCCATTGCTACAGGAATCACAATGGGTGAAGGCATTTCAAATGCTGTTAAGGAACAATGATGGTTTGGTATAACCACCTGCCACTAACAGAGGTGCAATATTATACAAATAGTGTGAATATAAGGTAGTATGCATCATGGAAACATGGAGCATTTGTTCTGTAAATATATTTAGTGTGGTTCTTTTGAGGGTATGGGAGAGAAACTGATTCAATCAAATTGCAATGAGTCAGAGATTAGAGCAGACTAAAGATTTAAGTGCAGATCATTTAACAAACTACTGATACTTCACAGTAAAAAAGGCAGAGGCAATTGAGACCAGAAACAAACAGCATGGTTTTTAAGTGCTTTTAAAAGCATTTACATATATAAATATACATACAGTTTTTAAATTAATAAAATAAATGCACTTTATTAAATATTATTACAATAATTATTTTCTATTTTGCTTAAGAAACAAGGGTGATTATTAGCAATGTTGAACACAGCTGTGCTACTTAGTATTTGAGCAAACAGTGATACTGTCTTATTTATACTTCTATTCTTAATGAATAGAAAGTTCAAAAGAACAGCATTTATTTAATTTACTTTACTGTCACTTTTGATCATTTTAACGCATCCTTGCTGAATAAAAGTATTTCTTTCCATCTTTAAAAACAAAACAAAAAAAAAAAAACCTCACTGACCCCAGAATTGTGAAAATTAGTGTATACAATAACTAAAACCATAACATTTTCTAACCTCCTATGGGTTTGCAACATGCATACAATGCATGAACCTAAGATGCACTAAGAAGAATAAAATCAGTTTAGACATGTGTAACAGTCAATGTATCATATGTGGATTATTCCCAGGTCACTAAGCTTCTCTAATCTCAGCCTTATTTCTTTATATTTCACAGACACAAATAATGGTACATTCAACATGACACATTTCCTCAGGAGGAGTTGCAGGGGCCAAAGAAAGACTTCACGAGCTGTTTGCCTCAAGATGTTCTATTTGTTCTCTCGTATCAATGAAAAAATAAAATAAATGGATTTATCATTGATGATAAATCAGATATCATTTTGAGAGAGATACCAGTCTTTTCCTGAGTCATGATCTCCGGCATGAGTAGTGGTAAATCTGTCTTCACAACACAAATTTGATACTTTTCAGTCCGCAGTCTGTTGTGTTGAAAGATCAGCTTGATTCAAGGACAAAGTACATTAGAGAGTTCTGAACCACGCAAAAGCCTAAACCGCTTTATATCTGTTGAATAGCTTTCTTTGTATGTGGTTGCCCACACTGTTTTCAGTGTTTTTCCAAAATCTAATGCTCTAAAAACTGAAAATTTAGCAATACAGCAGGGTCATCAACAGGAGGTCTATGACTGTGCTGTAGGGGGCCTGGCAATTATTATTTATACTAAATTTTTGTGAAAAAAAATTTAAAATCTCTATTAAACAAAAATACCATATCAAATAATCTTCAACTAAAGTTAAGAAGCTAATTGTGTCCCACATTAAAATACATTAAGTAAAATTAAAATGGTACTAGAAAATAGTTCAGTACATATATGATCATTATTTTAACAGCTTGCAATGTAATCATAACATGGTACAATATGGAGAGCAAAAGTCTTACACACACACACACACACACACACACACACACACCTAAAGGATTATTAGGAACACCATACTAATACGGTGTTTGACCCCCTTTTGCCTTCAGAACTGCCTTAATTCTACGTGGCATTGATTCAACAAGGTGCTGAAAGCATTCTTTAAAAATGTTGGCCCATATTGATAGGATAGCATCTTGCAGTTGATGGAGATTTGTGGGATGCACATCCAGGGCACGAAGCTCCCGTTCCACCACATCCCAAAGATGCTCTATTGGGTTGAGATCTGGTGACTGTGGGGGCCATTTTAGTACAGTGAACTCATTGTCATGTTCAAGGAACCAATTTGAAATGATCTTGTGACATGGTGCATTATCCTGCTGGAAGTAGCCATCAGAGAATGGTTACATGATGGTCATAAAGGGATGGACATGGTCAGAAACAATGCTCAGGTAGGCCGTGGCATTTAAACGATGCCCAATTGGCACTAAGGGGCCTAAAGTGTGCTAAGAAAACATCCCCCACACCATTACACCACCACCACCAGCCTGCACAGTGGTAGGTAACAAGGCATGATGGATCCATGTTCTCATTCTGTTTACGCCAAATTCTGACTCTACCATCTGAATGTCTCAACAGAAATCGAGACTCAGACCAGGCAACATTTTTCCAGTCTTCAACTGTCCAATTTTGGTGAACTTGTGCAAATTGTAGCCTCTTTTTCCTATTTGTAGTGGAGATGAGTGGTACCCGGTGGGGTCTTCTGCTGTTGTAGCCCATCCACCTCAAGGTTTCAAGAGTTTTCAAGAGTTTTATTTGTCACATACACAGTTATATACAGAATATACAACCGGCAGTGAAATGTAAAGAGGTTGTGCGTGTTGTGGCTTCACAAATGCTTTGCTGCATACCTCGGTTTTAACGAGTGGTTATTTCAGTCAAAGTTGCTCTTCTATCAGCTTGAATCAGTCGGCCCATTCTCCTCTGACCTCTAGCATCAACAAGGCATTTTCGCCCACAGGACTGCCGCATACTGGATGTATTTCCCTTTTCACACCATTCTTTGTAAACCCTAGAAATGGTTGTGTGTGAAAATCCCAGTAACTGAGCAGACTGTGAAATACTCAGACCGGCCCATCTGGCACCAACAACCATGCCACGCTCAAAATTGCTTAAATCACCTTTCTTTCCCATTCTGATATTCAGTTTGGAGTTCAGGAGATTGTCTTGACCAGGACCACACCCCTAAATGCATTGAATCAACTGCCATGTGATTGGTTGATTAGATAATTGCATTAATGAGAAATTGAACAGGTGTTCCTAATAATCCTTTAGGTGAGTATACACACACACACACACACACACACACACACGCACACACACATGCACTCACACACAAATATTATAGAAGTCAATACCTTTTTGTGTCTCATCTGGCTCAGGAAAAATGGCCCATCACTCAATGTTATGTGCCATTCAAAGAGCTGTCAGTGAGAAAAAAACTGCACAGAAATAAACCCAATGTAACTTGTCCACAGGACAAGTGTTACTTATAAAGGGTTGCTAGGTGCAAACTGTTGAGGCATACGCAGGCATACGCTTACAATGCTAACCATGTCTGAGGATGTTGTGATGCAAGTGTGTAAGATTACATGACTCATGCAGCAAATGAACATGACAACGAGACAGTAATATATACTGGGACACAATGAAGTTTGAGCCTTTAGCCAATGATTTCACAGCGCTGCAACATTATGAAGCAGACTTGCATGCTATCATACAGAAACACAAGGCAAAATCAGTTTTAGTTATTTCAAAGTGGGTTTATGGAGGTCACAATGCATTATTACACACAAATATTACCCAAAAGAACCATAATATTAATGACCTTGATTAGCTTTCCTCCCAAAAGGTACTGCATGTAATATTATGCGCACGCACGCACACACGCACGCACGCACACACGCAGCATTAAATCATGGCATCATACATTTTTATATAGAAGTCAACCATGACCATTGTCTCAGAAGAGCTATAGCTGATATGAAATATGTTATTGAAATGTAATCTTTCTTCTTTCACTAAAGAGCTGCATAAAAACACCTGCCACATTTGAATTACAGGGACTAAATTGACTGAAATATTGAATTATAACAAAATATCATGGTGTTCCTTTCCAATACCATAATTTTACCACAGTACATCCACAATATGTTTGTAAATGCGTCTACACATCTATAATAATCAAAATTTTAAGTATCTCCTCAGAAAAGAGTAATATATATTCTCCTCATAACATTTCTAGATGAACCCCTCTGAGGTGTGGCATTTTATTTGCAGTACTTGAGAAGAAATGGCAAGCTCACTGAAGGGCATCAAAATACTTCAAAAGTTCCCTCTCTCGAATCTGTTGTAAACTCTTACCCAGAATGATGCGAAGCTCTTCTGAGACAATGGTCATGGTTGACTCCAGAGAGAACAACGGTGCGGCACACCGACACAACAGACTGGTGCAGAGCCACTGAAGCCTGAGGAAGACAACAACATCCTGCTTATCTGTCCTCTGAGGAGAAGACACGTGCACTGGAGTCTCACAGGAAGGACAGCAGCAGCCTCCAGCTGTGTGCATCTCCACAAGCACCTACGCTTGATCAATGACTTAATGTTTTAACTCATCTCTTCTATTATACTCAGGGATAATGTGGCTAGACAAGCACAGAGGGTTGACATAGAGGACAAACACACCTGGCAGAACTTAACACTGCTGATTGCTACTGCAGTAAATTGTGTTTACAGAGCGCTCCGCAGGGGCACATTTACACATTTAGTATAAGGCCGTCTACATTTTTAGCACACAATCAATATTTTGTGTTCTTAATTAGCAAGCATTGCTAATTGGCTCGGGAATTGATTAAATCAGGAAATGTGGGCGTTACATATCAGAATGGTGCCAAGTGGTTGGAGGGGCTTTAACGTATTAGTGATCCCAACTAAGAAACGTAGTTTTAGGGCGTTTTCACACCTATAGATTGTTTGATTTGTTTCCTGAAACAGGGACATAATTTGTTATAATGTTGCATTTTCTTCTTGGTTCAGTTCACTTTCACAAGGCAACATTTCAAAGCATACCAAAATGCGTTTATGTAAGTCATATGTGAGTACAACTATCCTCTTATTGGTCAGAGTTTCCTCTGCGTCATCCATCAAGACAGCTGACAAGTTCGCTCCATGAGGTTATTGTGGCTTTATTTGTAACTGTTGAGACACACGCAAACACTATGAATATAGATCTCATTCCCGCTGTAAAATTAGCCTGTACTACATTCATATTAATACAGCATCAAATTCAAACATTAGACGATACAGGTGAGTATACAGGTGATGGTTAAGGTGTACAGGTGAAGGAGGGGATCACTAGAGACTGGAAAGACAAGGAGCAGGTAGGAGATTGTTGGAGAATCATTTTTCAAAAAAATACTGGAGGGAAGTAGTCCAGACAAGGAGAATGTTTGAGGTGTGTGCTGATAAGGTGCAGGTAAGGAACAGGAGGGATGCTGGGAAATGTAGATAGCTAAGGTTACTGGGCTGGTGATGGGAGTTCATGACATGACACAATTGAATATTGTGTATTTGAAAGTGTAAGGCCCGCTAAAATCGTTCCAATGGAGGCTAATGATCCATGGGTGAAGGTCGCTGCGTGTTCGGTATTTTCAGTTGGGTAAAAGGATTTTATTCCAAGTCCTCTTATCTGACTCCATTTTATCATAACCTCGAATTTAGGTTAGAATGCCAATTGATTATTTAGTCATTTATATGTAACATTTAATTATTCCGTTTAACCTTTTGTTGAAATTATACCCGTTCATAAGAGATAGTTAATAATTCCATTGTAAATCAGAATAAAGTCAAAAATGTAACAATTTATTAACAGTCAGGTAAGTGTATAATGCCAATTACATAATCAAGTCAAAGCTAGTCCATACAGAACATCAAATACTCTGAAGTAAAGAATAAAATTGTTATGTTACAGAAGGGACGGAGACAAGAGTACAGGTTAGTGACATTTATTGAACTACCAGCAGAGATAAGCAGAAGTGCAGGTGGGTGAAGTGGGAGACTGATGATGATGATGATGATGATGATGGATATCTTGACGGTGACCAATCCTTATACTTGCAGGTGTAGCGGGTGGAAGGCAGACGTCAATCGCTGGAAAAATCAGGAGTACACAGGAGACACGAAGGAGGCTTGGAGAGACACTGGACTGAACAGGATAAGTATACCATCTGGAGCCCTTGCTGTAAGTAACCATAGTGCTAACAAGACTGGACAGTGACTGTGTGTGGGAGAGTGTCTTTTGTGCTGTGGGTGATTGCGGTGCTGATGGGATGCAGGTGTCCATGATTAATACTCAGGTGAGGGTGTGCGCTGTGACTGGGTGATGCGGGAGCCTGATGTGTCTGTGACAAAAATATGGATACCTGACTTCTTAAAATTACATAACACTGAGCATCTAGTAGACACTCAGCGTTACGGGCTGACTGATATAAAAGTTCAAACCCTGACCCTTTCTGAAACATCTTCTTAAATATCAGACCAAGATGTAAAACTCTTTCAAATGTAAATGTTTTACAATGGGAATTAGCATTAATCAAGTCCTATAGACAGGAGGTCAAGACCAATTGGCCGGAGACACACCACACCCATCACACATTAAGCAAAATATCTCTAAACTCTTAAAACCTTTATTACCTTTAAGTTTACTTCTGTGGGGATGAGACCTTTGTACCAGTCGCATAAATACATTTAAAACAATATCAAACATGTATACTATTGTATTATGAGAATTCACATTAAACCATATAGATTTTGATGGTAAATTCTGGAGGAGGGATGGGGGAAGAGGCAGTGAAAAGAAAGGCATGTAGTCATTCTTAGATGATTCACTCAGCGTGACGTCGTCTCGGATGGGGATGCTAAATGCATGAGTGAGTTTAGATGCTAATTTCCTTTATTGCTAGTTTTCACAGCCTTACAGTCCACCTCTTGATCCCATGGGTCAAATTCACTATTAGATGTTTATTGTAGTTCTTGAGATGTAAAATGTTAGAGGCTGTAGAGACCTTCAGAGGGCTCTGTGTTCACCTGTAGAACACCCAGTCTCGGCAGGTGTGTAGCTTGAGTTCAGCAGGTGGATGAATGTGTTCAGGTTTTCTACCTGTGGTTCTGAAAGAATTGAAAATAATCAAAGATATTTGATTTTTGAAAGTGAACAAAGACATTTGCTTTACTGTTTTCAACCCCATCTCTCTCCAGAAGGACCATTTGAAATTCCTAAAGACAAAGAAATGCTGAAGGCCTGTAGGCCAAATGTGTGTCACACTTGTAACACCGTGGGGGAAGTTTGATCTGATTGGTCAGTTTGAATGTCTCACATTAGGGTTTCAGTCACATGGTCAAGGAATAGATAGAAGATTGTAACTGTTGCTCTGTCTCTTTTATTATCTGGCTCTTCTCTTCTTTGCTCTCTTCTCTTCTTTGTCTCTCTCTCCCCCTCTCTCTCTCTATCCTCAGGTAAAATTCATGCTGGGTATGATTAATGGTATAAGTTTTCATCATCTCATACATTTATTTTGTAACTATTTTAAGTGTAACCATAACTAGATTTTGTCATTAAATTCTTTCAATTACAAATGATGTGCTAACTAGTTTTGATTTGGTATTGACTTTGAAGTGTTACCTATTGCAATACAATATAGTCACATTATAGTCACGCTCTCCCACATGTTTAGCTATTGTAACTGCGCTTATTTCCGTCGTTGGTATAAGCTGCAGTGGGTGGTAAAGACGAGAAATGTACAGTTTTCTATCATCTTGCTGATAACGTTTCTTTAGTCATTCGGCAACCCTGCAGTCAGAACCACTGTAGACGATCCACCCTTACAGTTCAGCACAGCATGTGAGCACAGTTCAGGGTCAGTCAGGGACCTTGTGTCTTTTAGACTGTAAGGTGAAGACGTTTTTCGTTTAATCCTGTTCCCATATATGGGGCACTAAATTCTTTTAATTCCAATAAAAAGATCTATTGGTTTTGAGCGAGAAAATAAAAGTTCTCCATATGCAATCCTGCAGTTTATTTTTTATCAGTGTTTAAAGTCGGCAATAGTTCCTTCCTCGCGTAATCATATTTTGATCATGAGTGATGAGGCTTCGTGGAACAATCGTCACATGCTTCCCGCTAGACCAATAAGGGGGCTGCTTTTTGGAACGACGTTTAAACAGAAGATGTCAGTCCACGATGTCGTTGATATCGAGTAACGAAGAAGACGAAATTACGGCCAGACCTCCTTCAAAAGTCCGTAAAAAGGATTATAAACAATGCTATATGCATCTCACGTCCATAAAGAAAGAAGAAACAAAGGTTTTTACATGCACACGTTGGAATACATTTAGAAACAGCGTCAAACGGTGGCTTAGCTTGCAGGGTGAGAATCAGAGAATAGCAGAAACACAAACATTGTCTAGAAATCGAGTTTGACAATGTTCCCGAAGACGCTGGGTTTCACTCCACTTGCTACAGGCGTTTAATTTGGATGTGGCCGAGAAACGGGTCACGCAGCGTCCTGAAGCTCAAGATCAAGGCCAGTCTGTGTCATCGGGTAGTAATACCTCAATTGAATGTCCGACAAAGAAACAAAGGTCCAGGACGGGCCTGCCAGCAGCTTGTGCAGGGCCTGTGCTTCCTGCCTTGTGCATAAGAAAACGGACAAGTACATTACTGTTGCAGGCAAACGCCAGAAGGACCATCTTTCACAGGCAGAAACGTTGTCAGCATGTAAGAAACACACACACACACACACACACACACACACACACACACACACACACACACACACACACACACACACACACACACACACACACACACATATACATATTACTTGATGGTTTATATTTAATTATTTTTTTAATTACAGGCCAATTGCTGAAAGCTGCAGAGATGAAAGAAGACACTAGCATCCTTGTGCATATTCGAGACAAAGACTGTGTCTCTGGAGGTGCGATACCATAAGTCCTGTTACAGACAGTACACCAGGTTCTTGACAAAGTCTACTGTAACAGTTACTGGAACCTCAGAAGAACAGTTATATTGCATTATCAAATAATAATTAATAATTCCCTCACATTATTGCATATTTCAAAAAGTAAAGCATTGACCACCAACATTGCAGTGTTTCCAGCAAATATTTATTTAGTTTTAGTCATAAGGCCATTTAGTCATTATTTTAGTTGACTAAATATCATAAGATTTTAGTCGACTAAATCTACAGTAGATTTAGTCTCCCAAAATCTGAGTTTATTTCAATTGTAATGCTTTAATTGAGCATTTAAGCATTAAGTAACCGACTGTTACTTGAAAACATGTCAGAATTTTGACTGTTCAAGCACAAAAATACACAAAAAAAGCTCAATTCACTTTTTTTATATAGTTTTTATGTTGTATTTCTGTTTTAGTTAGTATATCAGGTTAAGCTAAAACTTCAAATAAGTTTGTTTAATTTTAGTTAACATTTATTTAATTTCAAGTAATGAAGTTTTTTTAATGGCTATTATAACCCTGATACTTTATTGAATACTATGTGTCAAATACTGTCCTTAGTCTTTCCAGGATAAATTGAAGAGGAGGTTGACTCGTGATTTCCCCCAGCTGGTGTTTCACTCCCCCAGCAAGCACAACATCAGTGAGCTGGTTTTTGTTGAGACACTGTCTGCAGATAAGCTAATAGACAGGCTACCTCATCTATCAGGTACAGAAACAACAGAGTCAACTGAGGTAACTAGCCAAAGTGACGGTGAAAACACGGCAAGTACAACAGCTGGTCCGCAAAGACCAATTTCAATGGCCTCTGTCAATGCTACAGAGGACACAAGGACACTTTATAGTGCGGCATTGATATTAAATATGCTTCTATGTGACACTCCCGGTATGACATGCCCGTGGCCACCCACGTCAGATGATTTAAATGTGAGTGAAGCAAAATCTGTTGTGCCACTCAAACTGTACAATCTGATTTCCTGGATTATTGGTGCAACTGAGGAACCAACACTGGTCCATTATGTTGAAATTCCAGATGATATGAACCTTAAAGTAATATCTATTTGTCAAGATATTGTGTATCTCGCATCTAAAGGACGAAGGCAGACCCCTAAATCATTGTGTCTTGGTCTAACTGTTCGCAATTTAACAGGTTCATCACAAATTGTGTCACTTCTAAATAGACTAGGACATTGTGCTTCATGGGACACAGTTGTTAGTCTAGACACTAGCCTTGCCCAACTACAACTAATAGAGGGCAGAGACAAAATACCAAAGGGATTCTCAAAGAAGGTTCCTACAATACTTGTGTGGGACAATATTGACTTTGGGGAGGAGACACTGTCAGGTCGTGGAACTACCCACCACACAAATGGGATTATGCTGCAAAGTTCTGTAGTTGAAACTGTGTCAACAACAAACAGACAACCACTACAGAAGGGAGTTTCCTCATTCAAAGCACCCCCTAGGATCCCTGTAGAACAGTACCATCAGTCTAAAAGACAAGGACCACAGAACTTGTTTCATCATGAAAGTATTCCATTACAGACAGACACATACAAATTGAACACTGTGTCTGCTGCACAAACTGAACTGGCATATGTTTTTGTAATGTCCATAGATGCTGAAAGATGCACAGTCCCAAGCTGGACAGGTTTCCATACATTGCTTCAAGGTGATGGCACTCAAAAGTCAGCACTATATTATCTTCCAGTCACTGAGGCTTCACCGACAGAGATGTCAACAGTCAACACAATTCTGAAGCGAAGTATCCAAATTGCTGATCAGCTAGAACTGGACCATATAGTGTTAGTTTTTGACCAAGCTATATATGCCAAAGCTCAGCAAATCCGCTGGAAAGATGATGATTTTACTCAGTGTATAGTGATTAGACTAGGTGAATTTCACACATGCATATCCTACCTGGGCATTCTAGGAAAAAGGTTTGGAGATGCAGGACTGCAAGACATACTCATTGAGTCTGAAGTTGTTGCCCCAGGATCCATCAATGGAATGATCAGTGTCATCACTACAACCGCAGCATGAGGGCACACAAACTTCTGTATGAGAGTCTCCAACGCATCAGTCTTCTCAGCTTCTTAGACTCTTTGACACCAGAGGAGAGAGATGAGTGTATGGATGTAATCAATGAGCTCAAATGTGCATTCCAGGACAGAACAATGGATGTTCTGTGTGCAAATGAGAAATTTGACAAAATGTGTTCAAAATATGAAGACTTCATGAAAAGAAGAAGTGCAGAAAACACAACTTTTGCTTTCTGGAGTTCATACATTGACATGGTACAGATACTTGTAATATGACTTCTTTTTGTGAGAGCAACACGAGAATCGGACTGGCAGCTTCACCTGTCAACAGTACGCTTGATGATGGCATTGTTTTTTGCATACGATTGTGTTAATTATGCTAGGTATTTACCTCCATACTGGCTTGAAATGGTCAATTTGCCCCTCACACATCCTTCTTGCCTCAGTGAGCTCTGTGTTAAAGGCCAGTGGACTGTCCAATGCCAAAATGTCCATGGATTTGCCTCGATTGCTTGTGACCAGGCCATTGAGCAAACATGCAACAGAGATTCCAAGACAAAGGGTGGTTGGACAGGGTTTACACAGAATCGAGCTGCAGTATATCACTGGATAATGTCGCAACATGAAAGGGCAGCCATAGCAAAGACAATGTGAGGCAATAGCAGGTAAATCTCCTGATATAAGGAAACGAAAAGACCTTGACAGCACACAAATTCATGCTGATGAAAAAGATGTGACCAGAATAATTTCCACCCTAGATTCCATGCTGAATCCTTTTGACACACACCAAGAGGGCATTGTGTGTCTCAGCTCTGGGAAAGTCGCAGCTGAAGAAATCATGAGGGATTTGCTCGCAGCTTCGGAAAAGGGGGAAAATTCTTTTATGGACCATAGACTGTTATCACCAGTACTTGATCAGTTGACATATTTGCTCCCATCAAAACACAAAAACTAAAGACCTTCAGTGATCAAGCAAAGACCAAGAAGAAATCTGCAGCAGGCAAGGAAGTAATTCTGTGTGCCGACAAGAAGCTATTCTCCAGACTACTCGTCATAGCTCAAAGTAGAAAGATAGACCTGTGGCAAATTCTGTCCTACTCCTTGGGAACTGTGTCATGTCCTTTAGCCAGTGCTGATGGTTCACTTGCTAAAACAAACTAATCAGCTCTTATGGATTTATTAGAAACCAAATGTGGAGACTGTTTAGTTGACAAAGTTCCGGCAGATGGAGCTATTCTCTTCGATGGCATGGCAGTCATTCAAGCCATTCGGTCCATACCAAGTACCTTCGGAGAGCTCGCTGACACCATACTGCAGTACATAGTCAAGCTTGCTCTGAAGCACAACTGTACACGGGTAGACTTTGTGATTGACCAGTATCCGGAAATGAGTATTACAAATCTAGAATGGTCACATAGAGCTGCTGGTGGTACACAACTGGTGAAAATGTATGGACTGGATCAGAAGACACCAACACAATGGAAAAAGTTTCTATCAGATGGAACAAACAAAGAGGTACTGGCAGAATTCTTCTATGTTGCGTGGAAAGATGCTGATCTTACCACTGTGGGCAAGGACTTAAGCTTGTACATAGCACATGGAGACCTGTGTCATTGCATGACTGTAAAGGAGGGTTTACAAACTCTCAGTGCTGTTGAAGATCTGACATGTGATCATGAGGAATGTGACACCAGGGTGTTTTTACATGCACAACATGCTGCACAGGAACATCGAACCGTAGTCATCAAGAGCCCTGATACTGATGTGGCAGTGATTGCTTTAAGTCTGCAGCCAGACTTACCATGTAGGTTGTATTTTTTCACGGGGGTTGGCAACAAAACAAGGATCATTGATTTAGCTACGGTGTCATACGCTCTTGGCACCAGTGTGTGTTTGGCACTTATTGCGATCCATACCTTCTCAGGCTGTGACTCTACAAGCGCCTTTTATGACAAAGGCAAAAGAAAGACATTTTCTGTGGAATACATGAAAGAGGAATACATGGCTGCATTTACAAATTTGGGTAGCAGTTTTAACCTGGACCAGTCTACCTTTGAACTACTTTATATGTGTGTGCCACCTATATGGCCAGTCATCTGCTGAAAATGTGAACGATGCAAAATACAAAGCATTCTGCATTGCATCGTCAGCTTTGCCAGAACTATCCATGCCCCCAACAAGTGACGCCCTGTACCAACACTGGAAAAGGGCAAACTACCAAGCAGCCATAATGAGACATTCTCTGAGAGGTTTAATGTGTGCCCCTTCACCCATTGGTAATGGATGGCACCTTGAAGATGGGGATTTAACAGTGACCTGGATGACTAGAAATCCTGCCCCTGAAAGTGTGTTGCAGGTAGTCCACTGCAGTTGCAAGTAAGGCAAATGTGAAACCGGAAGATGTTCCTGTATGTCTGCAAGTCTTGTACTGATTTATGTCAGTGCCAAAATTGTGCAAATGTTTTCCAGGAAACAGAGGAAAGACCTACATGGGATGATGGCTCTGATGATAGTGATAGGGGTGATACTGATGAGTAAAAATGTCTAGTCATGTTTTAGGCTGATTTTGAGCTGTAATGAATCCATTGTGGAATTTTTCAAAATTAAGGGGGCAGGGAAGCATTTTCAGTCATTTCAGCCAACCTGGGCCAAAGTGTGCTTCTTTTTTTATCTTTCTGTGATTACACAGTGCATACAGAAAATGTTGATGTATAAAACAATGTGTATGTTTAATTTTGCTTAGTGCCAATCTGTTAAGTTGACGAGTATTTTCTACAAATTTGCCATATTTCATGATCTACATTTTCACTTGAGTATAGTAATGCACCAATGTCAGTCTCAAATGTTAAGGTACATGTATAAATGTCAGTTTGAGAGATATTTTGTTACAAGCAAAACCAGCAGTATACGATTTGCGGGTTTTTTTTTAAATTCACAATTATATACATTTATGAATTGTGACAAAAAACTGCAGGATATTTTGTGAAGAACTTTTAACATAAAGTCCAAAAGAAAGTCTTGACTCTGTCCTTCATTAAGTCCAGACGTGTTTTCTCTCTGCTCCCGCTGTGCTCTGGCGCTTTGTTTTTTTGTCCTTCTTTTTCTCGCTGACCCACTGCTTGCTGGACTCCTGAAAATACTGATATGGAATTGATTAACTGGTCAATCAGCGCGATCGATAGGATTTTCTCACAAAGGAAGGGTGCCCCGGGAGAACCCACCTGCCCGGACGGGACCTTTGCTGCAGGGTACGTGAGGGACGCATGGAACAACTGGCAAGTCCTGTGCCTGGAGGCTCTGTCCGTGGAGGATGCGGAAGATTTATACATGATTGGATTATTGATGGCGGGGTTCCTATTCTTTGGCTTTGGGATTGCCCTGACCTATCGGAAGATTGGTAAGACAGCTGCAAGCAAATTCACCCAGCCGCTGTCTGTGGAAATTAAGGAATGCTTCGGGGCTGTGTGTGACCGTTTGAAGGAATTAGATCAGAGAGTGATACGAATTGAGGAACTGAACCATAACAACGCAGTCCGGACTGCGGATACGCAGGGAAGAGTGGGCTCCATCGGGGGTCAGACCGGTGAATGTCTGACAAATTACCGAAGATCATCAAATGGATTAAAAAATTGTATTTGCCTGACCTAATTCAACTACCCCACCGAACCTCACTTGTCCCTATCTCTCGGTTGGGAGGTCAGCCTGACAGCTTGGTCTGCTATCTTTCCCTGTGCACTGCCTTATCTCCCTTCAAGGACAAACCATAGAACTGAACTCGAAAACATCTGAAGTTATGGCTAACATTCTCACACAACACAATCTCAGACTCACTCGCACCATACACACCCGATCCCGATCCCAGCCCCCCTCCATCCGTCTGCCTGTCTTTATCTATCTCCTCTCCCACTCCATACAAAAAATCCCATCACGTGACCACGTGTACTGTGTTATGTTATGTTTTGTTGTGTTTTCTATGTAATGCTTGCCAACTGCATTCTTGTATTTCTGGAGAGCGTGTGGCGGCGCCTGAAAAGGCTGCGGCCCGGAGGCTTGCTCCAAACTTCATTTCGTTATACTGTACTTGTACATGTGTAATGACAAATAAACTTGAAACTTGAAAAGGGTGTTGTCTATGCAAAAATACATTTAAAAAGTAGTGCCCAGGTGTGGGAAGAAAAATCACTTTCTAGACACTTTTTCCTAGTTCACCTTATGGCCTATTTGTGTTAACGTGTCACTCATGGAGAAACTTCTGCTTCTGTGGCACCTTCCTGATGATAATCTGACCCTCCTTGTCCAACCTCTCACCTCCCACAGTGCGGTTATCTGGGCAGACTTCAATAGGTGGACGTTGCTTGGTGTGAGACTCCTGAAAAGCATCTTAATGGTCACTTAATGACTGAACACTGATGAACTTGAAGTCGTAAGGAAATGCATGAGTACACATAACGCAACAAAACAAACATAAAGTGGGTTCATGTCAGCAAGTGCGATTGGTACATCTGGTCTCAAGTGATTTTTCAAGGTCTCTGAATGGTAGGGTGGTCTCATTTAAGCATCCAGTTCTTCACTATCAATGTGATGGAGTAGTAGTGGAATTTAAGTATTCTTGGTCTGAATTTCTCAAAGGAAATGTAGCAAAAAGTCAGTGCAACTTATATATTTAAAAAGATGATATGCGTCAATAAACCATATAATAATAACAACAATAATATTCAATCACAATTATGAAGGTATATACACTCACCTAAAGGATTATTAGGAACACCTGTTAAATTTCTCATTAATGCAATTATCTAATCAACCAATCACATGGCAGTTGCTTCAATGCATTTAGGGGTGTGGTCCTGGTCAAGACAACCTCCTGAACTCCAAACTGAATGTCAGAATGGGAAAGAAAGGTGATTTAAGCAATTTTGAGTGTGGCATGGTTGTTGGTGCCAGACGGGCCGGTCTGAGTATTTCACAATCTGCGCAGTTAGTGGGATTTTCACGCACAACCATTTCTAGGGTTTACAAAGAATGATGTGCAAAGGGAAAAACATCCAGTATGTGGCAGTCCTGTGGGCGAAAATGCCTTGCTGATGCTAGAGGTCAGAGGAGAATGGGCCGACTGATTCAAGCTAATAGAAGAGCAACTTTGACTGAAATAACCACTCGTTACAACCGATATTATGCAGCAAAGCATTTGTGAAGCCACAACACGCACAACCTTGAGGCGGACGGGCTACAACAGCAGAAGACCCCACCGGGTACCACTCATCTCCACTACAAATAGGAAAAAGAGGCTACAATTTGCACAAGCTCACCAAAATTGGACAGTTGAAGACTGGAAAAATGTTGCCTAGTCTGATGAGTCTCGATTTCTGTTGAGACATTCAGATGGTAGAGTCAGAATTTGGCGTAAACAGAATGAGAACATGGATCCATCATGCCTTGTTACCACTGTGCAGGCTGGTGGTGGTGGTGTAATGGTGTGGGGGATGTTTTCTTGGCACACTTTAGGCCCCTTAGTGCCAATTGGGCATCGTTTAAATGTCACGGCCTACCTGAGCATTGTTTCTGACCATGTCCATCCCTTTATGACCACCATGTACCCATTCTCTGATGGCTACTTCCAGCAGGATAATGCACCATGTCACAAAGCTCGAATCATTTCAAATTGGTTTCTTGTACATGACAATGAGTTCACTGTACTAAAATGGCCCCCACAGTCACCAGATCTCAACCCAATAGAGCATCTTTGGGATGTGGTGGAACGGGAGCTTCGTGCCCTGGATGTGCAACTGCATGATGCTATCCTATCAATATGGGCCAACATTTCTAAAGAATGCTTTCAGCACCTTGTTGAATCAATGCCACGTAGAATTAAGGCAGTTCTGAAGGCGAAAGGGGGTCAAACACAGTATTAGTATGGTGTTCCTAATAATCCTTTAGGTGAGTATATATATATATATATATATATATATATATATATATATATATATATATATATATATATATATATATATATATAAAATAACCACTGTGTCTGTTCAGGAATCTTCCAATGTAATTAATGCAGATCTAAATATGCTTAGTCACACAATAACGGAGATTGTGTATTCCTTGCCACAGTGTACGTGTGAGTGTGTGTGTGTGTGTGTGTTATGCTGCATGCTGGCTAAGTCCCAGTCGATGACAGGATCAGATTGTACATTTTGTAATTTGATTGAAGTGCTCACACTTCAGATCTATCCGTTGTTGATAATGTTTCTGCTATTGGTAATGTGTTGAGAAACCAGGGTGCCCTCTGTTTTGCCAACCACCCCAATAACCAGAAATTTTAAACACTTGCAATTTTAATAGCAGGTCACAAGTCACCTCATCTAAGAAGTGAACATGCTTTTTAGTCCCATCGCTGTTAAGCGTTTTGGGAGACTTAACTTTTTAGCATTTAGCTTAGCATTGAGATCTGCAATAGTCTCCTTGTGATTTTTACACTTTTCAGTCAGGGCTAACTGCTCAGCTTCTGAGTTGAGTCCCCCAGTTGAAATAATTTGTTTTGGTTATGTCTGACTCAGAATGAATGAACTGATATGGGCTATACTTTAAGTATAGGCTATATCCCTTATTTAACTGATATCAAATTACGAGGCAAACTGCTTCTCAACAACGACTCACATTGTGCAATTCCGTAATTTTCTCTATAGAGAAAATCCCCACTTTCATGAACCTATAGGCCTAATTCTGTAACTAATACAATCTTTGCAATTGCATGGCAATAACTTTTGCCTGGGCAAGCACACCAATAATATACATTTAATTTGCCTTTTTCATGTCCATCATGTGTTGGCCGCATTCAGGATTGTCATACCCAACCAAAGCTCTTGAAACAGGCACTAATCAGTGATAAACAAATGTAAACACTCACGTCTAAATGGCCAGGAAAATGAGGCATGGCGGTAAGCCACTCAAGCTGCTTTTTCCAGAATCCTGTGATGGTTTTCGAAGAGTCTAGAAGCATACGAGTCAAGGTTGTTCATCCCGTTTATTATGAGTGCCTGAACTAATTAGGTAAACACTGTGCTCTCAATAAATCTGTAGTTAATCTTTTTTTTATCCACTTGAAAGACTGATTCGATTAAATATCAAAGGGTTAGACAAAACTAGAGAGGACACAGGAAAATCATTCCCAGAAGGACGAAGAGGTATTTTTGGAGAGGTGTTTACGCAGAACATGCGCTCCAAGATCAAAGAGCTCAGGTGCTGTATTTCATTCATTAATCGACTGACATTCAAATTACCATCGCTCATACCCAAGAGATCATGTCTCAAAGGCTTATGCTATCTGCATCCATCTCTACAGCATGCATTTCCTCCCACCACTTTCAGGAATTGTTTTTGAATAATTCAGTTAAATAGTGCTGTCTACATTGACATTACAATCATAATAACTGATATTATTAGAAAAGGATGCTGTAGTGTTCTGATCATCTGCTGAATTGAAGTCATGGCAAACCTTCTTCAAGTCATTTACAATTAGTTTTGTGTCCGGCAAATGGTTGGAATAACTATGTGCCTTGTATATAAATGAAGTTTCTTTGGACCTATTTAGTTTTTTCCAGTCTAATATATTATATATATATATATATATATATATATATATATATATATATATATATATATATATATATATATATATATATATATATATATATATATATATATATATATACACACTGCTCAGTATGCCTAATATTGTGTTGGTCCCCCTTTTGCTGCCAAAACAGCCCTGACCTGTTGAGGCATGGACTCCACTAGACCTCTGAAGGTGTGCTGTGGTATCTGGCACCAAGATATTAACAGCAGATCCTTTAAGTCCTGTAAGTTGCGAGGTGGAGCCTCCATGGATCTGACTTTTTTGTTCAGCACATCCCACAGATGCTCGATTGGATTGAGATCTGGGGAATTTGGAGGCCAAGTCAACACCTCAAACTCGTTGTTGTGCTCCTCAAACCATTCCTGAACAAATTTCTGCTTTGTGGCAGGGCACATTATCCTGCTGAAAGAGGCCACAGCCACCAGGGAATACCGTTTCCATGAAAGGGTGTACATGGTCTGCAACAATGCTTAGGTAGGTGGTACGTGTCAAAGTAACATCCACATGGATGGCAGGACCCAAGGTTTCCCAGCAGAACATTGCCCAAAGCATCACACTGTCTCTGCCAGCTTGCCTTCTTCCCATAGTGCATCCTGGTGCCATGTGTTCCCCAGGTAAGCAACGCACACACACCCTGCCATCCACGTGATGTAAAAGAAAACATGATTCATCAGACCAGGCCACCTTCTTCCATTGCTCCGTGGTCCAGTTCTGATGCTTACGTGCCAACTGCTTTCGGCGGTGGACAGGGGTCAGCATGGGCACCCTGACTGGTCTGTGCCTATGCAGTCCCATACGCGACAAACTGCGATGCACTGTGTATTCTGACACCTTTCTATCAGAACCAGCATTAATTTCTTGAGCAATTTGAGCTACAGTAGCTCGTCTGTTTGATCGGACCACACGGGCCAGCCTTAGCTCCCCATGTGCATCAATGAGCCTTGGCTCTGACCCTGTCGCCGGTTCACCACTGTTCCTCCCTTGGACCACTTTTGATAGATACTGACCACTGCAGACCAGGACAGCCCACAAGAGCTGCAGTTTTGGAGATGCTCTGACCCAGTCGTCTAGCCATCACAATTTGGCCTTATTGTCACTCAAATCCTTACACTTGCCCATTTTTCCTGCTTCTAACACATCAACTTTGAGGACAAAATGTTCACTTGTTACCTAATATATCCCACCCACTAACAGGTGCTGTGATGAAGAGATAATCAGTGTTATTCACTTCACCTGTCAGTCATAATGTTATGCCTGATCGGTGTATATAATACTTTAACTTGCTTCTCCCATACTGCTTTTGCCCAAGGGTAATTTTATGTATTCACTGCTGTGCAATAAATCTCAATTGTCAGTCATTCTGTTTTAAAACAGCTTGGTGCCTTTACAGTGCCGTCATGCCAGTGTCTAAGCTAAAGAAATGTAAAAAAACAAAAACAAAACAAAACAAAACAAAAACAAAACAAAACAAAAAAAACACACGAAATGGCCTGACAATAACTATATATATGAAGTTATTCATCTAGTAGTACAAGAGTTCTACTGTGGGTCTTTTCTGTAATGATAGGCAAGGGGAGGGAATCAGTTGCGGGATAAAGTTTATTTAAACTGAAGTAAGTACAGTTGACCGAAGAATCTTGTAGCAGGATAGCAGTAACAGTCACTGTGCAGCGTAACTAAAGCAGGCAGGATGAAGAGGTGCGATCCGCAGGGCTGGATAGAAACTCAATGGTGGCGGGGAAGCTTGGGAAGGGGAGACAGGAAACAGAGCCAGGACCCAGAGAAACTCGATAAGGACGACAAATGGCACAGCGTCTTGATGGTAGCAGAAGATGAAGCGCAGGGACTCAGACCAGGGAGAGAGGTGAGCTGGGGAGACAAAAAGGGGAAAAACCAGGGACAAACAAAAGCTAAACGAGAAGGCAGCAACAAAGAAAACGACTAGGAAAGAAAAGGGAAAAATAGCTAAAGGGAAAACCCAAGAAACAAATGCGAGGAAAATAAACTCTGACTAAGATCAGACACAAACCAGAGCTAGGATAAGCTAGAAATGCTAGAAAACGCAAGACGAGAGCCAGGGTGAACTGAAAAACAGCAATACGATCTGGCACAGGACAGAGTGTGAGAGGGAAATATAAAGGGTGACAAACGAACAAGGAACAGGTGTGAGCCATGAGAGTAACGAGGTAACAAGGGGGTGGGGAAAACAAGGCACATGACACAACAGCAAAGAGATCAAGACAAACACCAACAACTAGACAGGCACCCTGACATTTTTGACTATTTTATTTAAACTGTATTTTTGGATGTTAGGTGGAAATAGTTTTTTTATGACATACAATAAAATTTGATAACACTAATATTTTATTTCTATAGTGAACACATACTATATTAGTACTATATTGTATAACTGTTATCTGTAGCATTCGTAACAAAATAAAATAAAAGTAATTTATTACTTAATAGATGAATTATTTTTTATATATATATATATATATATATATATATATATATATATATATATATATATATATATATATATATATATACATACTCTTCAATAACTCTCCAGTTATTTAGTATTATTTATATACTATACATTGCCTTATTACACTGGCAGCCTATTTGGATTTAAATAGACGAATGCTTAAGAGTTATATATTGGAGTGATTATTGTGTTTCTAACATGTTATATGTTTGGCAAAAGTTCTTAACCCTAATTGATGGAGCGTGTAGCTTTTCATTTCCATGTAAGAAGACACATCATGGCCATATTCCAGGATGACAATGTCAAGATGCATCAGGCTCAAATTGTGAAAGCATGAAGAATCATTTTCACACATGAATTGGCACCTCTGAGCCCAGACCTTAAATTCATTGAAAGTCTTTGGGATGTGCTGGAGTAGACTTACCTCTTGCATTGTCAATACAAGATCTTGACCAAAAAATGATGCACCTGGATTTAAGTATTTCAATAAGTATCCAAACAGTGCTTTTTAAAAAAGTTTTTCAGCTTATAAGATTTAGTTAATAATAACAACACCGATCTCAACATAACATGAGTGTTAAGTGAGTTTTTGTCTCTACACCTCCTGATTGAGATCCTGTGGTTAAAAGACAGAATTACGCAAAGTATTGAAAGGAGACACAGATCCCAAAATAACAGAATGCGCAGATTCCCCTGGGACTGGAATATAGAACACGACTGTTACCATCTCTTTTTGTTTTTAAGTGAAAGTCAATGTTGTGGGTCTGAATAACAACACAGGGAGCAACTTTTGATCTCAGCTGGATCTGACTGGTCGATACAAACAGAATATTTGCAGAGGAAAAAGTACTAGTATAGTCGAGGTTGTGTAAAATGAACGCCACTAAGGGTCTCTCACTGAGAGAGGGCCAGAGAAAGCTCACTCACCCTTATGTGATATTAACTGTTTTCCAGCATCAGTCAACTGGAGATCGATGAACACACACTCAAGCCGATGACCAGAGGTGACCAGCACGTCAGAGGTCCTGTACCTCCAGAGGTGTGCTGAGATCTCACAGAAACACAGGTCCATCACTCTTTGTCAGACACTACCATAAAGCCCTGAGGCTCAGGGATACATGTGACTGATGGCTTCTTGTGAGATTAATCTCGATTGAGACCAGGGAAGTAATGATCTACTGCCTGCTTAGATCCTCATTGCACAGGACTTAGAGCGCCGCTTCATCAGTCAGTTGGCTGGACGCCATGCCTCTGGCCCAGTGTGCTAGTTCTAAAAGACAGGTGGTATTTCTACGCTGCTCCTCCTCACCTCCAAGTATGATGCAGTGCAAGACTGATTGGAAAGATATAGCATTAATGTAGTGATGAAGCATGATCAATAATGTAGGCCCATGAATTGGAAAAAAATAGACCATCCAGCAATATTATAAGGCTGTCCATTTTTTACATTCACTGCAGTGAAGCTTCAATGCGCAAGCAAGAAATGGCTTTGTTATGATTTAATGTGAATAGTGATGCATGCAAATGCTAATGACTATTTAATAGGGTGACCAGTTGTCCCTGTTTTCAGTGGTCTCTCCTCAGCTGGAGAGTTTTTTTTTATTTATTTTTTTTACTGTGCATTCAAAACATCCTGGCATATGCTATTGCTAAAAAGAAAATGATTGCATGCAATTGGCCATTTTAATTTCATCTTTACCTATGGTTTTTTAGATTAGACAGACAGACAGAAAACAGATAAGCAGACTGCTAGCTGGATGGATGGATGGATTTAAGCTTTTTTTTGCACATATATTTGATTTCTTTCCATAAATTTCCCTCATATTGCAGCTGATGGTAATGTGGAGGTGGGGGCTGTTGAAGGTGGTACAGTTATCACTGGAACAGATGGGACTAAAGTGGGTTGTTTTGGGTATGTTATGAAGGTGTCAGAGAGTCATCTGCCGCAGGTGCTCGTGAGCCATCAGCCAGAGCCGCATGGCTCTTACTGCTCATTACATTCAGCCTAAAAAGTCCACTACACCCGTGAATAATGCTACCAGCATAATACCTTTATGCAACGAAAAATGCTGCCGGATTTCAACAGAATTTAGTGAATTAAGAGATTTTAGAGAGTGCAAGGTCAGGTGAGCTGGATATATGTCAGCTATTGTATGTGCTAACATGCTATTGCTACTGGGGGCTTTATCTGAAGCATTTAAATGTCATTTCAGGGTCACCAAGAAAACATTTGACCCTGCGCTCATAATTAGAATGCTTCAGTCTGACATTCATTTATCCTGACAAAGTGCCACTGTGACATATAAGAGTGATGCTAAAACGCACTTTCAGGCAGATCTAATTAATTTGTTGTTTTACATCACAGAGACAAGGTGACAAATGATATAACAAGTGGTTCTGGATCCTCTAATTACTTGTGTAATTAAGATGGTAATTAGAGGGTGTTTGACTGCAGACTAGGTGATGAAGCTAAGTGGGAATTAACGTTACATTTAGCTATTGGGTACATATACGACTCTCATTATCACTGGCACTGAGGAGCTTGATCGACAAGACATGTTGAGGCGTTGATGTGATTCACAACTCTAGAGCAAAGTGCTCACTGCAGTTTCATGTAAACTCCCAAGAAAAAATTGTCTTTTATATTTGTTCATATTGTACTAAAGCCAAAACTATAATTCAAATACAAAGATTTCCAATTTTTCGAATTGGAATATATGAATATATAAATTTAAATCAAGATGCATGAAAATGTTGACATGGTAGGAAAAAGGCTTTCCTTCCATTTTTTTGGGATGTATAACTGAATAAACTTCTCAAACAAAAAAAAAAATGTAGGGTGGGACTTGATTTTGTCCATTTGGAATTAATTAGATAATTTGACCGTTAGACAGATGGATGGGAAGCTATTGGATGTGAAAAAAAAAAAAAAAAAAAAAAAAAAAAAAATATATATAAATATATATATATATATATATATATATATATATATATATATATATATATATATATATATACATATACACTCACCTAAAGTATTATTAGGAACACCTGTTCAATTTCTCATTAATGCAATTATCTAATCAACCAATCACATGGCAGTTGCTTCAATGCATTTAGGGGTGTGGTCCTGGTCAAGACAATCTCCTGAACTCCAAACTGAATGTCAGAATGGGAAAGAAAGGGGATTTAAGCAATTTTGAGCGTGGCATGGTTGTTGGTGCCAGACGGGCCAGTCTGAGTATTTCACAACCATTTCTAGGGTTTACAAAGAATGGTGTGAAAAGGGAAAAACATCCAGTATGCGGCAGTCCTGTGGGCGAAAATGCCTTGTTGATGCTAGAGGTCAGAGGAGAATGGGCCGACTGATTCAAGCTGATAGAAGAGCAACTTTGACTGAAATAACCACTCATTACAACCGAGGTATGCAGCAAAGCATTTGTGAAGCCACAACACGCACAACCTTGAGGCGGATGGGCTACAACAGCAGAAGACCCCACCGGGTACCACTCATCTCCACTACAAATAGGAAAAAGAGGCTACAATTTGCACGAGCTCACCAAAATTGGACAGTTGAAGACTGGAAAAATGTTGCCTGGTCTGATGAGTCTCGATTTCTGTTGAGACATTCAGAGGGTAGAGTCAGAATTTGGCATAAACAGAATGAGAACATGGATCCATCATGCCTTGTTACCACTGTACAGGCTGGTGGTGGTAGTGTAATGGTGTGGGGGATGTTTTTTTGGCACACTTTAGGCCCCTTAGTGCCAATTGGGCATTGTTTAAAAGCCACGGCCTACCTGAGCATTGTTTCTGACCATGTCCATCCCTTTATGACCACCATGTACCCATTCTCTGATGGCTACTTCCAGCAGGATAATGCACCATGTTACAAAGCTCGAATCATTTCAAATTGGTTTCTTGAACATGACAATGAGTTCACTGTACTAAAATGGCCCCCACAGTCACCAGATCTCAACCCAATAGAGCATCTTTGGGATGTGGTGGAACGGGAGCTTCGTGCCCTGGATGTGCATCCCACAAATCTCCATCAACTGCAAGATGCTATCCTATCAATATGGGCCAACATTTCTAAAGAATGCTTTCAGCACCTTGTTGAATCAATGCCACGTAGAATTAAGGCAGTTCTGAAGGCAAAAGGGGGTCAAACACAGTATTAGTATGGTGTTCCTAATAATCCTTTAGGTGAGTGTATACATATATATGATGTTCATGGATAAATCATTTATAATAAACCCTGCAACATTCCATAATAAATAAGAATGGTCAATTTTGATTTCATGGGTACTTACATTTATTTGAAAGAAGAAACTCCATAGAAAAACACAAGTACAACCTATTTTTGAAATCATGTAAGAGATGTAAAAAAAAATAAATAAATAAAAATAAAACAATTTGCAGATAATTTTATATACTCTGTTAAAACCTGGGACTGTCAACAGAATAAAATCATTACAATTAATCTCATGAGTTGAGGCCATTTTTAGAAAACAGAATGAATCAGTATGGTATACATTTCTGTATATATGTTAAATTACTGTTAAACATTACATTAATACTGTAAGTTAACTTTAAGTTAACAACATGCTAATTTTGATAGCGACAAATAAATAAATAATGTGCAAACATTAAAAGGTTTTTTTCTAAAATGTTATGCGCTATCTCCCCATTGAGAATATATAGAAAATATATGTTTAGGGTTATGAAAATATACTAGGGGTCCATGCATGCCCCTGTTCGAAAACAATTTGGGAATTGTGAATTTACATTATGTAGGACCTATTGAAAATGAATACTTTTATTCAATTACCAAATTTCCAAGGCAAAAGTGATACTTTTTATTCTTTATTATTTCATTTAGACCTCCAAAATACAGTGTTTTTTTGCAAGTTTTTGCATCTTTATCTTACAAATCAATCATTTTACCCTCCCTTCTGAACTTTTATAGTCAGTTATGACATTTCAGAGTAGATTGCATTTGAATACCATGCAAGATGAATACTACTATAACTATGGGTTTTATTTATTTGAAGAGACGTCTCATTTGTCAGCACAAAAAAGCAATACATTTCATTTACAGTAATTTCTGAAGATCATTTCTGATACTTTTTTACAGCTCAGCATATGCTGAAAGGGTAAGCTGGGCTTTGCATCTCTTAGAAAAACAACTTTACTAGTAGACTAAACAGGACATCTTGGAGTATTCAAGGTAAAGGAATAAAGCCTATGCAAAAAATAATGCCTCACTGAACACAGAGCAAGATTAACCTGCGATCTATTCCTCGATCAATGTGAAGCTAAGCCATGCGCTGCTTACAGCCAGCTTAACAAATCACACGTTCAACACAACAATATGGCGCATGCCAGCCAGAAGCTTTCGTTCCCACATTTTAATCTTTTCTGCTGACATTCTGACGCATTCACTGTCACTGACACTGCATATTTCAATCTGGAGTCTTTGCAGCCGTAGTGGCAAAGCAATTTAAGGTCTTGTGTCGTGCTGAAGAGCAGGCAGTGGGGTGAGCTCTTCAAGTTGGGCCTGATTTCCATGCTCACACATGGAGTCTGTGATAAGAGTCATTATCGCTGAGGACCGTAATCACTGCCTCCGCTGTGACTGTGCTAGTGCAGGAGTGAACCAAGACCAGTGATGAGATACTGAAGCACTGTTGCAGAAACTCTGTCTTCAATTACACGGAAGCAGCAGCTTTAGTTAAATAAAAGGTACGTTTCATTTCTTTGAAAACGTTAGGGTAACATTCATCCTAATCATGGTACTAGAACAAGCAATTTCAAAGAACTAAAATAATTCATATATATATATATATATTGTTCTGCCGTAATGGCCACATCACATCGCATGAGCTCCAGTGGCCCCAAAGTTGTAGTCTTTTCTTCCCTATTGTGACGCATATCCAAGTGAAATGGCTTCTCAAACAAGAAAAAAGGGCGGCACTTGGGTTTGTCCATCACAAATCGATTGGATTGTTGACTGTCAGTTGTGATTTCATGGTGATTTTACGTGACACCTTAATCAATTATTATGATTTCAAAATGTTTCAAAGTGCAAACTAATGCTAGAGACTTTCTGAGAACTAACTTCTCACAGTATTTTGCCCTTTTTTTTGCTTGGTTTCAAAGACATTTATACAGGTTTGGAAGTATTTGAGGGCAATCAATGTAAATGATGACACAATTTAAAGTTTCGGGTGAACTGTCCCTTTAAAGCAGCAAAGTGAATA
Organism: Paracanthobrama guichenoti; assembly: GCA_018749465.1. NCBI lineage: Eukaryota > Metazoa > Chordata > Actinopteri > Cypriniformes > Gobionidae > Paracanthobrama > Paracanthobrama guichenoti. Next base: position 13,608,362 of record CM031956.1, on the reverse strand, counting down.
TGGGTAACATGATTGAGTTTTTATAAATGTAACAATTAAAACAATACCACATTTAAAATGTTCAAATACACTAAACTGAATGGAAGAGAATGGAGCAGAAAGTCTATCTCTAGTGTGACTGCTCACACTATCCAAAGTTAACTTACTGTATGCACAAAATTGGAATATTGTGTAAAACATTTGCGAATAAAGCAGCGTTTCCATCCCATGTGATCAAGAGAACAAAATTGTTACTTCCTGGGAAATCGTCGCAAAATATCTTGAATAAAAATGGAATTTGCTGCAATCACTTTGACTCTTTTTCCTACATCTAAAATGACTTGCGTCTCAGAGCGTGCAGAAGAAACACAATAAACACGTTCTCTTGCATTCAGATGCCTGATGTTTGCATGTGAGACGCTTCTGGGAGGGAATTAAACCAAATGATTCTGATGACTGACTTTGGCTCTGGCTCAGAATGATCAAACCAACATTTAAGATGCTGTGCAATGGAATTGGTTCATTGGGTAGTCCAGTTATCCAGTCCCATCCACTGTTGAGGTAAAGTCACGAGAGATTTTTGTTGCACATTGAGGGATTTATTCTGCAAATGTGTTTCCATCATAGTTTATGTGCTTTCTTATCAGATAAAAAATGTATCCGCTTCAACTGAGAGCATAAAATATGCATATAAAAATAGGTGGATGGAAACAGAGTACAGTTTCCATCCTGCCCCAGTGCCCACACGTATTTCCTGTATTTGTGGATGTGAGGTCCTCAAATGACCTTTTGACTGCTTGATGGGACACAACATAATGTGAAAAAGAAATATAGCATTATTTACACATTTCTATTTTAATTAGCTAGCACTTTAAAATAAACTGTCTGATCGGTAAATGTAACAGATAAGTAATTAAGTGGAAACATTTGACAAAATCTGATTTGTGGGATAGCCTACCTAACGGGTAGGGTATTTTCGGACATGAATGTTGTTTCAGGATCAACAAAAAATGTTGACTAAGGAACACGTCTAAGTCGGGGAAATCAGGATGTGCCGAGCATTTTTCAGGCCTGTTGTTTTGCAGGCACTCTCAAGTGGACAAGACTGATCTGACTAGCTAAACCAGGACCTACTGACAGTAAGATGAAAGTCCACAGTCAATACAAGCATTTATCCGAGTAAAATATACCATCTGAGCAAGTAGCATACCTGCCTTTTCCCCATGTTTATGAACATAAAACACGCAAGGGCGATTGATGTAAAACTGCAACTTCCCGCTATATTTGTCCCAACCTCTCTTTCAAAATATTAATAATGGCGATTAATAGTAATTACTCGGGATAAGGCACGTGTGGCGAGGTAGACGCAAGTAACGAGCGAGAGACGTGGGAGGAGCGAGCGAGACCGGTGCGTGATTGAGAGTCCTCTCATGAGGGAGCTTGGAGGCATAAGGACGAGCGACACCAGTGAAGGACGAGAGAGGACCAGGCCTGGGTTTTATGTTGTGTTTTATTTACATTTTGTTATGTATGTGCGCGGCAGTCGTCCGTGAAGCACCGCCACCTTTACTTTCAGTTTGTTTATTCATTAAAGTCTTTTAAATGTTAGCCGGTTCCCGCCTCCTTCTTCCCATAACAACGAACTACGTTACAGCAAGAACAACTGAATCTTCTGTATAGTGCATACTGTATCTGATAATAAATGTAAATGATAGAAAATATGGTAACACTTTATTTTACAGTGTCACTGTTACACGTTACATGTAGTTACTGTAGTAATAAGAGTAAATTATGCATAATTACATGCAACTAACCCTATACCTAATCCTAACCCTATAGTAAGTACATGTAGTAAACTCAGTACTTAATTGTATAAATACACTGTAACACGGACATCTTAAAATAAAGTGTAACCGATATTATAATTATTATGTTGCCTGATGCAATGGTATTCATATATGCTTAAAATGTGACTATAATTTAGGCTTATGCTGCAACAGTTTGTCATAGTGACCTTTGTGTGAAGCATCCTGTGTGTCGAACCCTCCCTCGTGCCAGATATAGCAGCTGAGGAACATAAGCAATGCCTTATTATATGACTGTGGGCACTGAGTGCCCTGCCAGTGCAGCAGGGCTCCTTCTATCTGCTCTTCTATCTGCTCATAACCTTATGGGCATTTACTCATTTGGCATTCCTAACCTCCTCCTACAACACAACGTTCTGAAAAATAGGACAATGATGCAACAATACAAGCATTTGGGATCAGACTTTTATTTGGACTCACATAAATAACAATAGTTCATATATATATATTTTTTGTATATTATACAATTTTTATATAATATATATTTCCTCCTATGATTTACATTCTTTTTTTTTCTAAGTTATATCTATTGAAACATTATGTTGATGAACACACATCTGCTTGAGCACATAATAAAGACAGAAATATCAAAGAAGAGGATTCAGTTCTTCCATTTTTTTTTATGTTCAGAAATGTAAAAACAATTGCTTGAAAACAAAATGTAATTAGTTAATTAGTCTTAAATGCGAAGAAAAGCACGGCTAACTGGAAACCTGATATGCCATAACAATATCTTTCCTGGACATTTCCAATAAAAAATGTTTATATAAAACAGCAGAGAAAATCACAGGAAATGCTTCGAGCCGGACCAGATCGTCATGCAGTGACCCGGTGAATCGCACTTGAACAAATAGCTCATGGAGATCAAACTAGAACAGAGATCGACTTCTGCTTTCAAGCTTCTCATCTTTTAGCCCCTGAAAAGCCTGAAATTGAGCTTTTACATGATTAGTGACCTGAAAAAAGCAAATCTCAAACAATTCCTCCCGATTTGCCTATGGATATCACTAATGATAAGTGGAAATGTTGAAGACTTCCTGCAATACATGTCATCTTGCTCTTTTTAGCATGCAGGGTTGCACTCGAGATTGTCAGAATGTGAGACCAAGACACGTGACAGCGGCTTCTGCATTCACAGTGAGAACAGATCTGACGACAGTGTGACTGAATGAAATGAGAGAGGGACAGTGCAGTAGAAGACATCTCAGGTTTGTACAGGAAACACACTGACAATGATTTGATGTAGCCGTGCCACACATCCCCCATACTGTTTGCACTTTCAGCAGTGTACAACTCAGCAAAAAAGCTCATTATGGTGTTTGTCCATTTATTTTTTTGCCCGAGACCAAGACAAAGTGGATTTAAGAACAAAACGATCAAGTGGAAATGGTTTTGAGACCTAGTCCCATCTCAAGAACTTAAAGGGTTAGTTCACCCAAAAATGAAAATTACCCGATGATTTACTCACCCTCAAGCCATCCTATGTGTATATGATGTTCTTCGTTCAGACGAATACAGTCGGAGTTATATTAAAAAATATCCTGGCTCTTCCAAGCATTATAATGGCAGTGAATGGCAATCCAAAATTTGAAGCCCCCAAAAGTGCATCCATCCATTATAAAAGTAATCCACACGGCCATTTAATAAAGGCCTTCTGAAGCAAAGCGATGGGTTTTTGTAAAGAATAATATTGATGTTTAACATGTTATAAAGTAAAATATCTAGCTTTCGCCAGATCGTCTTCCATAGTCAACTTACGGAAAAAGCGAAACTGGCATGGCGATGACGTCAGACGTTATGACGTTACGCTACGTAAGCGTTTTGAACTGCGAGAGGAATTACACTTTCTGAGTAAGCTGAATACAGAAGGCGGTCTGGTAGAAGATATTTTACTTTATAAAGTTTTAAATATGGATACTTTTCATACCCTTCAATTCGCTTCAGAAAGCCTTTATTAACCCCTCTTGGAGCCGTGTGGAGCACTTTTATAATGGATGGGTGCACTTTTTTGGGCTTCAAATTTTGGGCTGCCATTCAATGCCATTATACAGCTTGGATTAGCCAGGACATTTTTTAATATAACTCTGATTGTATTCGTCTGAAAGAAGAATGTCATATACACCTAGGATGGCTTGAGGGTGAGTAAATTATGGGATAATTTAAAGGGGTCATATAATGCCATTTTTGTGCGTTAATATGATTCTTTAGTGTCTAAATGAAAAGTTTGTAATATACTTTAATTAAAAATTCTCATTAGTATTGTAAGAAAACACTAATTTTACCTGGTCAAAAACAGCTCTGTTTTCAGCAAGCCATTTCAGTGCATGTGTCTTTAAATGATAATGAGCTTTGCTCACCCCGCCCCTCTGTTCTGTGGGGCGTTTTGACACAACACACGTGGAGTGTTGCCTTGACAACAGTTGAGGGTATATTTTGGAGAAAGAATGGCAACGGGAGTCTCTGAGGACACATCTGTGCAACCGTATCAATTTGAACCGGAGTCGGACCCGGAACAAGATGACGGTCCCAACGAAGTTTGACAATTACGGCTCGAACAGGACGTTTCTGAATGGTTGGTTAACGTAATGTCACTTTGATCTATCTTTGTATGTACTGGCAGGGTAGCGTAGTGAGATACGAATGCTATGTGTTTACTGATGTATACGTTAGTTCATTGACACATTGATGTTACAGCTAATGGTCATGAAAAACTTTTTTTTCAGTAAATGTAGGCTTGTCAGTGATGCGTAACGTTATCTATGCAGTGTTCGGTACAACTGTCAGGGCTGAAGCACTGACATTAGGTCGCCACAGGAATGTTTCTAGCAGTAGTTGAAGGACACCTAAGAATTTGTTGTAATGTATATTTATGTCCAGTGCCATAACACGTTGTTCATTATAAACGTGGGATTATGAATTATATTGAGAACGTCATACATAGAAAGCATGCCGTAATGTAACTTACCCTGTAAACTTTAGCCGCATTCATCGTGAAGCGTGCAAGCGATTTGCAAAGATTAATATAAAGGTCAATAAAACGTTCCACTCACTTCTTCTGGAGGTGCAGCAGGAACACGAATAGTTGGTACCGATCCTTTTTTCAGGAGCAGCTTCTTAGCAAAACCTGCTTTATACTGACCCTCGTTTATAAAGCAGTCTGGTGAGAAATGATTCGCGCAAACATGAAAGCATTGACGCTGATCGGGAGGAATATTCCCTTCGAAATCATCGGGGGGGAATATTCCCTTCGAAAACAAAACTCAGCCACTGCGTCTTCAACGGTTCGGATTTAGGAACATCAAAATGACTGCTGTGTTCGTTATTACACCCAAGAACAGAACACCACAATCGCTTAGACACCATTCTGCTCCAGTGTATCAACAATGGCGGACTGTGATGACAGCTCGCTCAGGGCGGGTCTGTGTTGAAACGCTGCTGTCAGTTAACAGTCGTGGGAGGGGCGTCCGACCGTGTGACGTCACATGGTCAGACGGCTCGATTTGAGACAGGGTAAAACATATAAGGAGATTAAAAAAAACCAAAAAACACTGGATGGATTTTTATCATTATAGGATGGTTGTGTACAGGCACTGCCAACACACATTTCCGTACAATCAACTTGTAAAAGTGCATGTACCATTATATGACGCCTTTAACATTTTGGGTGAACTATCCCTTTAATGCAATTGCCCAGAAATCATAATAAATGCAAACAAAAGCTATGCCTGTTCATTATTGCTTAACTACATCATTAATGCATGATTCACAGATTAAACTCATGAGTTCACGTTCAAGTGGAACAAGAGTCTGATGTCTGATTTGATACCAGCTTCAAGTTTACAGATCGACGCTGAGAAGGAGGATGCTGGAAAAACTGTTGGGAGTGACATAAATGCGACCCGACCTCATGAGAAAACTATCTGACAAGGTGGTGATTTCGTGTGAATTCGTACAATGTGATTTGTATGGAAACTTATGATTATTTGAAAAAAAAGAAGAAAAAAAAATGCATGAAGGTTCACCTCTAACCGCAAACACACGAAATCATAAGACTTAGCCACCAATTTTGCCAAAATATAAAATTGTTAGGAATTGCTATGAGAGTGTTTTAGGTAAACATCTGTTTTCTGTCCTTATCCAACACAAATAACGATGCTATCAGTGCACGCAACTTGATATTACTGAATCATGATGTACCAGGAGGACTCACATACTTCCTGTGCTTTCAAAGTGGATCTGATGGTAATGCTCTGTGCTTTCAATCAGAAAGATAAAAAGAGCCAAAGCAATCATGTACATTCAGCAGAGCAAAGAGGAAAACCCTACTGACACAAAGCAAAAACTGCAGCAGGACAGTGGCGTCAGTAGTACGAATACTTCCCAATCTGGATATTTACAATGAATGGGTACAAACCACTTGTTCAGGGAAGTATCTCAAGTTTAACATGCTATTGCAAAGATCGCTTGCTATTTTGCCTGCACTAGCACAAGTGATTGTCTGAACCCAGAACTGGGTGTCCTTATTACAGCCCTGAACTTCACACTGTGAAAGATCATGTAAGATTCCTCACAGCCATTGAGAAAGTAAACCCACTAAACTGTATTTGCTTTGGACGCTCATTTGAATCATTACAAATGTTAAACCGGTGAAACAAAATGTTTTGTTGCCGATCTTTCAAATATTTCTGAATGAGTGGATGTGTGATATATGCACAATGGCATCTGAATGCGTATCAATGGACGAACACCTTTATAGATGGGATTTTGCGGTACATCATATTTAAATGATTAAAGATACATGTTAAAAACACCTGGGGAACTTGTGCCTCATGCTTTTCACAAAAAAACAGAAACTGAGATAGTGAGAACAAATCACAGAGGAAATACATATCATGCCAGACATATTTTAAGCTAAAGAATCATCTTTTCTCCCTGAATATGAAAAGAATGTTATAGACCCATCAGATAATAAATGTAACCCTTAGTAGAAACACCAATCTGTCATCCTAATATAATCCACTATATTCTATCCAAAAAGGAAGTCCAAACCTGTCTCAAGTTAGCAAGTCTTTTTATACACAAGGGCAACAAATTCAACTCTAAAAAGTGCTTTTAGGGATACATTAAAACTGACAAAAAGCAAACGTTTAGTCATAAATAATTTACTATTTAATTTCCCCCAGCTGTTTAAATCTGAGCGCTCATAATACACTCAACTAAGCACTCATTTATGTGACCAGAACTATCAGGTACAACTAAAGATCCAACTTCGACCCAGCTGTGAAAGAAGAGGGGCTAGGAAACCTTCTGGAATAATCAGCTCCCATGATGCCTCAGTGGCAGCTCTTCAATCCAGACACATAGGGCGAATCCTGTTGGCGACAGATGCCCTCTTGCTGCTCGCTGCAGTCCACGAAGTCAGGCACGGGCAGCCCTGACATGATCATCAACGATTTGTTCCAGATCATGAAGGTTGGTGCCACAGGAAGCAGGAAGGAAACATCAAAAGTGTATATGTGCTGGGAGTTCATGGCATCATAGAAGGACAGGGCGTTGTTGTCGTAGTCCAGCAGCACTCCCACCCTGCGCAGCTGTAGCGAAGCCTCCACGATGGACTCCTTGTTGTTGTGCCGCACCAGGAAGTTGTTGTTGCAGCGTGAGAAAACCCAGGACGATGAGTTTTTACCGCTCCATTCGTTTTTGGGTGCTGACTTGTAGGCCACACCAAGTGCGTACCTGAAGGGGAAAGAGATGTACAATGCTGTCAATTGATACACCTTTTTAGGGTGGCTGTCCTGACTCACTTGGTGCCTTAGGAATAAAGAAATAGTTTTTAACAATTAGGGCAGTGTTTTCCAACTACTGGGCTGCACCACACTAGTGTGTCAAGTTGTAAGGTGTGCCGTGGAAAATTATCAAATGCAAAAATAAATAAATAAAATGCTACAAAAAAGAATAAATCGTCGTTGTCAGGCTGAAACCTTGTATCTCTATATTTAGTAATTTATTTTGTATTTTATTTAAAAAAAAATCAATACTATTAGTCTTCATTTACCTCTGTATGAGTTTTACAAATATTTAACCAATGAAAAGCATGTAAAAGAACGTGTGACTAAACCTCGTAACTCCATTGGCTCCTCAAACTGTCAGTCAAACCTCATAACTCCACCCGCCTCTATCATGAATGAAGTGCTGCAAAGAGTTTGGAGATAGATCGCTGCTTGTTTGCAGTGTAAAGGTAAATAAAAGAACTGGTTGTATGAATAAGTACAGCATTTTGAGTCTTGAGTCTTTACTCAAGAAACGGTCTATGAAGGCTAATGTTTTTTTGTATTTAAAGAGAGGAGAAGAGTCTTAGGGCCAGATTTACTAACAGCTTGCATAAGCGCAAGCCTTCTTTTGGCGTTAAAAAACTACTGTCAGGATTTACTGAAGACACGCAGTGAAAAATCAGCGCTGGCAAGGCGTGGACAGGGTTATTTTGTGGCTGACCTTACTGCATATGCATTTGTAGGAATTTCCCTTTCAGACGCAAAATTTATGGGAGGAGAGTATTTAAATCAATCATGGTGATTTACTAAGTTTTGCACTCCATTTACTGGTATTTGTGCCATTATTTACCGCCCCAAAAAAGCATGTCTTAAACCAGACTCTAATTTGCATTGCTCTTGGTAGATTGTATTGGTCATTATGTAAATGATCCGGCTTTGTCTGTGTTCTTTAATTAGAACTTTCCACTTCCATCTGCATTTTTATGGGATTGCGCTCTCACGCTAATTTGCCTGTTTAGTAAATCTGGCCCTTAAGCCTTGTGCACACCGGGACGATTATCGTGCGTGCATATCGCCAGCGTTTTTTGGATGTGTTTTTTTGTGTCCATACCCAAGCGATTTTCACTGCCGATGCGCAGAGTGAACGTGCAAATTCACTCCCTGACAGTAGATGGCGCTTACTGAAAAACAGAAATACCCCGGTACACAAGGTAGTGCTGCGCAACTTCATGCTTCTGACAATTGCTTGTCACACAGAAGAAGAAGAGAGCCAGTATTTTTGTGACTGCCAAAACCATTCACACACTTTTTGCTAACTGGCAAACACAACATGGATACATCTTGCCTCGTTGCATCTTCTTCTTCGTCTACTTCTTCTTAGGTATTAATGTGTGCTCTGCAAGTCGTGTTTTACTGTAACTTCAGCAGCTCCAGGCACGTGAACAAAGCGGCAATCTCATTGGTCGGCCAGTTTTTAACGCAGCGCCGCAAACCCAAAAAATGTACCCAAGGCGTTTTATTTTTTTAAATGACACTTTTACGCTTGCCGTTTTGTGTGTCCGTGTGCACACTCACATTGGCGGTTTGCACGAGCCTTTAGTCTGGTATTTGCCATCTAGTTGTAGCCAATATACTGTTTTAAATATCCTATGCATAGCACTTCATCTTTTATATCATGAGATTTTGTCCTAATGCATTCAACAACAAGAAAAAAGAGCACCCACATATAGCTACAATAAACTTTACAACCTGTAAGTTGATGAAAACTTAATGCGATGCACTGACTGCCTCAGATGCAGCTGCTCCAGTGACGGATAAAACATATATCTCTGTCATTTGCTGGTCAAAAACACCATCTGAGCTTGATTTTCATAAAATGTTAATATTATAATAACACATCCACGTGTCGGACATAAAGCCACAATACCAACTTTGATGCCACGTTGTTTAATTATTTAAAAAAATATGAGGTTTTCACCCGACAGCGACAATATGAAAATTTGTTGTTTTATTATAACCAACATTATATAGCTAGCTATTTGACCTCATTATGTTCTTACCGGACTTTAGCTCAAGTTTCACATTAAATGTGATAACTACTTTTTATATATCATTCAGTCAATGCCATTTGAAGCAATACATGTTTGTGAAATTTTTTTATTTTTAGTGCTGGGGGATTTTTTGCTTTTTTACTTAAATAAAATAAAAAAATAAAAAGGTTGGGAAACATTGACTTAGGCTGTTTTCACACTGGCAGTTTAATTTGAAAAATTGGCCATGTGAAAGCTGTCATGTGGACCCGGGAGTGCACCGTGGTACCAAACCTGAGTTTGGAACGCAGCAAACGTGCCCAGTGTTCATATAAATGTAAGACTTGTCTATTAATATGGTTTTTATTTAGCATGTAGGGGACCCGGTTTTCCAAATCCCAACTTAATATTTAATTGTTTTTAATACACCAAGTGAAAATTCTGTTACTGAATAACAGAAATTATTATTTGTAAGAATGACTATCCAACAGGCACAAGGTGAAAATTATAACGCAATGAGTCTGTGAAGTCAGTCTGATTAAAGTGTGAACTTTATTAATGAAAATGAGACAGGTGTGATTTTCAAATTCAAATTGGATGGGCACAACTTGTCGAGAAGAACATTAAAATTAAGATACTATATTATACATATCTTCCACTTCTTGAAATTAACATCTGTTAACATCTTTACTGCTTTATATAGTGTGTATAAAAATAGGAAAGTGTCAGATCAATAAGAGTGATTTCTAAAAACAAATCAAACACGGTCATCTACAGAAAAGCACCTTATTGTGCAGTTAGAAAGAAATTCTGTTGTCATTTTATATTTCCAATTGAAGCTCAAAGTTCTAATAATCGTTCTAATCGTTCTTCAATGAGAACAGTGCAGTCCACACCACAATGACAATGACAGAGGAACGATATCATTGGAATCACTTTCTGAATGATTTTTTTTCCAGCTGATGAATGATAAAATCACTGACAGCAAATAAGAATCCATCCAACTTTAAAGCGCATAATCATTTAAAGTGGCAGACGACAGAACTGCAACATTATTGTGCGTTGGTGTGTATGCTAATATGGTTATTATTATAGTTATTGTCCCGGTGTGAATGGGACATTACACCAAAAATGGACTTTCAAATGAATATAGACACACTTTCAGTTTAAGCCTGGCCTATATCCAGTTCAATCCAAATATGAAACAGATAATTACGTACTGTATACAAAAATGGTGTGCTGGATGCCCAAAGTGAACACCACGCATTGTTGTTGTGTGGAAAAAGCAACTTGGACATTTTGATACAATTTTTACAAGAATACAATTCAAGCAACACAATGGTCGGCAGGTAATTGCAAAACTTTCTGTTCATAGCAAATTATCAATGGAAAGAATCACTCGACTGGGCCAGGGTACAAGCACAACCAAAACTGCCTAACAGTTACATGTGTTACAAGACTGTAAAATCTGAAATCACTCACCATGTGGAGGCTCCCAGTAAAACCTCCCAGTAATGGCAGCCACTGTCGATGAAGACGTTACCAGCGGCACCGTAGGATCCGGTTCCACTGAAGCGTTCCGGAGTGTGACTCTTCTTCAGGGAGCTTTCATCCTTCTCCATGGTCAGACAGTCATTGGAGAGGCGTAGCTTCTTATGGGCCGTTTTGGGGTCCAGTTTGAAAGGCTGACCTGAGGAGCAGAGAGGATAGAGATGGGTGAGATACAACAGGAACATGTAATAAGAGCCAGCGGAATGAGCTTAGTGACTCTCTGGTCTGCTGGAATTTCCCAATTCATGCAATTTGTTAAATGTCAGTTTTAGCTCTTCCGGTTAATTAAGAGATGAGCAGTTTGTGACAAAAGGCACAGTGTGTGTGAGAGTGAAAGACAGAGATAATCAAATGCCAAATGAAGTCAGCTTAGTATATGATTTGAGTTTTATGTTTCTTGAAAAGCAGAGGTGACCCCGCAGACCCGACATTTAACTTTGGCACGTCTAAATCTTCCCATCCCGAGCGTAATGACTGACAATGCAGGAAAACAATCAGCTGCGCTCTGTCCCTGCCCACAAACCAATCATCTCAACCCAGAGTGAGGTTTACTGCGCCCAGATATGAAAGGGTCTGGCAACATGCTGCTGGAAGCCAATTACATTAACACGCTCTTGTCTTTGAACTGCTTATCGCTGTGAGTGCAGCCATTCTCAACACTCGTGCAGTCATGCCATTTTACAGCATGTGTTTGAGGGCACTAGGAAAAGCGATGCAGATGTGTACACACACACACACACACACACACACACACACACACACACACACACACACACACAAAAGAGGCTACAAGTGAGAATCCCATGAAATACTTATTGCCTATAAAACCGATGAACCTTTTAAGACAAAAATTAGTAAAATGGCATAATTGTGCAGTGCAGGTGTCTGAACAAAGGTCTTTGTGTCATTTCTATTTTAAAACGAGTACTTAAAAAAAGCATACTTTTATATACTTAAACTACTAGAAATTATATTGAACATGTTTTTTTTCTGTTCATCAACATCACACTGAAAACATGTAATATCTCAATACTTATATAGTCACGGAAAAATAAAGTATGTCTTTTGAATTCTGTTGGATTATTGTCCTGTTGCATGACCCAGTTTTAGCCAAGCTTTAGCTGTCGGACAGATGGTCTCACATTTGACTCTAGAATACTTTAGTACACAGAGGAGTACATGGTCGACTCAATGACTACAAGGTGCCCAGGGGTCCTGTGGCTACAAAACAAGCCCAAATCATCACCCCTCCACCAGCATGCTTGACAGTTGCTATGAGGTGTTTGTGCTGATATGCTGTGTTTGGTTTTCGACAAACATGGCGCTGTGCATTATGGCCAAACATCTCCACTTTGGTCTCGTCTGTCCAAAAGACATTGTTCCATAGGTCTTGTGGTTTGTTCAGATGCAACTATGCAAACCTATGCCGTGCTGCCATGTTCTTTTTTTTTATTTTTTAGAGAGAGAAGCCTTCTCCTGGAAACCCATCCATGCCATATCTCTGAGCATTGCATGGTCTGACCTTGGGGTGAATTTGCTGGGACATCCACTCTTGAGAAGATTGGCAACCGTCTTGAATGTTTTCCACTTGTGAATAATCTTCCTCACTATAAAATTATGGACTTCAAATTGTTTGGAAATGGCCTTGTAACCCTTCCTAGATTGATGGGCAGCAACAATTCTTCTCTAAGATCATTGCTGATGTCTTTCCTCCTTGGCATTGTGTTAACACACACCTGAATGCTCCAGACCAGCAAACTGACAAAACTTCTGCTTTTATAAAGTCGGGCATGCTTGCTGACGATCAACTAATCAAAGCCATTTGATTAGCACCGCCTGACTGCAAGCAAGCAAGCAACTTTATTTATATAGCACATTTTTAAACAACAGCCGTTGCCCCAAAGTGCTTTACAGAAATAAAACCTTAAAATCAACATGTAGCTGATATTGTATACACCCAAGCAAACATTACTTAATCAAATGCTAAAGAAAATAAATATGTTTTTAAATAAAACTTAAAAACGGCAATTGAAGGAGCTGACCTCACATGGAGTGGAAGAATATAGCTTCGGACCTACCACAGAAAAAGCACGATCTCCTCTCATTTTAAAATTACAGCGAGGGACCTTTAAAAAAAACGTTGATCTGAGGACCTAAGAACTCTAGAGGGAGAGTAGGGAATGAGAAGATCGCTAATGTATCGAGGAGCAAGGCCTGAAATTGCCTTGTAGACAAACAGGCGAATTTTCAAATCTATCCAGAATTTAACAGGAAGCCAATGTAAGGATTGCAGTACAGGGGAAATATGGTCTTGCTGCAGAAACTGCATGCGGGCTAAGGCAGTCTGGGGGAGTCCAATATATAATGAATTACAATAATCTAACCTTAATGAGATAAAGGAGCGAACTATAATTTCCAAATCCTTTCTGGATAGAAAATGCTTTACTTTAGCAATAGATCTCAGGTTAAAAATGCTACCTTGAACAACGGCCCCAATCTGTTTGTTGAAGTTCAGAGATGAGTCCATAATTACCCCTAAACTCCTAACGTGATCATCAAGCTTTAAGGACAAGGAACCAAGCTGACCAGCAAAGGCATGTGATGCCGCAGAACCTACAATCAAAACCTCAGTTTTGCTCTCATTTAACTGGAGAAAGTTATTAGAAAGCCAAAGTTTTATGTCACTATAACATTCCTGTACTTTATGCAGAGAGCATGTTTTATCTAAGCTCACAGGAAAATAAAACTGAAGATCATCTGTATAGCAGTCGTACGCAATACTATAAGCTCTATTCTTCGGAAGTAGAGGAAGCATATACAGAGAGAACAGCAACGGTCCCAAGATCGACCCCTGAGGAACACCGCAAACTAAAGGTGCCAAAGTTGAAGAAAAGTGTCCCAGATTAACAGCAACTGTCAAGTCAAGTCAAGTCAAGTCAAGTCAAGTCAAGTCAAGTCACCTTTATTTATATAGCGCTTTTAACAAGTCCAATTGTTTCAAAGCAGCTTCACATTGTTAACAGGAAAATAATGCAACAGAATTTGTACAGTCGTTCTGGTGAAACGGTGATGTTATCCAGCTAATTTCAAGTATCATATAGTGTCAATGCGGGCAGATCGTGATATAGATGAAATTTAGGTGTCCCCAAATGAGCAAGCCAAAAGCCAGAGGCAACGGTGGCAAGGAACCAAAACTCCTTCAGGGTCAGAATGGAGAAAAAAAACCTTGGGAGAAACCAGGCTCAGTCGGGGTGCCAGTTCTCCTCTGGCTGACGAACAAACAGTGTATGATTATAATTCTGTCCTTTAAATACGATGCAAACTACTGGAGGGCTGTACTCTGGACACCAACCCAACACTCCAGGCGGTTGAGAAGAATCTCATGGTCAATTGTATCAAAGGCAGCGCTCAGATCTAATAAAACTAGAACAAAATGTGATCCTGAGTCCAACGATAATAATATATAATTCGTGACCTTAAGCAAAGCTGATTCTGTGCTGTAACAGGTCCTAAAACCCGACTGGAATGTGTCTAAAATATCACATGTACGAGTACAACTGTGTGTAGACCACTTTCTCTAAAATCTTAGAAATAAAAGGCAATTTGGAAATTGGTCTATAGTTGTTGTATACTGATTGATCCAAATTAGGCTTTTTTTAACAGGGGATGAAGAATTGCGTGCTTGAAACTGTTTGGTACTACTCCACTCATCAGCGAGCTGTTGATTATAGCTGTTAGGCTAGAACTCACAGAAGGAAAAATCTTTGAGGAGATGAGGAGAGAGAATATCCAGTGTACAGCTACCTCCATTCATTTTGGAGACATTGTCAGCCAGCTGTGCTGATGAGACTGGTTCAAAATTTAGTTAATTAGTTTATAAAAGGGAATGTGAAGGTACAATAGCAATATATTTTTTGAGTGAAAAACATAAAAAATTCTTCACAATTCTCTTGTGTAGCATCTCTCATAACATTCCTTGAGGGGTTTAAAACAGATTCAACTGTATCAAACATTACTTTTGGCCGATTAGTATTAGTTGAAATTACTTTTGAAAAGAATTCAATTTTTGCCTCCTTTACTGCCTTCTGATAGTTAGCCAGGCACTCCTTTAGCTACTTACCCTCTAAATTCCTATGGAAGCAGTAAGGGTGTACCTAGTTTGTCACACATGGCTTCTCCATTTCCTTATTTTCGTTTTGTTAAATAAATAACGGCATGGTGTAATATGTCATGTGCTGATTGCTGAAGGATCATGTGACACTGAAGACTGGAGTAATGGCCAATGGACATTGACTTTCTTCTAGAGCTGCTGTACAGCCAAAATAGTCTTGTTGCATTTATTTCCTGTTATCAATGTAAAGCTGCTTTGAAACAATCTGTATTGTAAAAAGTGATATATAAATAAAGGTTACCTGACTTCCATACATACAGACACATTACACACAGTGTGACCTCACTTTTGGCTGGGCTCCTGCTCTTGGGCTGGGCTGCTATGGTGTGCTTTCTGCAGCGGAGGGGTGACTGCTGACAGCTGGAGTGTATGTATGTATAAATCAGTTCAACATTATGGCTTCTTTAAGTCATTTACAATTAGTTTTGTGTCTGGCAAATGGTTCTGAACTATGTACCTTGACAGAAAAAATAAAAATAAATCAAGTCAACCTATTTGGATTTTCTGGTCTAATATACAGTATATAATACACTGATCAGTATACCTAATTTTGTGTTGGTCTCTTTTTTGCTACCAAAACAGCCCACTTATTGATACGCACTATTGATGCCCACTCATACTGATCGGTGTAAATATATATATTTACTTTAAATTTTAGAACTGAGCGAACAGAAATGAGAAGCACTGAATGAGAACAACTAGATTTATGGCAGCAGTCAGACACTGAAGCCTGTCACATATATTCAAAGGTTTATTTGTAATGCACTAAAATGTGACAATAACATCATTTGCAGTGTCAGCTGGGGCCATGATATAAAAGAGTGTGCTGCAGCGTTTTTCCGAATCCGTAAATAAGATAGTTTTCACTTCAGAGTGCATATATATATATATATATATATATATATATATATATATATATATATATATATATATATATATATATATATATATATATATATATATAGTATTAGACAACTTTCAACTTGCTTAGAATATGGCCAGTCTAGTTTTGATCATCTAATGAAAGTGTTTCCAAACATACCTGTTAATTGATTTTAAAGAAAGTTATTATGACTAGTAATATTAATTATGTATTACTATAATATTAATTATATTACATAATTCATTTTATTACATTAATATTATATAGTAATATTAATATTAATTATTTCAGAACTGTCTGTATGTGTGTATGTCTGTACACAGTGTGACCTCACTTTTGGCTGGGCTCCTGCTCTTGGGCTGGGCTGCTATGGTGTGCTTTCTGCAGGGGAGGGGTGACTGCTGACAGCTTGAGTGATGTCTATGCTGTGCAGGATGAGTAAATATTATTCCGAGATCTTTTAACAACAAATAAACATGGCTGCCCTTGGGGCTGCTTGTCATGTGATATTTCTCATATTGGCTTTATGTACGGTCACCAGCCATGGCAGTTCTGATTAAACAGGAGAGCCTCCTATAGGAACACAGTGTGACTCTACACACACACACACACACACACACACACACACACACACACACACACACACACACACACACACACACACACACACACACACACACACACTTACACACACACACTTTTCTGTTTCTGTCATTCAAAATTTTACCTTCACAGGCCAGAATACACATGACATTAACGCTAGTCTCCCGGAAAAAAGAAAACAAAAAAACTTGAGCTGTCACTAGTTATTTTGCATAATGAAGTAAAAATTTTACATTTTGCTTAAAATATCCTGCCCTTCTCAAAGGTTTGTGAGCTACACCTTAAGCATCAACTTCAGTTGTGATATGTTTCATTTACCTTCCCTTTTCAGTTTACAGGACCTATCAGAGCTAGAAAAAATTCATAAAAAACCCCCCCAAAAAAACAGTAAATGTGGCCACATCTTAGGTCTCAGTATTGTATGGGTAGAAAGTCACAACACATTTGAACACTACATGAAATGACCATTGAATGTCCATTATCCATCAATGTAGAGTTGCTAAATACAGTGGGCCCAGATTGCATTGGACATTTAAACAACAGAAATGTGGGGATGGCACTGAATTCATAATTACTCACAACCACAGGTGTAGTTCATCACATTAACTATGAACACGTTGCACGATCTGACAATCAGAAAGTTTTGCAAATACATTTTGTCTTTATTTTAAATACTGTAAATATGTTTATGATGTAGAACAAAATTTATTTTGAGAAATGAGCTGTGCTATCTATCTTTAATTTTTTTTCTTTTGATATTTTGTTTCTAATTTAATTAAATGATAAAATTGTAGCTCAAGTGTCTAAATACTTTTGAGGGCACTTTATAATCAATAAACATTTTTATTCTGGTATAGCTGGGAGATACCATACCAAACTCTAGTAACATAAGAGGAACAGTGCAAAAAACAACAACATTCAAGTCATCAAAATGCCTTGAGACAAAATGAAACACTTGTTCAAATAAAGAACAATAAATCTGGATTAATGATATACTGTCAGTAACAAATCAGTAGAGAGAACACGAGAAGAAAGGGTCCATTTGAGGAATAAAAAATAGATCAGTGGGAATGAAAGAGTGTTGGACCAAGTGTCCAGACTTGAGTTTGTGTGCAGACCCCTGCTGCTGCCTGTTTTATAGGTCTCAGCAATCCCTTTTGAACATATTATCTCATCCAAAGTTCAGATGGAAAAACCAAACTTTGATTTCAACACAACTTGCAAAGAGCCATTTGATGTCTTCCCGTTCTTGCTCTGTAAGCCTGGCTGAGCTTCAGTAACAGTCACGTAGACCCTGGCGATGGACTGGGGGATGGAGAAGTAGGAACAAGAGCAGGAGCAGGAGCAGGGATGATAATTACGAGGAAGTGGATGGAGCACACATGTAAACAGTTTCCACTGCTTCTATTCTATGTAGTTCACTGGATTTTTTAGGTTTTCTTTTGGTGCATGTCCATAAAATTCCAAGTAATCAAGTGAACAAAATGATATACACCGATCAGGCATAACGTTATGACAGGTGAAGTGAATAACACTGATTATCTCTTCATCAGGGCCCCTGTTAGTGGGTGGGATATATTAGGCAGCAAGTGAAAAAAAAATTCCTCAAAGTGGATGTGTTAGAAGCAGGAAAAATGGGCAAGCGTAAGGATTTGAGTGAGTTTGACAAGGGCCAAATTGTGATGGCTAGATGACTGGGTAAGAGCATCTCCAAAACTGCAGCTCTTGTGGGGTGTTCCCGGTCTGCAGTGGTCAGTATCTATCAAAAGTGGTCCAAGGAAGGAACAGTGTTGACCCGGCGACAGGGTCATGGGCGGCCAAGGCTCACTGATGCTCGTGAGGAGCGAAGGCTGGCCCATGTGGTCCGATCAAACAGAGCTATATACTGTAGCTCAAATTGCTCAGGAAGTTAATGCTGGTTCTGATAGAAAGGTGTCAGAATATAAAGTGCATCACAATTTGTTGTGTATGGGGCTGCATAGCCGCAGAACAGTCAGGGTGCCTATGTTGACCCCTGTCCACCGCAGAAAGCACCAACAGTGGCACGTGAGCATCAGAACTGGACCACGGGGCAATGGAAGAAGGTGGCCTGGTCTGATGAATCACGTTTTCTTTTACATCACATGGATGGCCGGGTGCGTCACTTACCCGGGGAACACATGGCACCAGGATGTACTATGGGAAGAAGACAAGCCGGCGGAGGCAGTGTGATGCTTTGGGCAATGTTCTGCTGGGAAACCTTGGGTCCTGGCATCCATGTGGAAGTTACTTTGACACGTACCACCTACCTAAGCATTGATATACACCCTTGTACACCATGTACACCCTTTCATGGAAACGGTATTCCCTGGTGGCTGTGGCCTCTTTCAGCAGGATAATGTGCCCTGTCACAAAGCAAAAATGGTTCAGGAATGGTTTGAGGAGCACAACAACTTGAGACAGGTTGAGATGTTGACTTGGTCTCCAAATTCCCCAGATCTCAATCCAATTGAGCATCTGTGGGATGTGCTGAACAAACAAGTCCGATCCATGGAGGCCCCACCTCGCAATTTACAGGACTTAAAAGATCTGTTGCTAACATCTTTGTGCCAGATACCACAGCACACCTTCAAGGGTCTAGTGGAGTCCATGCCTCGACAGGTCAGGAATATTTTGGCAGCAAAATGGGGACCAACACAATATTATGCCTGATCGGGTATATATATATATATATATATATATATATATATATATATATATATATATATATATATATATATATATATATATACACTATTTTCCTTTTGCCATTAATTGTAATAATCCAGTGAGATTTTTGTATGCACAAGGAGTCTGACAACAGCCGATATGATCTGATCAACGCAGAGATCTGATTTCACCATCGAGTCCATCTGGGATTACATGAATACTAACAGGGTAAATACAGAAGAACTGCGGGAACATCTCCGAGATGCTTGAAGAAACCAAAATGATGTTCAAAAATATTCTCATTATTTATCAATTAACTTTTATTAACAAAATCAAATCAATATTTGGTGTGACCACCCTTTGCGTTTAAAACAGCTTTTGTCAAGGTACATTTGCACATTGTTTTTCAGGTAGCTTTGCAGGAAGGTTTCCGTTCTTCTGGATTTAGTCTGTCTCACTTTTTTCTGTTTCTTCATGTAATCACAGATGGACGCGATGATGGTGGTCAGATCAGATCTCACTGGATTATTACAATTAATCGGGTGAACCAATGATTCAACAGCTAATTCATAAAGAGAGCCATTTATTTCCTTGAACGAATCGAATGAATGACTCAATGACTTGCTCATTAAACATTTACCAACACTTACTGGCAGTTTTAGTAAGGGGTAATTTATTAGCCAAAATTAATGTGCAAAGAATTTGCAATTAATTTGATTAATCGGCAAATCATGTAAATAATTAGACAAAACATTTTATTGCTTGACAGCCCTAATATATAAAAATACATCAAAAATTATTATTATATGTAATTACATGTTTTATTTATTTAATTTAATGTAGTAACTGGATTATCTGAAATAAACATTACTACATGGTTTAACATAAAACATTTTTGATTGTATATGTACAGTTACTGTGATATACACTGCTCAAAAAATTTAAAACACATCAGATCTGAATGGGGAAAAATATCATGCTGGATATCTATACTAAAATGGACTGGGTAATGTGTTATGAATGAAAGGATGCCACAATTGTTTGATGGAAATGAAAATTATCATCCTACAGAGGACTGAATTCAAAGACACCCCAAAAATTAAAGTGAAAAAATTATGCAGCAAGCTAGTCCATTTTGCTGAAATTTCATGTAGCAACTCAAAATGGTACTCAGTAGTTTGTATGGCCCCCACATGCTTGTATGCATGCCTGACAACATCGGGGCATGCTCCTAATGAGATGATGGATGGCGTTCTGGGGAATTTCCTCCCAGATCTGGACCAGGGCAGCTCCTGGACAGTCTGAGGTGCAACCTGACAACGTTGGATGGACCAAAAATTAATGTCCCAGAGGTGTTTTATTGGATTTAGGTTAGGCGAGCATGGTGGCCATTCAATGGTATCCATTCCTTCATCCTCCAGGAACTGCCTGCATACTCTCACCACATGAGGCCGGGCATTGACGTGCACCAGGAAGAACTCAGGACCCACTGCACCAGCATAGGGTCTGACAATGGGTCCTAGAATTTCATCCCGATACCTAATGGCAGTCAGGGTGCCATTTTCTAGCCTGTAGAGGTCTGTGGGTCCCTCCATGGATATGCCTCCCCAGACCATCACTGACCCAGCACCAAACTGGTCATGCTGAACGATATTACAGGCAGCATAACATTCTCCATGGCTTCTCCAGACCCTTTCACATCTGTCACACGTGCTCAGGGTGAACCTGCTCTCATCTGTGAAAAGCACATGCTGCCAGTGGTGGACCTGCCATTTCTGGTGTTCAATGGCAAATGCCAATCGAGCTCCACGGTGCTGGGCAGTGAGCACAGGGCTCACTAGAGGACGTTGGGCCCTCAGGCCACCCTCATTAAGTCTGTTTCTGATTGTTTGGTCAGAGAAATTCCCACCAGTGGCCTGCTGGGGGTCATTTTGTAGTGCTCTGGGAGTGCTCATCCTGTTCCTCTTTGTACAAAGGAGCAGCTACGGTCCTGCTGATGGGTTAAGGACCTTCTACGGCCCTGTCCAGCTCTCCTAGAGTAACTGCCTGTCTCCTGGAATCTCCTCCATGCTCTTGAGACTGTGCTGGGAGACACAGCAAACCTTCTGGCAATGCCACATATTGATGTGCCATCCTGGAGGAGTTGGACTGCCTGTGTAACCTCTGTAGGGTCCAGGTATTGCCTCATGCTACCAGTAGTGACACTGACCCTAGCCAAATGCAAAACTAGTGAAAAACAGTCAGAAAAGATGAGTAGGGGGAAAAAAAAATGTCAGTGGCCTCCACCTGTAAAACCATTCCTGTTTTGGGGGTTGTCTCATTGTTGCCCATCTAGTGCACCTGTTGTTAATTTCATTAACATTTCAGCAGCTGAAATTGATTAACAACCCCCTCTGCCACTTAACTGACCAGATCAATACCCCAGGAGTTTAACTGACTTGATGCTATTCTCTGATTAAAAAGTGTTACTTTAATTTTTTTTAGCAGTGTATAATATATAGCAAATCTTTTTTTTTTTTTTTGCAAATTAAAACTATATTATTGGTGAGCTCTTTATATAAAGTTGAATAATACAAGTATGTCTAAATTTATCAGCATACATACAGTATACACATGTAGGGTGACATATACTATACAGTCAAACCAAAATTTATTCAGACACAAACCTTCAACATTTTCTCACATTATCACGGTTTATTCACTATAGTGTAAAAATGGTAATAAAATATGACAAACTCAGAGTGAAACTCTCAGAACAAATTCATTTTGATAATGTCAGATAACTTCGATAGAAAGGTTTGCAATGGATTACAATCAACCAATCAGCTGTCAGCTGTTCAATTTAAGTACACAATTAGATAATACCAATTTAGGTCAACCAATTACCAAGCAATGCTTAATGTTGTTCAGTCTGTGGTGTAAAAGGTCACATTAGTAATTAAAGAAAACATGCTCGGGTCAAAATGTCTGGATAATTTTGGTTCCAAATGTTTTATCAATTTTACTGGTAGTAATATGGAGAATTGTTGGGTATAATATGTCACAGTTTGCTTTATTTTGCTATCCTCACTTACATAAATGAACTATAGTGTCCTACACCCACTAGTAAACAAATATCGGGTGTCTGAATAATTTTTGGTTTGACTGTATATCTCAACTGCTTGATTGCTTGACTATATTATTGCCCAGCTCTAACCTGCTAAATGTGACTATAAGGCAAGAAGATATTAAGATATTATAAACGTTGTAATTTTTTGTAAAGCTGCTGTGAAACAAGGTGTATTGGGAAAAGCAATACACACTTGAATTTATATCAAATTACTTAAGATATAACCACACTGTTCACTCACCTCATTAATATTAAATAATTACATTAAAAATCAAGAATGTGCCATCTGAAACTAAAGGGATTCAGCTTTTTGGCCCTTACAAATCAAAATCGAGCGACCCTGTGATACGATCACTTTTACATCTTCTCTGCCTTTGCGAATTACAGTTGCCACTTAAAGGCTTCGGGAAATTAATTGTAGATGATAAAGCATGAGCTCTAGGATTCAACTGGGGTTTGAGCACGCTCTCACTCCGGATTCCTCAAACAGGAAGTGATTATGTAAATGTCTTTAAATAGCATTTCTCTTGAGATGGGGGGAGGTGTCTGGACTTTCACGGTCGAGTAGGCATGGCAAGTATGCCAGTGCCAGAAAAAAAAAAAAAAAAAAAAAAAAAACGTAAAACATAGAATTGGCCCTTTTTCTTCAGTTTCCTTTTTTTTATATAGTCAGATGGGAAGAAGGCACAGCTGTGGCAAATGACTTACTTTGATGATGCAAGAGTTAACATTTTTTCTCTGGTGAATATAATAAACAGCAAGCCTTAGATTTCCTACTTTGAATTTCAATGCTACCGTGGTACAAAGAGAGAAAGTTATACTTGCTAGGTTTCCCAAAGCATTTAGTAGGAAAAAATAGTGCTTAATCTCTACAGTATATGTCCCAATTGCAGCATCATCTAACGAGCACATACTGTTCAAAAGTTCAGTCAGACTTAAAAAAAAAAAAAAAAAGAAAAAAAAGGGAATTCATATTTTTATTCCACAAGGATGCATTAAGATTTCACATAAGCAACATTAATAAAGACATTTATAATGTCCATTCTTTTAAAGTTTCTATTCATCAAAGAATACTGAAAAAATTTATCACGGTTTCCACAAAAATATTAAGCAGCACAACTAGTTTCAACATTGACTTTCATCTATTCCTTCATGTCTGTGTCAGTCTCCCACACTTTTGACGTAGTAAATACAGTTTACTACGCACAAAAGTATTCTTCATAAAAGCTTCATAAAACAGGTTGAACCACTGAAGTCACATGGACTATTTTTAAAACCTTTCTGGGCTTTGGAAGTGTTAATTAAATTGCTGTCTATGGAGGGCTCAGAGAGCTCACAGATTTCATCAGAAAGATCTTCATTTGTGTTCTGAAGATGAATGAAGGTCTTACGGGTTTGGAATGACATGAGGGTGAGTAATTAATAACAGAATTTTCATTTTTGGGTGAACTATCCTTTTAATAATGAGCAATTAATGTGCCAAGTTAGGAAACAGGTGATCATAAAAGTTTAGGTGATCCTATGATCCTATAATCCTATGCATGAAAAAGTCTCTCTTGAAAACTCAAAAACAACACAAAACTATTTGAAAGGGCTTAGATTTTGAGTCTAAATATCAGTGAACTGTAGCTGTACATATATGTTTTTCTACATTTTCATAGCAGGCTTTCACAGGACAGTACAGACACTGGAGCCTTGTGTGTGTCGGGGGAAAATGACATTTAATGGCACTGCTGTCTAAAAACAGCATTATTACAGTAACAAAACAGACTGTTGGGTGGTGAATGCTGGAAAAATAGAGAGAGAGAGAGAGAGAGAGAGAGAGAGAGAGAGAGAGAGAGAGAGAGAGATACTGCTGTGGCATTCTCACAGAAGCTTGAAGAACCATGAGAAAGGAGCGGACCGAGAGGAAGACACAGACAATAAAAATGAGTGAGAGAGGAATGTATGCCGTTTCCTCCAGACATTCCTGTATTTCTCTCTCAAACTCCTCCACAAGAGAGTCTCTGATGCAATAACCCATTTGAATGCTGTCACCTGGTGCCCTGAATCTTGATTGAGTTCTTTGCTGTAAGAAGGCTGGGTAACGTCTGACAGCTTAGGTGAGGGACCTGGGCTTTCCCAGATCTCTCTCTCTCACACACACACAGCGGTTTGACACCAAACCAACTGATGGTTTCCATTATTTGCATGCTCGGGTGCCTGTCGCAGATGGAACACTGATAAAGGTATTGAGCGGTTGAGTATGACAGAGCTGCTGCATTTACACTGATGTACGACCACCACATCTACTACGACTCTGGATATAAGAGGTGCTGACTGGTATGTTTGGCCTGATTTATCTGCTGATAATTTGAGATTATTTGTGTCAGTCCATACAGTAACTCTCCCCTACCAATATCCTGTAATAATTGGGGTTGAGAAGGCATATTTTCCCATGTACTAGGGATGTAATGGTACACGTATTCATACCGAACCGTTTCTGTACAGGACTTCTGGTACGGTACACGTGTACCGAATGCAATCTTAGTTAACAGTTAACAATAGGCTTGTTTTACACGCGGAACACATCCGAGTTCCCACACGAACATATGAAGTATTCAGTCCATTTATCACGGAATTCAAACGATAAATGCCGTTTTGACGCTCTTTAATATGACATGACTGATCACTGTATATGCTCATCAGTTCAAGCGGCAGCATGCCGCGCAAGTGAAAGCGATCATCTCTTCCTAGTCAAAGAATAAACATGAATTAACATCTGAAGGTATGTTGAGGATACATTACAACTTACTGAAACGTATCATATGTCATGTAATCATTCAATCAGTGTTTCAACGGCGGAAAGACGTCAATAAAACAGCTGGTAAACAATGTCATTCAGTGTCAAAAGTTGGTTAGTTCACTACAGAAAACTTTCGCTAAATATATGAACTATATTAGCCTATATATTCATTATATTCTACTGAACCTGTTAGTGATGTCTTCATTATTTAATGTATGTTTAAATAAATCTGTCATAAAAATGACAGACATTGTGTATAAATCTGTATAATTTCAACAACGAATTGGAGTAAAAACATAATTTTATAATTATGCAGCATTCCAGGCAACCTGTAACCCGTGTTTTTCCAACCTTCTACCCATGAAAGTGCACTGGAATGGCAGTCAAACCCGTGACTTCCCACCCGTGAACTCGTACTAGATCGATGTACTTCCAGTTATGCGATCTGATGTCACATAGCCCATGAAACAACAATGGAAACCTCTACGGATGCAGTGTTTATGAAAGTCGTGCATGGTGAGAAATAGACTTTAGGACAATATAACGTTGGAATCAAATTAATAATAATATAATAATGATACCAAATACCAAACACACACCAAATATACAAATAACGTAAAATAAAAGGTATAGCGGCTTCTCTTGCCTTCTGTGCCGTTTTTTCTCCTCCGTTTCCCTCAAATAAGCAAGGAGTAAGCACCTTTGGCGATAGAAATGATTGTAAATGAGCATAAGCCCCGACTTTCCGCCATGCTTTGTTTACATCTAGTTACCACAATTCTTTGCGCTCAGGCAGTTTGGCGTGACTTTGCCTGGAATGCTACAGAACGCTACGCTACAAAAGTCGTGGTTTGAAGTCGTAACTTATGGGCTCAAAAACCTGCCTGGAACACAGCATTAGATTTAGAAGTTAATGCAAAAACTGCCTTATGTGAAGTGTACATGTTTGCATACATTGTGGTATTTGAGTGTTGATTATATCTAAAAATGAATAGCAACTTCATTTAGGCTAATAGTTTGGGCTCTGTTGTTAACCTTTAATATTATAGTAATGTGCAAGTAAGGGCTCCCTATTAGTTTTACTTCTAGTTATAATTAAATAAGGACAGACACTTTGTTCAGTAAACCACTGTTTAATAAATAAAAAGCTATTTTATGTTTAGTTTTCCTGCTGTACCGAACCGTGACTTCAAAACCGAGGTATGTACCGAACCTTCAGTTTTGTGTACCGTTTTAAAATGTGTAAACAAGTTTTTGTCTGTGTTTTGTACTTCTGGAGTTTTTATAATAGGTTTTTGGTTAAATGCCTGTTTAGAAACAAGCTCAAGATATTTTATTTCATGTTTTATTTTTATTACAAAAATTATTCAGACACCCGATATTTGTTTACTAGTGGGTGCAGGACACTATAGTTCATTTATGTAAGTGAGGATAGCAAAATAAAGCAAACTGTGACATATTATACCCAACAATTCTCCATACTACTACCAGTAAAATTGATAAAACATTTGGGACCGAAATTATCCAGACATTTTGACCTGATCATGTTTTGCTTAAGTGTTTTTTTCTTTAAATGCTAATGCGACCTTTTACACCACAGACTGAACACAATGAAGCATTGGTATGGTAATTGGTTGACCTAAATTGGTATTATCTAATTGTGTACTTAAATTGAACAGCTGACAGCTGATTGGTTGATTGTAATCCATTGCAAACCTTTCTATCGAAGTTATCTGACATTATCAAGATGATTTTGTTCTGACAGTTTCACTCTGAGTTCTTGTCATATTTTATTACCATTTTCTAAACTATAGTGAATAAACTGTGATAATGTGAGAAAATGTTGAAGGTTTCTGAATATATTTTGGTTTGACTGTACACAGATCAATACACAGTAAAAAACAGGATGCACATATACACATTGGGATACACATATTGGGTCACTATGTTGGGTTAGTTTTAACCCAACATTTTTAAGCGAGTAATACCTTGCTCATCATTTTTAAGCTTTTATGTAGATTGTACTCAACACCATCAGAAGCTTGGTGGTGGTGATGCTGAAGTCATGTGATTGTGATATAGTCTGTTTACAGCCTAACTTTATCTTTTTATTTCTGCTGATTGCATTTAGGCTTCAAAATTCATATTCAAGTTGTGTTCATTTTTGCAGATTATCATGATGAAGTGTCACAGAGCTCATTTTCTGTAATAATCCAAAAGCAAATGGAAAAAGGTTTTTTTTTTTTTTTGTCAAGGGAACGAGGGTAGTGATAACATCTGGGTTGCCTACAAAAATGTATCATCCTTGCAGCACTACATATTTCTGAGCAAATGTAGAGTAAATACTGTGTAAAATAAATGTTCATTTTAGGAATATATAATTCATACTACTTTGTAGATATTGGCATCAGCTATTGAAAATGCCATATCGATTGACTACTAGCATGAGGTTTATTGATCCTTGCATCGCACTGGACTTACTGTTGGTTTTGAGGCGAGCAGGTTCACTGTTTCTGCTGCCAGCCTGGTTGATAGCCTTGACGAAAAAGATGTAACGAGTGCCGCTCTGCAAGCCATGGACTGTGTAGTGATTCTGCTTGATATTGGGCACAATCATCCAGCTATCTACAGAGTTATACAGACCTGCAAGGCAAGAGAAAGAGCATAACGTTAATGACAGATGTCGATGCAATAATCACCATGTGCAAATAAATGTTTGTACACATCGTGATTCTAAGGGCCCTATTTTAACAATCTAAGCGCATGGACTAAAGCGCACAGCGGAATCCACTTTTGCTCGTTTTTAGATACATGCAATGACTATCCATTATGTAGGCATTTTTATCTTTATGTACACAATAATAATGTTTTACATTGTAATCCTTTTATTTTTAATATATGGCATGTTTGGGTGCTGCTGCGCATCCTGTGTGTGTAATAAGCAGATGTGTTGTGTATCCGCCTATAGGCACACATTACTAACGTGTCCTTTAAATAACACAAAAAATACTGCACTATTGACTTTAGACCAGGTTTTTGTTGGTCAATGGCGCAATCATTTTCAGTTGCCTCAAAATAGCAACTCCTGAACACACCTCGTTTTCAGACCAGCACGCCTATGGCCGCAAAAGTGGGCGCAAATGCATTTGCTATTTAAACAACGTGGCGCTGGACGTGAAAATGATAACTGCGTCAGGCTGAAACTAGCAAAAGACACTTGAGTCACGCCTGATGCCGCATTGCACCAGGTGTATGATAGGGCCCTAAAAAAGGAATGGTACATATGAAGTTCATTATTCAAGGCTTGTCTATTTCGGTTTGACGTGAAAGCACATATAGCACACATTTGGAGAGAGACTCGGGATGTTTGCTTCAGGCAAACAGAGATGCCCCTCAGGCCAGTTTCTCATGGTGAACCATTTGTCCAGAATGCCCTTAGGAAACATCAACACTTCCATTAAAACCACTGGCATTGCCACTCAAGGTATGCCAAATATGTGCCAGACAAATATCCACAAGTAGCCTACTTAATAAAAGTACATATACTATAACTTCAGTATCCACAGTGCCAACAGATTAAGTATACCTACAACTCCTAGTTGTGACTATATTCACAATACAGCTCCTTAAATAAATAAAAGAATTAATTAAATTATTATAATAATAACAATAATAATATAAATAATAACGATGATAATTCATCTAGCTTATAATAATGATGTAAAAATAATAATTACGAAAAATTAGGTTGAGGGTTAGTTGCATATAATTATGCATAAGTTACTGTTATTACTATGGTAAGTACATGTACATGTGTTACCCAATATAATGATAATAACAACAACAATATATTTAGCTACTGGTCATCCTGCTTTCTAGATCAGTATTAGCCATTAATAAAAATCTATATCGTTATACCACTAAAGAAAACAGCTTTCAGACAGTACAAAATGTCCCTTTTGCAAAGACATTTATGGCATCATTCTGCCAAATGGAAACCTGCTTATAAATGTAATTGCACATTATATCTGTAAGTATGCAAGTAAATGATCACTGGATAAAAAAGAAAACAAAGCTTGAAAAGTATTAACCATTTGCTTCCACCATCTGCATGTCTCTAATCATTTTCATGAGCAAAAAATAAAAATAAAAAAGTAATTTGATCCATGTCCATAACAAAAAGGCGTTTGATGTTGTTGTTTGATGAATTGAATTAGAATAGCAGACTACAATATGCTGCTTTCATTGTAAATTCTCCGCTGTTGCTTGACATTCAGAGGGAGAGAGACTTCAAAGAGGGGCAGATGAAGGTATGTGTCACTGGCAAAAAAAAAAAAGAAGCAGTGTGAATAGGGATCCTGGACTGTGCATAAGTGAGTGTGTGTGTTGGCAGATGAAAGGGAGCCAAAACACAAGACTGGAACGGGGCTGATCCCAATACTGTCTGCAAATCTAAACTAGCCTTTGATGCTTCTGTTGTGTGCGTGTATATGTGTGTTGTGTTTCCATGACTGTGCATGTGCTTAGATGTCATCTATGCCAATAGGACACATAAGAAGAATTAATCCTGGTGCATTATGAGTAGTACTGTATGTGCATGTGATGTGATTCCACAAGAACACATTTTCCTACACCTGGAAAAAACATACGGTCACATTCACTGCAATAATGTCCCACTTCTCATCGGTGGCCACCATGGACTGTGTCTTCATTTCACATTCACATTCTTGGGCAGCTCTCCAAAGCCCAGCTTATGAATATCTTAAGGTACAAAGACCTAGGCTTTGGCAGTAACCTGACAAATAATAATGCCCTAAAAAGCAACAGAAACCCTGCAGCATGATGTCAATGACATCGTGCAAACATAATATGACACCTAATCAATGCCTGGCTGACCAGCCCTGTGATTTTCTGTGCTTTGAAATTCACTTCAGATATAGGATGAGAAATATCCAACACCAAGCCTGAGGATAGATCATAGAAGCAGGACAAGAATATTGCGAATATTGTGAAAATGTTGCAAAAACAGATGGCTGCATTCAACTTTAAGCATGATATTTAATATATATATATATATATATATATATATATATATATATATATATATATATATATATATATATATATGACCATGACCATAGGTGAGAGTAGGAATGTAGATTGACCGGTAAATCGAGAGCTTCGCCTTACAGCTCAGCTCCTTCACCACGACAGACCGGTACATCGACCGCATTACTGCAGAAGCTGCACCGATCCGTCTGTCGATCTCCCGTTCCATCCTTCCCTCACTCGTGAACAAGACCCCAAGATACCTGAACTCCTCCACTTGAGGCAGGAACTCTCCTCCAACCTGAAGCGGGCAAGCCACCCTTTTCTGACTGAGAACCATGGCTTCGGACTTGGAGGTGCTGATTCTCTAATCCCATCCGCTTCACACTCGGCTGCAAACTGTCCCACAAAGCACATGTGGATTGGTTGGGCAAACTCCACCTATGGTCATGAGTTGTGGGTCATGACCGAAAGGACAAGATCCCGGATACAGGCGGCTGAAATTAGCTTTCTCCACAGGGTGGAGTGCTCTCTTAGAGATAGGGTGAGAAGCTTGGTCACTCAGGAGGAGCTCAGAGTAGAGCCGTTGCTCCTCCACATCGAGAGGAGCCAGCTGAGGTGGCTCGGGCATCTCTTTCGGATGCCTCCTGGACCCCGGGGAGGTGTTCCGGGCATGTCCCACTGGGAGGAGACCCCAGGGAAGACCTAGGACACGCTGGAGGGATTATGTCTCCTGGCTGGCCTGGGAACGCCTCTGTATTCCCCCGGAAGAGCTGGAGGAAGTGTCTAGGGAGAGGGAAGTCTGGGCGTCTCTACTTAGACTGTTGCCCCCGTGACCCGCATATATATATATATATATATATATATATATATATATATATATATATATATATATATATATATATATATATTTTTTATTTAATTCAAAATATATTGTTTTTGGTTACATAGATGTATGTATACCTTTCATTTCTGACGTACTGATATCACATACACAGTGTAAAAAGTAGAAAACACTATTTCAGTCCTACTTCAAAATGTCACGTTTATTTCAATGTTACCTGCCATTAATTACGCCGTTTCTTTTGTGAAATTTACTAGCGATTTCTAAATGAATATTGTTTCAAAGTAAATCATACACATTTTTTTCAGTGTAGTAGCTCTCTTACTGTCAACACACTCTCACTGTTCTCTGCGTGGGTTTTTCAAGGTTGCACAGCCCATTGAGCTTGTGTTTTGTGAGGACATGCATAATCAAGTAAACAAGAGTTCTGCAGGAAAACAGACCACACAGACCATGATATAGTCAATTGTTATACTAGTTTGACCTCGTTGTTTGGAACAACTCTCAGCTTTACAGTTGTTCGACCACAAGTTTGCTGGCCCTCGTAACATTCACGTCACCCATTTTCTATAAACTACCCATGAGTCACGGCACACATCCTTGAGCTAAAGGTGCGCACGTCAAATTAGGTGATGTGGCCTGTTTCCTCCAAAAGGACAGCGGCATTTGCATACTGTTGGCTGCAAGTTAGCATGCCGGTCTGGCGGCTTGTATCACTATCAGTCAATGTCACAATGAGAGCGGAGCAAAGAGCATTAGCTCGTGTCAGATCTAATCAGGGCTGATGCCAGGCCAGTGCCCTCACTTTCACAGGCCTGACAATAAAGTACGTAGACAAACCTGAGACGCTCTTTTAACAATACCTTGAATGACTCTTTCCCTAAATGACAAAGCAAAGAAGATTTCCTGCCTTTAAGTCTATTTTACAGCTAATCTCTTCTATTAGCTTGAGTTTTGGCCGATGCATATGAATTCTGGGCATGCTGAATTGATCACAAAAGGTTGGCTTTCCAGTCATGGCAGCTGTGCAGTTACACATATTGGACTTGAGTGCACTGCAGGGCAAATGTATAGATTTTTACATAGCACATGAATGTTATTTTGTTCATCAAAGGAACGCTGCTGGCATGCATACTGACGGATCACAATAAATGATCGTTATGAAAAAGATCCTGCATGTTATCCAGCCTGAGCTCTTGAATATTATGCTTTTACTGAAGGCTTGCAAAATGCAATACATTTTTGCTAAAGGCAACATAAAACAAGCCATCAATTTCACTGGCCTGCAAATATGAAAAACAATAAAAGAAAAACAATATACAAGCATTATTCCATTAAAAATGCCTTGAAACTACATATGATTGAACCTCTTCACAGAAGGAAATCCATCTAAAGCTGATAGATCTTGACTGGGGGCTGGAGTATGTTTTGGAGCCACTTTCCCTGACTTGGCCAACAGCTGAGAAAATGCATCAGCAAAGGCTCACATTTCTTCTCATGGGAGTGAAGCATACACATCTAAGAACTGCAGCATTTAGGCATCCGCATTCAAAGACGCAATGCTGTAAAAAGGTCTGGGAAGAAAGTATTGCCCTCCATTTTTGCGCCTGTTTGTTTGTATCCCCTAAGGAGTCTGCGGTAGCTCTGTGGATGTTCCTGGGCTTCTAAACTATCAGCGGTTGAAATGAATATACTGTGTGTGTTACCGAAGCGGGCTGAATAGAAACTGAGGAGCAGGTTTACAAGTGAGCGAGAGAGGAAAATGCTGTCTCTTTACTGTTCAAACCCAAACAAGTTATGTCTGTCAGAGTACTTCACTGGCCTTCAAGCAATTAAGCAACTCTTTCACTCCACAGACATAGACTTCGTGCTTTTATTTACAAGTGCATCAAAAGAAATAGGGGAACATGTATGTGTTAAAAAATGCTTTGATTCCTTTGGAATTTTTATGGGTGGATAGCAGTAGTTTTGGCACGTCAAAATAATGAAAAATATGAAATAAAATGCTAAATGTAATATAAAAATAAAATTATAAACACTACTGTTTAAAAGTCTGTATGATTTTTTCCTTATAGAAATTAATACTTTTATTCAGCAAGAACGCATTAAATTGATCACAATTTATATTTGATATTTTGATTTATATTTTGGCTTTCTATTCATCAAAGAATCCTGAACAAAAATTATTATCACGATTTCCACAAAAATATTTTTTAACGCTGATAATAAGAAATGTTTCTTAAAGGAGCACGCTGACTTTTTGGGACTTTATCTTATTCACCGTATCCCCCAGAGTTAGATAAGTCCATACATACCATTCTCATCTCCGTACATGCCATAACTCTGTCTGACACACCCACCGCTAGCCTAGCTTAGCACAAAGACTGGAGGTAAACGGCTCCATCTAGCCTACTGCTCAATAAGTGGCAAAATAACGGCAACATTTTCCTATTTACATGTTGTGATGTGTATAGTTACATTGTGTAGTAAGACCGACGAAAAATTTAAAGTTGTTGATTTTCTAGACCGATATAGCTGGGGACTCATATTCTCTCATTCCTGCGTAATAATCAAGGAACTTTGCTGCCGTACCATGGGTGCAGCAGCACAATGATATTACGCAATGCCTGAAAATAGCCTAACTTCCGTCAGCATAACCAACGTGGCAACCTGTTTGCACAGAGAGCTTGCTGGGGACTATTTTCAGGAGCTGCGTAATCTTATAATTTTCCGTCTGTCTTAGTACACGATGTAACTATACACATCACAACATGTAAATAGGAAAATGTTACCGTTATTGAGCAGTAGGCTAGATGGGGCCGTTTACTAAGCTAGGCTAGCGGTGGGTGTGTCAGACAGAGTTATGGCATGTATTCGGAGATGAGAATGGTATGTATGGACTTATCTAACTCTGGGGGATACGGTGAATAAGCTAAAGTCCCAAAATGTCGGCATGTTCCTTTAAGCATCTTATCAGCATATTAGAATGATTTCTGAAGGCTCATGTGACACTGTGATGCTTTACCATCACAGGAACAAATTACACTTTAAGATATATTAAAAGACAAAAAAATGGTATCTTTTATTGCATGTTTGATCAATTAATGATTGAATAATTGAATTGACTGCATTCAATAAATCCACTGATTAAAAGTCTTGAATAAAGTCTTGGTGCATACGTGACACCTTTAGAAAAAAAAAAAAAAACATTACAAATTCTTAGAGACCCCACATTTCTGTAAGGTAGTGTATATAAATTAAATTAAATTGAAATTAAATAATTGAAAAGAAATCGTCACATCCATGTTTTCTATAATATTTAGGTTATAACTAGGGGTGCTCCGATGGATCGGCAACATAAAGACGCGCGCCTGCCGTAAGAGCTAGGGCATGACATGCAGCGGCACCGTCTCATTCTCTTTCCGGTGCAGGTAAAATAATTATAATGCTGAAAGTGAGGTACAATTCATATTTCTGTATTAAATAACTTACGAAGTCATTTGAAAACTTTCTGTGAGATGTAAGTTCACAAACAGTGCGAGTGAATCACTGTGTGCGCTCTCTCTTTCCCTCTCAAAATGCTCAAATGGCTTTACATCAGCACATCGCATCTGCACTAAAATCGAGCTGCACAGTTGACACAGGATTTGCCACTTGCACAATCGAGGCAGTGTCGCATCGTCACTAAAGTTTATCATTTGCATTTATTTTTAAATCTTGCCAGTGTTCAAACCGCTCAGCACTCGCGCGCTCTCCAAGAGACCGTGAGCACGCGCGCACACACACACACACACGCACAGAAGCCATCTCACAAAAAGCTTGCGAGTACAAATCGCGCTGAAATGGTCAAATGCACACAAATCTATGTACTAAATTACCGTCTTGACGAGTATGCACGTAACCCCCGTCGTGACTCGCGAGTGAACGTTAACATGCGTAACTGCATGTGTATTCGCTCTTAAAGTGACCACAGTCGAATAAACTGCTGCTGTTCCCTAAAATTCCCTATAAATAATTCTACATGATAAAAAGAAGGCTTCAAATAGATCGGTATCGGTGATCGTATCGGCAGATACTGCTTCCTGTGATCGGCGATCAGCTCCAAAAATCCTGATCGGAGCACCCTTAGTTATAACGTTTTATTTATTTAATAAAAAAATTCTAAATGTTCCTATTCAGCCTATATAAAGTCACTTGATATCACTAGATGCTCTAATGCAAGCAAAACAAGTTGAAAAGCATAAATGAGGGATTCATGGAAAAAGAGTGAGCTACTGTGCTGTGTAAGGCATGTATTTAGACTCACTGATGAAGTTGGTCTGGCCAGTATAGATGGTGTACTGAAGCTCATAGGAGGTGACGCTGAATTCATCTTCAGAAGTCCAGTGCACTGTAATGGTGTCATGAGAGGCCGTGCAGAGCTCTTCACGTATAGAGGGAGGGTTGGGTGCTGGAAAAGAAAGGAAGAAACGTCAAGACAGGATGTATCGATTTGGTTCCGCAAAAAAGGATGGCTGATGTAATTCTGGCCATATCCTAGATACACAGTGTATTCATTATCTTTGAACTACATACAGGGAAAACACTGGTGGAAGGTGGTTTCAGATTTCACACTGATTGTACCTGTCAAGTAATCCAGTCCTTCCAGGATTTTTTTCTCTCTGGAGAAATCAAGGGCAAAATTGTCAAAGGCCTCGTTCAGATTGACGTCTGGGATGAGGACCTGGGAGGAGGCAGTGGCCATGGCAACTCTGGGTGGAAAGAGAGACACTGGCAATTAATCTATTTACAGGCTATAAGGCTGGATGTGATTTCACCCAAAGTGACAGAATTATAAACAGCATCTGGCAGCACTCAAACGCATAGAAATGTGTGTGACAAATTCAAATAATACAGAATTTCAGTAGTTACTACTTAAAACCGAAATTGTAAGGTTTTTGATAAAAAATTTATTCTACAGAAATACTCAACAGAAACAAAATGCTATTGACCACACTCCTTGATTTATACTGCTCACTTAAATATTTATGATATATATATATATATATATATATATATATATATATATATATATATATATATATATTGGTGAAGTCAAATCAATTAATTAAGTATCAATCATCCAAATAAAAGTTTGTTTACATAATATATGTGTGTGTACTGTATATAATGATTATGCATATATAAATACACACTCATTCATGTATATATGTAAGAAATATTTGCATGTATATACATATGTATATATGTATTTTTATATAATTTTTTATATATATATATATATATATATATATATATATATATATATATATATATATATATATATATATATACACACACACACACACACACACACACACACACACACACACACACACACACACACACACACACACACACACACACATACTATTTTCAAGTAATGCCATGCAGCATTCAATTACTGCTATATTATTCAATATTAAAATATTAATTTAATTAAAATGTCAAATTAAGATAAAATCAAATAATAATAAATTATTTATTACATTATTTTATTGATATAACATTGTTTTTAGGTACAAGTTTTTAAGTAAACAGTCACAAATACAGAACAACAACAAAAACATTTAGAGCAGTAAGTACTTATTTTCTCTTTCTCTTCTCATCAAAATCTTTGTTTTATTAATATTTTATAGCCAGCATCATGTCTATTAGGCTGCATTTCCACTGTCTAATGCACAGATATAATATTGCAACATTTTATTTGTGCACCTGTTTACATTTTCTTAAAACAAACTGTTTACATGCATCGCTCACCAAGACGTGAATTCTTACCAAGAAGTGCATTTGACTGTTCTCACACAGCTGTGTCACTGTAAGGCATTGATTGAACACATGCAAGCATTCGAAAGCAGCCAGCTGTCATTTGAGACTGGATTCATTGCATAAAACCAAAATAGCAAAGATTTGATAGATGGCAGTCAGAGAACATCACAGCTTGGTCACTGTGTGTCACCAACACAGACCTTGTTTTGTTAAATGCATGACACCACAAAGTCTTTCTCCACACCTGAAGCTGCACAAATATTGTTAAATATTGAGCCCTGAAGGGATATTTTGTATTACTGTGAATATAAGCCACAAGCAACAGAACTGAAACGAGGGGGCGGCACCAGGAAATGTGCAGAGTAGCTAAAAGTTGCCTTCACGCTGGCAGTGGTAAGAAATTCTGGCAGAGGCAGTGACGGTGTTATGTGTGTGTGCAGGTCTCACCTCTCAGCCACATTCCTGGCCGTCTGGAGGAAGCGGGCGTGGTCGTTCTCCTTCAGGCTGTGCTCAGCCTGTGTGATGAGGGCACTCGAGCGCTCCAGACACTGTCTGCAGTTCGCAATCTGCTGAGCCAACTTCCTCAACTTCATCACCTAAACCGACACACATGCCTATTAGAATCTATTCACATTGTTATATGAGAGATAAATGTATGGAGCTATTATCGCAACTTGCCAAGCTATTAATATTACATGTTTACATTCTCCAAGATGTTATGAAAAATAATGGACCCTAATGGAGCTTTTTATCAAAAACTCATTATCGTCGCTTGGCTCATCATCATAGCTAAATGATCCCTTTGCTTTGTTTGGCTTTTGTGTAATTACAGCAGAGAAACAATAAAGTGATGGATTCTAATTCTCTAATTATTAAAAAACATAGAACACTCATATAAATGTTGAATTAGCACTTTGTCCAAAAGGAAAATCTAATGCATATTTCATGCTGTATTGGATGTCTGTAAAAATAAAAGTGAGCCAAATGAATTACATTTGTACCCAAGTCTCAGAGATGTTATCAAGAAAAGAGTATGGCCAAATTCAGACCGATGTGCAAAGAATCCCATTTAATGTTGAAATAGCTTTAAATCTTTAAAAGTTGTAGTGTCTGGCTGGATAGCTTTTCAGATTTCCCCTGTCCTTGTATAAAAATCATCTTTCTGCATTAATTTAAATTTAACTGATATGTGGTCACAGGTGAGCTTATTTCGGATACTTTACTGCAAATGTGTCTTATCCAATCAGAATTGACTAATATTAGATCCACTTTGCTCACTAAGTTTTCTGACTGTGCTTTGTTTGCACTGATCCAGACTTACTGTATCATACAGTTATACTACCATTAAAATGTTTATGGTTGGTGAGATTTTTTTAAATGTTTTTGAAATAAAAATAAAAAAAGTCTTGAATTTGAAATCACTGCTGGTTTGGTGCTTAAGAAACATTTCTTATTATTATCAATGTTAAAAAAAGAACAGCTGTACTACTTAATATTTTTGTGGAAAATGTGACACCTTTTCAGGATTCTTTGATGAACAGAAAGTTTAAAGTAACATAATTTATTTTAAGTTGAATTCTTTGTAACATGAATGTCTGTTTCTTTTGATCAATTAAGTGCATCCTTGCTGACAAAAAGTATTATTATTACTATTAATTTATTTTTTTAATAGACTTTTTAATAGTAGTGCATAAGAGCATATTTTGGTTTGTGTCTACCAAGATTGATTACAAAAGAAAATAATCAAATGGGATGATGCGCATTTGAGCTGCAAAGTATATAATTCTCTAGATTTTCCAAAAACAGGCATTACTATATCCCATGCAACATATTGAGCTGAATTAACAGAAAAAATTAAATAATTTCCAACAATATCAAGCAATATTATATATACTGTTGCCATAATATAAAATACTCATAGCATGAAATAAGATTTTGCTTATACCGCCCACACTACCTGACCACAGATTCACTATGAATTAGACTTCATATAACCGCATGTTTATGTGCGTTTCTTTTGCGAGGGAATGAGAGACATTAGCTATGCTTCCTCAATAAGCCAGTTAAATCGGTTAAGCAGGATCTAGCCTATGTCACAGTGTAATTCAATAGAGGAATGGGACGTTTGACAGGAAGGAATCATCAGAAGCATTCAGATAAATCAAGTAACAAGGAGAGAAAAAGACGTTGCTCTGTGCTGCAGTGGATTGCATTAGATCAAATCCGAATCTGACAGCATTTCTTAAAGACAGCTTCATATGATTTGCTTTGATCAGATGGTTTACTGCCAAAAAGTTTCAGGACGGCGTTAAAGAAATTGGACTGCATTAGAAAAATAAATAGAAAATCATTCAAAAACAAACCAGTAGCAAACCAGGCTGAACAGCTAAAGCCTTAGATCAAATCTTACAGACACTTTGCATCTGAGTTTATGATTCTAAAAGCCTCCTTAATACTAGAGTTACAGGCACTTTGTGCTGGATGTTTTGCAAAAGGCCAGACATAATCTCATGTTGCAGGCTGTACATGTCAACTCGGGCTGATGTACACTTCTGATGGAGATTACTGACTCTCACATCACTCTACCCTAAAACAGAGAACCACAGGCCTGTCTCGTGGCTCAAATCCCTACTTGATAAGAGTGTGAGTTCAGGCTGTCAAGTTAAAGTGCCTGTGTGCTGCACGTTCACTGTCAAACACAAAACACTATACACACTGCACACAGATGAACTGGAGCACAACATCCGACGATGAAGAAAATAGGACAAGATAGATAGATAGATAGATAGATAGATAGATAGATAGATAGATAGATAGATAGATAGATAGATAGATAGATAGATAGATAGATAGATAGATAGATAGACAGATAGATAGATAGATAGATAGATAGATAGATAGATAGATAGATAGATAGATAGATAGATAGATAGATAGATAGATAGATAGATAGATAGATAGATAGATAGATAGATAGATAGATAGATAGATAGATAGAGATAGACAGATAGATAGATAGATAGATAGATAGATAGATAGATAGATAGATAGATAGATAGATAGATAGATAGACAGACAGACAGACAGACAGACAGATAGACAGAGAGAGACAGATAGACAGACAGACAGACAGACAGACAGACAGACAGACAGACAGACAGATAGATAGATAGATAGACAGATAGATAGATAGATAGATAGATAGATAGATAGATAGATAGATAGATAGATAGATAGATAGATAGATAGATAGATAGATAGATAGATAGACAGACAGAATAGATAGATAGATAGATAGATAGATAGATAGATAGATAGATAGATAGATAGATAGATAGACAGACAGACAGACAGACAGACAGACAGACAGACAGACAGACAGACAGACAGATAGATAGATAGATAGACAGACAGACAGACAGACAGACAGACAGACAGACAGACAGACAGACAGACAGACAGATAGCAGTATCTCTCTCTATTTTCCCAGCATTCACCACCCAACAGTCTGTTTTGTTACTGTAATAATGCTGTTTTTAGACAGCAGTGGCATTAAATGTCATTTTCCCCCGACACACACAAGGCTCCAGTGTCTGTACTGTCCTGTGAAAGCCTGCTATGAAAATGTAGAAAAACATATATGTACAGCTACAGTTCACTGATATTTAGACTCAAAATCTAAGCACTTTCAAATAGTTTTGTGTTGTTTTTGAGTTTTCAAGTGAGAAAGACTTTTCCCATAATGCATAGGATCATAAACTAAAGTTGTATGTTATTTTATGATCACTTGTGTCATAACTTGGCACATTAATGGCTCATTATTAAGTAGAACTTACTTAGAACTACAATTCAGAAGTTTTGAGTCGAATATTTTTAAATGTTTTTGAAAGAATTCTCTTGTGCTGACCAAGGTGGCATTTACACAAATACAGTAGCCATTGACTTCTATAGTAGATAAAAAAATAAAAAATACTATGGAGGTCAATGGCTGCCGTCAAATCTCTGGTTACCAACATTCTTCAAAATATCTTCCTTTGGACAAAAGTATTTTCCTACTGATAGATGTACTTAGTCTCTAGTGGTTTTGCTTTAGTTTAGGTCATAAGTACAACACAAAACCAAAAATCCCCTTATCTTCATAACTAATGCAAATTAACACTTCATTTTTTACATTTATTTCTATTTTGGCCCTTGAAAAATATTTTAAAAAATGATTTAGTTTAGCATTAGCTATATTCGCAAGTGTCTATTCTTTAGCGTCCCAGAGGAGAACAGTACTGTCCAGTGTACTGGCCTGCTGTTTATGTTTTTGCT
Organism: Paracanthobrama guichenoti; assembly: GCA_018749465.1. NCBI lineage: Eukaryota > Metazoa > Chordata > Actinopteri > Cypriniformes > Gobionidae > Paracanthobrama > Paracanthobrama guichenoti. The sequence continues at coordinate 13,566,912 of CM031956.1, read as the reverse complement.
GGTGAAGATTATCGAGGCCTGATTTCTGTTACAAAAAGGAAGCTTCTTAAGTAAAGCCACATGGCCAGAGTCCGCTTCAACCAGCCAAGCGTCCTGTCATAACTTCAACAATCCTGTTTAAGTAGTATCTTTACACTTAACTGCACCCTCACTTGACGGCCACCTCACTTTGGCCTGTGGACTTTCTGACAAGATCTCTACAGCCTCAACTGATGTCCTCACAGCCACATTATTACTCATCTGCACCAGCTTAAAATTAACATGCGCTCAAAAATGGGAGGTTTTAATTCACACAGGGAAAATATGCTGTGATTTCCCCAGCCTTTTCTTCATCTTGTCATCAGACGACACATCACTTATCTCTCCACACTGCGTAGAGTCCAATAGAGCCTGACAGTCTCTCTCTTGCTATAACAGGGGTAGTGACATGTTCAAAAAGATGTGTTAGAAATGTCAGCTCTGTATTTGTGCGGCATGTGACATATTGTCAAGAATCAAATTCAAATAGGTTTCTCTAAGTGAGCGAAGGCTTGAGCTCTGAAATTTTTACAGTTTCTCTTCCAGGTGTGCGTCTTAAAGGAAACATTTACCAAAAAATGAAGTCATCGTTATTTTCTCACTCTCATGTCTTTCCAAACCTGTATGATTTTCAGCTGTTTTTGTCCATACAATGAAAGTCAAAGGGTACAAAACAACACTGGACCCCACTGACATTCTGTCACATGTTGTGTTGCCCGGTCACATGTTCCTTTGTGTAGTTTTCCCGCCACTCCTGTATCACCCTCATTATGAGTTCATCTGTCCCACCTGTGTATTGTTAATTTATCTAGTTTCCTGTGTATTTAAGCCCTCTGTGTGCCCTCAGTGTTGGTCGGTTCTTGGTCACGTTTGTTGGTGTTTTTCCCTGTCTGTTTCCCGAGTTTATGAGTAAAGTTCCAAGTTCCGAGTTCTCCTTCGCCTTTGTGAGTTTGTTCCACACCAAGACCATAACAGAAGAACCGACTGAAACAGTTTTTTTTGCGTGACGTTTTTCTCCTTTGTTTTGAGTTTTCCTGTGTCGATGGCCCTTCCCGCTGTTCGTCTTCTCTGCCTGGAGCAGGGAGACTGCCCGCTGGAATTGCACACACGGGACTTCCTGGACCTAGCGTGGCAGATGCACTTCCCTGACTGCTCACTCGGGGGGGTTTTCTATGCGGACCTGAGTGAGCGGTCGAAGGCAATGCTCCAGCGGTCAGTTCAAAGGAGGATTTCGTCGCCTTCGTGGAGTGGGTACTGGTCAATAACAACTCGCCCTTTACCATCGCCACACTGAGGACAGCATGACCAGTACCGCTCCACCACCGCCAGAGACCAGCCATCCACCACCCACCACGACCGGCTGCGAGGAGTTGCCTGTGCCCACCGCGAGACCGTGGAGACCGGCCTGCCGCTTACGAAGCTCAAACCCAGGCAGAGGTTGAGAGGAGTCATCGCCCCGGAGCCCGGACCACAGCGAGGGTCTGACCAGGTGCGTGAGCCGGCAACATTGTGCGTCGTGGAGGGATTACTCGTGGCGCTTGAGGGCTGGGAAGGGTGCCCTGCCTACCACCCAGCCGCGGTGGAAGTAACGGGACCTCTGGCGGTTACCGCGAGGAACTACAAGGCATTGTCAAGGAGGATCTTATTGACTTTTTTGGAGAGGCTATCCCCAGTCCCCTGTGTCTCCAGTGCTCCCTGTCTGACCATGTTTCTCCTGAGTCTTCAAGACTCCCACCCAGCCTCCCTCTCCCACCTCCTCAGTCAGCCAGTTCCTCAGCCCTGCCTTCACTGCTGTCCTTCATCCCCTCTGCTCCTCCCACAGGCAGTGTCGTCTCGCCTCGGGTCTTCTGTCCAGCAGTTCCGCCCTACACAGATGATCCCCTGTCGTCACTGCCAGTCTCCTCACCCTGCACTCCACCACGGCCTGTCGACACGTCGGCTAAGCCTTGGCTCCTCCCCCCCTCGGCTCCACCGGACACCTTCGGCCATACGGCTTCCCGGGCTCCTCGTCTCTCCGCTCGCCTTGGTCAGTCGTCGTCCTGCCTACACCTTGGTTCGTCTGGCTCCGCCTTCCCCCAGCTCCGCCTTCATCCTCGGTCGCACCGGCTCAGCCTCTGTCCTGTGGTGTTCCGGCTCCACCTTGGACGCTCGTCGCTGCGGCTTCACGGGGGCGTAATGTCACATGTTGTGTTGCCCGGTCACATGTTCCTTTGTGTAGTTTTCCCGCCACTCCTGTATCACCCTCATTATGAGTTCATCTGTCCCACCTGTGTATTGTTAATTTATCTAGTTTCCTGTGTATTTAAGCCCTCTGTGTGCCCTCAGTGTTTGTCGGTTCTCGTTTGCGTTTGTTGGTGTTTTCCCTGTTTGTTTCCCGAGTTTGATTAAAGTTCCGAGTTCTCCTTCGCCTTTGTGAGTTTGTTCCACACCAAGACAGTAACACATTCATTATATGGACAAAAAAAACACTGCAACATTTTTCAAAAAATCTTCTTGAATGACATGAGTGTGATTAATTGATGACATTTCTATTTTTAGGTAAAAAAGCTAAAAAGTTTTAACTTCCACTTTTGATATGAATAAACTGAAAAGTAACTCGACAACCTTTCTAAATATGACCCAAGTGCAATATACAAATCTCACTTAGAATTACAATTCTGGCCACCCTAATTTGTCTCGGTGGTGCAAATAGAGAGAAGCTTTACCTTGGATTCTTTGATCTTGACAGCAATGACCTGTTTCCTCTGGCGAATTATCTCCACCAATTCATCACACTCCTCCACCAGCTTGGCTTCATGCATGGCTGTGTTCACCTGCAGATAAGAGAAAAGAGTTTCATAAAGAAATACAATGGCACTTAATCAGTCCACTGGGATAACTAAGTTTCCCCAGCCTATCTGCTTCAATGTATGCAAAATGTCCTGTCTGGAGTGAAGTGGACCATGCCATTACGGAAAGGAGACATTCCAGATTGTACTTTGATTCCTTCCTCAGATCATCCCTGTAATTACACGAGGTAGTGATACCCCATCAAAGATTCCTGTACCCCTCTCTTAAGATCTTGTTTTTTCACTGTACTACCTGATCCATACACAAAGCTTATAATTCACACACACACACACACACACACACACACACACACACTCACTCACTGACTGACTCGCTCACTGACTCACTCGCTGACTCACTCGCTCACTGACTCACTCGCTCACTCACAGAACTCACTCACTCACTCACTCACTGACTGACTGACTCGCTCGCTCACTCACTAGTGATTTTAGCAAAGCAGCTTTGGATGTCAAACAGTATCCAATAGCATGGAAGAAACCCGATTGCAGATGTCTTTAGTATGATCTATGATTGCTTTCAATGCAGTCAATAAATTCATCAAACATAAGCATCATTATACTCAGAAAAATGCAAACTTTATTTTGAAATTGCCCAAATACAATGTCAATTTAACACACTTTTGTTAGCCCGGTCAGTCCACAATGACAGTGTGGCATTTCACACAAAGTTGAGCATTTATCTTTTGATGATTCACTGTTGTCGATCCCACAATGCCTGGTGCAATTCTACCTCTCAGCTACACTAGAGAATAGATAAATAAACAAGCCAGAGGACACATATAGTTAGTCTGAAGCACAGCAACCATCTCTCCCTATCCACCACCATCTCTGAGCATTCTGGCTCAGTGGACGAATGCAGAGATGGATGTCTCCTGCAGTTGATGTGTTCCTTATCAGACCTCTTAGCATGTCGTTCTTCCACTGGGGATTAAATACATCCCCATAGCTCTTCTAGGGACTACAAAGGGCTTTTCTGAGGATGGTAGGGATGTGATGTGTGACCCCACTTTACTGTGGTGCCCAAACCTAACTGGCCTGACTCGCCTCGCACTTTGGCAGATTCATGCTGACACCTTTAAAATGTGGTGCTGCGCACAAATGCTTTGTCTGCATTTAGACTGTCCTGGACTGGATTAATGTTTATTGGACACTCAGGAAAGATTTTGTGTCATTGTCGATTGGCTTCCTGTAAAAAAAAAAAAAAAAAAAAAATGCCAATTTAGTCCGCAATCCCTTACAAACACTTATGCTGAGTCTTTAAGGGAGTTTAGAATGAATTAAACCTAATATGTTGAAAATGTTGTAGTTAAGCTGCAAAATGGTCCCGATGGAGCAAGCTAGGGAATTCAAAACTACATTGCATACACAAATACTATGATGATGACATCTTTTTGGGACAAATTATGATGATTAAACATTCTAACAGTGTCAATTCAATGTGCCCAAAAATATAGATAGAAAATATATAAAATATATACAATTATTTACACTTACACTCTCACTCTCTCTCTCTAAAATATAAATTATATAATATAAATTTAAAAAGTAAAAAATGAATAAAAATAAATCGCAGGTATTTGCACAAACCCCATCCAGAATATTTTAGCAATATCCATATCCATTTGCAAGTGCTATAAAAAAAAAAATTTCTTCATATAGTGGACTATCAGTAACATTTATAAAAATCTGGGACCAAAATTATCCAGACACTTTGACCTGATCATGTTTTCTTTAATTACTAATGCGACCTTTTACACCACAGACTGACAACAACATTAAGCATTGCTTGGTAATTGGTTGACCTAAATTGGTATTATCTAATTGTATACTTAAATTGAACAGCTGACAGCTGATTGGTTGATTGTAATCCATTACATACCTTTCTATCAAAGTTATCTGACATTATCAAAATGAATTTGTTCTGAGAGTTTCACTCTGAGTTCTTGTCATATTTTATTACCATTTTCTAAACTATATCGAATAAACTGTGATAATGTGAGAAAATGTTGAAGATTTGTGTCTGAATAAATTTAGGTTTGACTGTGACTATATATATATATATATATATATATATATATATATGTGTGTGTGTGTGTGTGTGTGTGTGTGTGTGTGTGTGTGTGTGTGTGTGTGTGTGTGTGTGTGTAAAACATTTTTTTCACTAATTTTAGTCTTGTTTTCCCGTAAAAATATTGCAGGATTCTTAAACCAAGATAAATTGTGTTAGGCAGTAAAAAACAAGACAAAATAGGCCATTGATTAAGAAAACTATGTTTGCCGTGTTTAATTCCACCAGCACAGGTTGCATGGGAAAAAAATGTGCACATTTAACTGAAAAATAGACTCAAGGATGTCTGCACATATTTATGCAAGTTATTTACGGATTAAGCCCAGATGATAGTGTGCACTGCATGCAATGACTGCAGCAAGACTCATTATTGACAAGGCTCATCAGTTCCTGACCTTTATCTCTTCATATTGCCACATCTTTAATCTGCTAATCCACAGGGCGGGAAATACTGGCTGCTATAAAAAGGCCGTTAATGAGCTCCAGTGGTTCATTTTGGGTACATAAACAATCTAAGTGCTGTTGAACAGATGCCACAGAGCAGAGGTCTGATTTTTTTTGCAGCTCTGATTACTGTGTGTCTTTCCCATATGCTGACAGATGGGGCAGGTCTGAGTGCTCTAAGTGCACGGCTGTAGGCACTCCTATGGGGCCTGTCTCATCACCGGAGAGTCCAAGTGGCCCTGTTAAAAATGGATGAGGGAGAGGCATATGCATCACAGTTTGGTGGCCCTCATTGCTGCACAAAGGTCCACTCGGTGGAACAGCAACAAAACAAAGCGTCCCTTTGCACCACAGGCTTAATAAACCACAATGGCCCAGAGAGAGCACCTGAAATGTCAAACAAGGGAGTGATGGGAGTCCAGGATTCCAGGCTTCAAATCACCAAAGCTAAAATGGAAATTCCCAGCTGAAAGTGGAAAGTTCCCCAGACACCTCCAGTCCCCTGACAGTATCACTCATGAGTTATTTATACACAGACTCTCTTAGGACATTTCCTAAGACACTTTTGTCTAATGGAATCTATAGAAAACTTTGCCATAGATGCTATGTTTCAAATAAAGCTTACAAAGGCTATAAACATCTCTGCAGATGTTCCTCTGATACTACACGAAAGCCGAAGGGTCTATTTGATGTGTGTTTTCATCTGGATAACATCATTTGTAGAGAGTTTGCATCTGTAATACATTGCATTCATTCAATGTTGAATGCTAGTTGGACTATATTCAAGAAGTTGTTTCTGTGTGAATCTGCTTTGAGATTTTTCAGATGTTAGCAGATGTGACCCTTGAAATAGAAAGTGACGCGTTGCATATGATGCACTCACTGACCGACATTTTAATAGGACATACCCAACTATATACTATAGGGGAAATGTTATGGATTCAAAGTAATGATGTGTGTTCAATACACATTGACTTTCAAGTCAAAGTTTTATACACGTTTTATAATATCTCAGTGCTCTTAATGTGTTTGCATGACGCACTAACTGAAAACTGCATATGAAGCTGAATATGCTGCATAACTTAAATGGTCCACATCAAAAACCAAACTAACAGCTTCCTGTCGCTCACATATGGGCTGTCCTGTGAAAATGACTGACACGCAGAAAGCACCTCAAAGTCTTTTAGTTGGCTAAATTGGGTAATAGAGGCATTTTTTTAATTACTACATAAATAATTTTATTGCACATTCACTTTCTATTAACAGCATATGAGGCATAATGTTAGTTATTATGTAAGATGATTCTGATTTTTATGCTTTTTGAGTCTCAGTTTGGCCACAGTAGGGCACTTACAATGGAAACTCAACCATGACAGCATTACAAGGGATTACAAGTAAATGATGACAGAATTTTCATTCTAATCAGAAATGTGAAACATGTATTTTTTGTTAAAGCAGTTACATAAACCATTTCTGACCCTGGACCACAAAACCAGTCATAAGTAGCACGGGTATATGTGTGGCAATAGCCAACAATACATTGTATAGGTCAAAATTATCCATTTTTCTTCTGTCAGAAAAACATTAGTATATTAAGTAAAGATCTTATTAAGTAAATATATTTAGTAAATTTCCTACCGTAAATATATTAAAAAATTATTATTAGTAGTAATATGCATTGCTAAGGACTTCATTTGGACAACTTTAAAGGCGATTTTCTCAATATTTAGATTTTTCTGCACCCTCAGATTCCAGATATTTAAATACTTGTTTCTTGGCCAAATATTGTCCTATCCTAATAAACCATACATCAATGGAAAGCTTATTTACTCATGTATAAATCTCAATTCCCCTTACAACCCTTATGACTGGTTTTGTGGTCCCGGGTCACATTTAATAAACATTTTTATAATTTTAGCTGTAAAGGCGTTTAAATGGTCTTTTTAAGGTGTCAATAAAACTGAACTGAATATACTATATAATATTTACTAGATATTGCATTTCGATGCACATTTTCTGTTCTTGACAGTTCATATTTACATACAATAGAAGTTCACAGCTAAAGGATTTTGGGTCAAACCTTCAGCATTTAATGCCCAAGACATTTAATATGGAGTGTCCCTGAAAACGGCCTTACTTAACATTATAACACCTCATTCATTTGATCCTCAATAATTTACTGTGCCTTTCAAATAAACATGACACAGCGGTCCTGGCCTTACAGAGACACTGAATGATTGACAAGCCGTTCAATGATTATTCTTACAACATAAGTCTTGAATAATTGATGTAGATTTGAATAATTAAGGAGAAAAACCACACAGAATGCAGTTAAACCTTTTTTTTTTTTTTTAAATGTTTGTTCAGCTCTATAATATATGTAGCTGGGGATTTACTGCAGAAAGCTGTTTTGTAAATGCTTCAAAGTGTACGCCTTCTACCACATACCTCACTCAGCGGAGGTGTGAGCTACATTCTTTGTGTGCTCAAAGCAGCCGGTGGTACCCAAAGATTTTTTTTTTTATGTGCGGTTCAGCTCAGGTTAGAGACGTGCTATGCATGCAGTCTCCCCGGGGTTCAACAAGACTGATTCAGCTAATGAAGTAACAATGCCTTGTCACCTGCTTTCCTTTCTCAAACAGCAAGGACAACCATCCTGACAGAGTCATTAAAAAGGACGCTCACATTTGAATTTCCCTTGTGCCTGATGTCTTAGTGCTGATCTTGAGTCATATTTGGAGTAAGAACAACTTGCTCAGTCAATGTTCAAGGTGACATTAAATAAAGGCCTAAATATATCCCTGGTGTCTTGTTTGTCTTTCCTTTAATAAGCTCTGATTCAAAGATAAAGGGTACTAATTGACTTTCAAAAGGACTGTTTATCATGAGTGCTAATGGGTATGCATAAATATGCCACATCACCAACAAACGCCAGCTGCAAATACAGACCCTATGCACCAGAGAAACAAGCGCACAGCGATCTTTAGAATTTTGTCTTTGAACTTCCTTTTTTGCGATAACTCTGTATTTGGCATCGCTGTAGGGAAGTAATTAGCTGATGAAATAGATTTACTTATTGTAGCGTTAACGTAAATCCGTAAGATCTTACCTTTATGCTGTGAAAATACAAACCGGAGACAGAACACAAAGGAGTGGGGCTACATAAGGTCTGCATAAGGCTGGGGTGTCCAATTATGCTCCTGGAGGGCCACTGTCCTGGAAAGTTTAGCACCAACCCCAATTTAACACACCGGAAACCGATTAATCAAGGGTCCGAAATACCCTTAAATAGGGCACTATTTGAGGGGACAGCCATTTGTAGTGTTGTCCGAAACCAGTGGATATTATCGAGTGCAGTCATTCAATCCCACAATGCACCACAATAATGAATGTACAACCTATTTATGCTCAACGGCTGGAGGATACCCATAATGCACTGTGAGAGTCACATGCTGAATGAATTCCCACATTTGACCAGAAGATGGCGCCCGCAGCTGAATCATCCATACAAATTCATTTTTAATTGATTATTACATTGTTTAATTAAGGTTTATACATGCTAGTTTCCATGAGAGAGTTCAAGATAAATCTTTTAATTGCTACTGGAGCAGCCACTTTGCAAAGTTTCAGGTAATTATTAATCAGCAAGCACAAACTATCCAAAAGCGGCAGCCCTTCCTACGCACTCAGTGTCCAAATTCTTTTACTCGTTTTCATTCACTCCCTCAAGTAAACTATATTAGTGGACTAATGTAGGGAATAGTGAATGAGGATATAGGAGGCGATTTCAGACACAGCCATGGTCTTACTAGGCAGACTAGAAACTTCCAGGTAGGCGTGTTGATGCAAGTTGGAGCTAAACTCTGCAGGACAGTGGCCCTACAGGACTGAGTTTGGACCAAGCGGCAACCTCCCCCAGTTTCTCTTGAAGTCAATACGGAAGTGACTTAAACTGCAATTCATCGACTGGCCGCTAGGGATAGGCTCTGGAAGGGAGCAGAATCTCATTGAGCCCCATGTTAAAATGACCAACTTTACAGCAGAAAAAAACAGTTTACAGCCTGGTACAAATTGTGGTTTTGATCTATACGGATAAATTTGTCCTTCATGACAACTCTGAGGGGGGTGAATTTTTTTATTTTTATTAACTCATTCATTTAAATTACACTCACCTAAAGGATTATTAAGAACACCATACTAATACTGTGTTTGACCCCCTTTCGCCTTCAGAACTGCCTTAATTCTACATGGCACTGATTCAACAAGGTGCTGAAAGCATTCTTTAGAAATGTTGGCCCATATTGATAGGATAGCATCTTGCAGTTGATGGAGATTTGTGGGATGAACATCCAGGGCACGAAGCTCCCGTTCCACCACATCCCAAAGATGCTCTATTGGGTTGAGATCTGGTGACTGTGGGGGCCATTTTAGTACAGTGAACTCATTGTCATGTTCAAGAAACCAATTTGAAATGATTCGAGCTTTGTAACATGGTGCATTATCCTGTTAGAAGTAGCCATCAGAGAATGGGTACATGGTTGTCATAAAGGGATGGACATGGTCAGAAACAATGCTCAGGTAGGCCGTGGCATTTAAACGATGTCCAATTGGCACTAAGGGGCCTAAAGTGTGCCAAGAAAACATCCCCCACACCATTACACCACCACCAGCAGCCTGCACAGTGGTAACAAGGCATGATGGATCCATGTTCTCATTCTGTTTACGCCAAATTCTGACTCTACCATCTGAATGTCTCAATAGAAATCGAGACTCATCAGACCAGGCAACATTTTTCCAGTCTTCAACTGTCCAATTTTGGTGAGCTCATGCAAATTGTAGCCTCTTTTTCCTATTTGTAGTGGAGATGAGTGGTACCCGGTGGGGTCTTCTGCTGTTGTAGCCCATCCGCCTCAAGGTTGTGCGTGTTGTGGCTTCACAAATGCTTTGCTGCATACCTCGATTGTAACGAGTGGTTATTTCAGTCAAAGTTGCTCTTCTGTCAGCTTGAATCAGTTGGCCCATTCTCCTCTGACCTCTAGCATCAACAAGGCATTTTCGTCCACAGGACTGCCGCATACTGGATGTTTTTCCCTTTTCACACCGTTCTTTGTAAACCCTAGAAATGGTTGTGCGTGAAAATCCCAGTAACTGAGCAGATTGTGAAATACTCAGACCGGCCCATCTGGCACCAACAACCATGCCACGCTCAAAATTGCTTAAATCACCTTTCTTTCCCATTCTGACATTCAGTTTGGAGTTCAGGAGATTGTCTTGACCAGGACCACACCCCTAAATGCATTGAAGCAACTGCCATGTGATTGGTTGATTAGATAATTGCATTAATGAGAAATTGAACAGGTGTTCCTAATAATCCTTTAGGTGAGTGTATATTAAGCCTTAAAGTTCTGCATAATTACGGGGGTGGCCACTTGAGTGACAGGTGGATCGCCGCTGCTATCACTACTAGCCGTTTATCTGCTGTCTGTTAGCTCCACCCACTCCACCTGTTAGCTCTAACAGGCTGTTAGCTCTATTTTCTGTTATCCGGGAGTGACGCATGGTGACGTGCTGCCAAGATGGCCACGCTTTAGGCTTCAGAAACGGACACTATGTCCATATTTTTTGCATGGTTTGGACACGTCTGACATAAGGCATTTAACATCATGGAGATAAAACATATAACATCATCAATAAAAAAATACATAAAATATGTTGATTTGGTGCTCAAGAAATATATATATATATTATTGAGCACACAGTATGAACATTCAGTGTGCTATAGAAAAAGTATTTGATTTAATAACAGCCCTGCAACTGACCGTATTTTATCACATTCCAGAGATTTTTGAAAGTTTAAAGCTGACACTTTAATACTCTTCCTGACGTCACTGAGCATTCAGTGCTGAACTTTCTCCATTTATAGACAATTTTGTCTTATTGTGGACTGTCTGACTGATAGCCAACTTTTAGAGAGATTTCTGTGTTCAGCTTTAAGCAAGTCGAAATTCTTAATCTTCAGTGTTTGGACATCTCTTTTGTTTGAGGTAGGGTTCATATCAGGCAATAATATTTGTGAATAACAAAGACACATTTTGTTTTTGACTCTGACCAACACCTCAAATCTTGCCTCACTGATTGGATTACCATAAATCATTACCATAAAGATTCACATACATTTCCCACTTCGCTCTGTAAATCTTTACATGCTTTGTTCAGTAAAGAGATGTAAATGAATAATTGTGTGCATACTATTAGTTAAAGCAGACTGTGTGAGTGTGTGTTTTGATTTGGTTGAAAATTAGATCAAATATATGCAGGAAATCAGGTAAATCTAGAAGGTACACATATTTTTCTTGCATAAAAGTTAAGATTAATGATAATCGAAAAGGGAATATTTATAAATAGTGGGAAAAAAACAGAAGGAATGCAGAAAAAACTGTTACAGCAGGGAGTCTTTTGCCTATTCAAGGCAAAATATTTTTGCCTATATTTCTCTCATGTTGACCATGAGTTCATTTCACTGAGCAAATGGATGTAAAATCTCTTTTATTCACAAAAATTAATATTGATAACTTAGAGATAACTTCTAGCCTTTGGCTCAGCAGTATAATTGAAAGAAAATGAATCTCAACGCAGAACTAAAGTCAATACAAGCCATGCAAAAACTGCTCATACACGTGACCACTGGACTGTAAATAAAAAATAAACATTCAAAAATTTTTACATTTTGTAAATGCATTCCCGGAATACCTGAATCTGAAAAGCATCTGTTGCTCAAAAGGGCAAGAAATCTGAATCACGTTGTTGCTAAAAATATAACGTAAACTAATTTGTTTGTATAACTGACAAAAACACATTTGCAGATGTGGGACGAATAACTGAAGTTGGAAAGAAATGAATGAATGATGATGATGATGTGAAGGATGAAGATTATAATGCTACATTTGCCTGGACTCACCTCTACCTGTTGACAAATCTGGATGAGTTTGGCCATCTGGTTTTCCAGCTCACTGTTCCTCTTCACCAGATTGGTTAAGTTATTCTCCAGGGTTTGCTGTTGGAATGACAGAGACATGGCGCTTAGACAGAATGAATCACTCTTTCTGTCTGACACAGACAAGCTTTTTCCTTTCATCCCATCAGGATATGATATACAGTATACAATACAGGTCAAATTAAAAATCAGCTTATAGCTTATTCACACATTAAATTGATCAAAAGTGATAAAAAGGAATGTCCCTGAGCACCAAATCAGCATATTATAATGATTTCTAAAGGATAATGTGACACTGAAAATTCAGCTTTGCAATCACAGGAATTAATTACATTTTAAAATGTATTAAAATAGAAAACAGTTATTTTAAATTGTAATCATATTTAACAATATTACTGTATATTTGGTCAAGATATTTCTTTCAAAAACATTAAAAAGTCTTACAGACACCAAATTTTGTATTGTATAAAAACTAATTACAATATATACATTTTATGTCATTAAAGGGATTATAAAAATACCATCTTACAGGGTTGGAACAACATGAAGGTGAATAAATGACAGAATGTTCATTTTGGATGAACGATCAATTTAAAATTGAATGTACATTACCAAAAAGCAGTGCTGGAATTGAATTTGGAATTTAAAACTGTATCACATAATGTATCTGCTCTCAAAGGATTTAAACTGTGTTTTTTGAGGGCGGCGGATTTCTTTTTTATCCATTGCTCCCATCTGTCTTTTTCATGAATTAAGGAATGACACTGCGCGGATGACAATGTTAGTGTAGGTGCGCATAGATAAATCATACAGAGTCCACAGAGATCCCACAAAGACGGATTAGATTCAAAAACAAGCAACTAACAGCAAATTAGTTCCACATCACAACCACTAATCGTCACTAACGAGAAACTGTGCACACTGGGCTGAGACTTTACACTGGGGGGGTTGGGGAGAGGGGTGTCCTAATTCATGAGCTCTGATGTGTACTTTGCAGAAACAGGTTTGTAGCAATTAAAGTTTAAGAGGTTTGAGGTCAGAACTTGTGTGTTTGGTTTACTGTGAGACCATTTCTTAGGTCATGAAAAAGGGATGGTGAGGTACTGGCATGTCAAATGCCGCACAGTAATGGGTTTTTACACTACATACAAACGATACATGGGGGTGTTGAAATTCATTGTTTCTGAATTATGTGACAACACAATGGCGAGAGGTGGAGAACTATGCAATTAGTTAAAAGAGTTGCACATGCTTCACTACAACACAAGTTGGAAAGATAAAGAGGGAAATCATAGCGACAACTCAAAGAGAACCGCCCCGCCATGCTACACTAGCAGCTGAAATGATGACCCCCACAGTGGCAGAAATGGAGAGAAAGACATGAACACAGCGCTGAGATGAACAGCTGATATTAATGACATGAGAGGAAACAAAAAGAAGCCCAAACGGACTGAAAGGAAGGAGCGATGGGAACAACATTGACAACATTGGCATACAAAAGCGAGAACAGAGCCTTTATGTCCTCTTGTTTTGTGTTGTTTGGCTATTCATGCATATGTGATGCAGCCTGACCCTGTCCACCTGCATGTCCCGCATCCCCCCCCATCTCTGGCCTGAAACGCTGTCTTGCACACATCCAGTACATAGATTGTAAAAGGCAGCCGGTGACTCACCGCGGCGCTTGTCTTTGATGCCTCCATAACCGCTTCAGAAACTCTGGCAGGGCTCACTTGAAAAGCCTATGAACACACACACATACACACAGAGCCTTACTGGTCTGGCCCGCTGATGGACGGAAGTATTATTGCCCCTGCTCTGTCCGACGACTGGTTTTCAGCCTCTCTCATTCTTTATCTCTCTTGCTGTGCCGGGTAAATGGGCTAGAAGCACCTTGGAGCAGGTGAGGGTGTCTATGCCAGACTGCCTATTCTCTGAGCACTGATAGCTTGCTTTACTCGGGGGCTTGTTGCGTCAGGCAGTCACAGAGGCGTTTGTTTGGTGTGTCAGCATTTTAAAATTCAAACTCACCCGGCAAGGACAGATGGGGGTCATTAATTAAAGACCGAACAGTCGAGGATGATTTATACATCAAAACACAGCATCACCTCCCAGGAGACGGAAGACAATCTGCCGGGGGTGTACGAGCTTGGAGCCCAAATGGAGCAAAAGAGAGAGAGGGAGTTACAGTGAGAGGAAGGAAATGAAAAGAAGGATTAAGAGAAGGACAAAATAAAAGAAAGAAAGAAAGAAAATATAAAAGGAGGAAATACACAAAGGAAGGAAGTAAAGAACAAAAAATGCAAAGGGAAGGACAGAGGGAAGAAAGGAATAACAGAAGGAAATGAAAGGAAGGAACGAAAGAAGTAGGAAATATAATAAAAGAAAGAAACAAAAAAGGAAGGACTGAAGAAAGAAAGAAAGTAGAGGAACTAAAAATAAAGGAACAATATAAGGAAATGAAAGGCAGGACAGAAGGAAGTAGGGAAAGAATAAAAGGAAAGGAGGAAACTAAGAAGGAAACTAAGGAGGAAGGATTGAAGTAAATGAAAGAAAGAAAGAAAGAAAGAAAGAAAGAAAGAAAGAAAGAAAGAAAGAAAGAAAGAAAGAAAGAAAGAAAGAAAAAGAAAGAAAGAAAGAAAGAAAGAAGGAAGGAAGGAAGGAAGGAAGGAAGGAAGGAAGGAAGGGAAGGAAGGAAGGAAGGAAGGAAGGAAGGAAGGAAGGAAGGAAGGAAGGAAGGAAGGAAAACAAAAAAAAAAACCCAGAAAGAAACAAGACAAAAAAACAGAACGGAAGGAAAGGACAAGGAAAGAACAGAAAGAGAGGAAAGAAAAGGGGAAAAACAGAAGAAAGAAAGAAAGAAAGAAAGAAAGAAAGAAAGAAAGAAAGAAAGAAAGAAAGAAAGAAAGAAAGAAAGAAAGAAAGAAAGAGAGCAAAGTGGCTCTGCAGTGGCCTCAGGACAGCAGGCCTAGTGCGGTTTGGGCTGAACAAGTCTGAAGTACACTCATTAAAGCAGACACTAGACTTCAAAGACACACAGAGCCATGCAAGAGGAAGTGCAGAGAAACACAGACCAGAGACAGAAACAGACAGAAAACTCTGCTCTCTAATGTGGAACAAGAGCAGTGCTGCAGTACACAACCGACACTGTGGAATGATTGACATGAATAAAGCAATGAGTGAGTGAGTGAGAGAGAGAGAGAGAGAGAGAGAGAGAGAGAGAGAGAGAGAGAGAGAGAGAGAGAGAGTGAGTGAATGATATGAAGGACTTGCTATCTAGGCTGCATTTTGGGGGGGATTTACTAACACTGAATAATGTCTGCTTATACTGCAATGTCTGATAATAGCCCCTGATTCATTCGCTAAAAGAATCAAACAACAGCTTTCATCCCAACCAAATGAATCAAACTCGGGCGGAGAGCTCTAGTCCAAATGATTCACAGTTTGACTAGACCTTGTTATCAGATAAGAGATTATCGCAGATACAGAGGCAAGTGAAGATGTACAAGATATTTGCTGAGTTGCCGTTTGATGCTTGCACTGTAGGCGTTACACGCTTCAACAGGCGTGCGCCGTGTCCATGAAGTTCTGGGTCAGAGCGACAACAACAACAAATCCTGAAACAGAATTACATCCTGAGGCGAGAAAACAAACTTCAAAGTGGGTGTTTAATTATTCCGTGATCCTCTCCTCTTGTGTTTTTTTTTTTTTTTTTTTTTGAAGGAACACAATGCGGAAACACAGCAACGACGCTAACAACGGGCGGTTGAGTGTGTGCATGTGTCAGCAACCAGAGCCTGCTGGGAAATGTCGCTCGCGCCGGATAATATTCCAAACCAGCACTCTCTAGAGACTCGCAAACTCGGTCTAATGAGAAGCCACTGCTGTTTCTTACCAGCCTCCGCTCTTCTAATTAATTAGACAGAGTCATTTAATTCTGTCTACATTACCCTTGTTTGAGGCTTGTCTGGGGAGCGCCATTAAGCTTTTAACGCAGCCGAATACACCGCCTTCTCTCCATCAAAAACAAAAAAATCAATCCCGTAATGCCGAGTTTAGAGCTTGACCCCATCAAACCGTCTAGCGTGCTTTTACACTGAATCCAAATGAAAATGTACGGTACGAGTCCAGAGAGCTCAGGTGTTTTTTTCATGAGAACATCTCTTCCCTGACCTCACATTTCTAATAAGACAAGGGCAGGTGCACATCTACGTATTCCCCCGGGAACAGATCAGCAAGCCTGAAGACCACAGGCAGGAAGACAGCTTCCTCCATACACTAACTGGCTTGAAGGTTAAAGGGACGAGTGTCAGAGGAATTACTTGCTCTCCTGGGGAAGATGGATCCCTTGAGGGAAAATGTGCTTCATGCACAACAACTTAAGAGGAATGTGTTTCAGTTAATTACACCCACCGAGGACATTAAAAGGAAAGGAATTGCTCAGTTAGACAATAATTAATTTTCATCAAAAAGCAGTGCTTCTTTGAGCGACACAGCGGCGCCTCTGCTTGTCAGAGTTTGAGAGAACAGGGACACTTCAGCTTCTACCAACAGACATTAGCGAGGTTAGTTAATCATATTTTATTTGACGCAAACATAATCAAGGCTGTGAGGGATTGAAGGATATATAATACTTAACGTTAAATATGTCATACTGTCTCAAAAGCCCTGCATAACTGCGTGATGAGCGCAGTTATCTTTCCAGTGTTTACTGTATGCAATTCCTTTTAAGTGGGAAATAATGAAATTTTCTTTAAAAAAAAAAAAATACAGTACCACACCAAACAATTTTTTTTCCACAAATACAGATTTTTTTTTCTTCAAAATTGTAATACTTTTTCAAGGAGACAAATGTCAGGTAAGAGCATGAGGCAACATATGAAGATTATTAAGAAAACTAAGAAAAATCAAGGTAAATTATCACTTGTATATTAAATATTTTGTTAAAGTATGAAAATATTATTTAATTGTGTTTATTTAGGATACATAAACTGCTAGCTATGAAATTAAGAATGAAGAAATGAGGCTAATTACAAAAACAAAACAAAAATCACTGCTGGACAATATTATTAGATAAATTAAATAATCAACTGAGAGTGTGAAAAGGGCTTTGCACACTTGAAATAGTTAACCCTGGGTCATTCTAAACTAGGGGTGGGAATCTCTAGGCACCTCATGATTCGATTTGATTACGACTCAGAGGACTGCGATGCGATTATGAAACGATTATCGATGCATCGTTTTTCTATATAGATTTTTTCTCATTTGGTACTTTTAAAGCAAAGTATTTGAAATGACCCATAATTAATTTACTTCCAATATCTTTTATTAATAAAACAAATAAAAGTGATTTTACAAGTCAACAGGAAGGTTGCATTTGCCAGAATACGTCCCAACATTGCAAAGAACCAACAGGAAAAGTGTCTGTAGCAGCATACTTAATTAATACATGCATAGTAAATTATTCTGAATCACTACACTATAAATATATATATATATATATATATATATATATATATATATATATATATATATATATATATATATATATATATATATATATATATATATATATATAAAAAGTAAGTTACCTGTTGCCTTAAAATTTTGAGTTCATTGAAATAAAAATTTGAGTTAATACAATGAACATTTTTGAGAATTGACATCACCCTTTATTCAAATAGTATTAAAAGATTTTGTAAGCATATTGCGTAATTGTGTTTTATTTGTTATAATGCAGTGAAACATGCCAAATTGTGATTTCTGATTTTCATGATTTAAGATACAATAATATTTTGAGGTTCTATTTATTAAACCCATTTCCTTCATTGTATTAACTCAAATTTTTAATTGCAATGAACTCAACATTTTAAGGCAACCAGGTTACTTACTTTATTAAGTTAAACCAACAATATTATTTTACAGTGTAACAAAGTAATAACCAACACCCTCCTGTTATGCGCAATGAGCAATATAATCCTTCAGACAAAAAAAATCCCAAAATGTGTCCCAAAATCACTTTTATACCAAAATATAGAATTCTGTATCAGCATCTCTCATACAAAAGTAATGCCAGTAGACTTCAGCATAATTCTGAATAACTATAGTAACAAAAAGCTGCTCTTATACACAAATAAATAATAGAATCTTATGACTTAAAACTAAATCCTTCTGTATATCACAATCAAAAACAGCTTTTATGAAATGAACATCTGAACACTAAATTAACATCTGCATACGGACGCAAATCCTTGACCATCAAATTTGCGATAGAGTTTGTGGTCCTCTGGTTGGCAGCGTTGGAAACGTGTAATATGGTTTCTCATGTTTGTCGTGTTTGAAAATATTTTAGGTTTGACAACTTGCTCATGGCTCTTGTCCAGGTCATTTTCCCTTGTTCATAGAAATATTTTTGTTTAGTTCGGACAACTTGCATATAGTGTGGCTCTTGTCCAGGTCATTTTCCCTGAAAAGATTAGATGAACATTTTTTTGACATTTATGCTTACAGAAGCCCATGGCTTTCGTGAGCATTGTACATCTATTCAAATTATATACTGGCAAATTTGCTCGACTGTACTATTAAGTTTATTCTGAATGGTCAGTGGCACTGATTAGATGAACACCGCACACGATATGCTTACAAAAGGGCTCTAGCATTGTACATCCTCATATTATATACTGGCAAATTTGCCGACTGTACTATTAAGTTTATTCTGAATGGACTTTTCGGACTGGAAAGGTAAGAATGAAACAGCTTCTTCACTATTATTGTCGCGTTTTCTGTTGCCGTTTGACATTTTCCCCCTCAAACTCTGAAGCTACTGTTTATACAGCACACTGTGTGTTCATGACTGACCAAAGCACTTGGACATGAGGCATGCTATAGGGAGTAATAACATTCTAGGTTTGGTACTGCAATGTTGATATATCAATGTTTAATATATCAATGTACTGCAGTCCCTCATGGACGACATAAACAAAACATAACTTTAATGTCCAGGCCTGGTCCTCTCTCGTCCTTCACTTTGTGCTTGGTACGTTTTTCGTCTTCAAAGTTTAAATCCCGTCTGGCTAGCACGCTTCCCGTAATGTTTACAGATTAAGTCAGCAGGCGGAGAGTAGGTGGTCTACCACATGAGCGTCTACACCACGAAAGCAGTCCGGTCTAATGCGTTTTCAACTACCTCTGGAAAGGTCGAAAGCTCAAAATATTTTAGACCCCCTTTACACCTATTTTTATCGTTGTCCACTTGTGATCCGATAAAAGAAAATTATTCTTAATACCAGGTGTAAACAGGGACTTGCTGAGTTAGAATTTCAGACTGCTAGGTTTCCTTGCCCACACTTACTACAATGGTAGTGTTCAAATCCAAAAAGTTATGTACTTTAAGACTGGAATACATTACACGACTTTTGCCCCGATTTGCAGTCTGGAAGAGTAGGCGATAGTTTCTGAAAGTCAGAGCCAGTCTGCAAGTTTCGGACAGTCAGAGTTGACAGTTTTCACAGAAAATCACATAGTGTATAATGGGCATAGACCTTTTAGCGTTTTTTAGCTTTAGAATGTGAATCTATCAGTTGGAGGATATCAAACATGTTTGTTATTTAGAGCTGATTTTAGAATACATATTGATTTCATTTTGATTTCATTGTGATCCTTACCCTGTTAAAGGGATCCTTACCCTCAGCTGGTTTGAGCTAGTCTGAGCAAGTTTAAGCTGGTCATGAGCTGGTTTAAGCTGGTCCTAAGAAACTAGCTCCAGCTCAGGACCAGCATGAATGGTAAGCATGGATCTTTTTTGGGTGAAGTGCGTTTATGTACAACGGGCCACTTTTTTATACTTAAAACTGGCAGAAAGAGAGGCTGACAGCTTTTTTAGTCAAGCCATTATCTCCTCTTACTGAATGCCTGGGAGGATGATATTGGCGTCTGCTTGAAAGAGGAACATGGAGGTCACAGCTAATGGCCATTGTGGAGCAGGAGCGAACTCAGGGTCATTGCAGTAGAGGTCACCGAGTAAATAAAGACATGCAAAGCTGATGAAACTACATGATAACAATGCATGGCAGAGGCTGTTACACAAAAAGCCTAAGCCCTTGAGAGAATCCAAAGGTCTCCGATGCAAAATGAAGCTTGTGATTTATTTATAGCCACAAAACTTATGAGACTCTTTTGCTCTTTTGGAAAGACACTGTCTCCTCCATTTGACTTTGAACTGTATCTGAACCCAACCCCGCTCTTTGTAATCACAAGCTGAAGACAACTTGCAGCCTGACATCCATCTTTGACAGGCAGCGTAACAAATGGTTTATTCAGAAAAATTAATTTGCAGAAACAAGCCTTGGCTCATCTGCCAATGAGTTAAATGCTATCAATTTGGACAAGCATGGGAACGCTGAAGACTGACTCACGTGGCATGTCTGCTAAATGGCTTTACATTTCATTTATGTAACACAATTAACTGCTTTAGATTTTCCTGGGATTTGAATGACATGGTGATTCACTTTCTTTGGAACGCCATGCTCGCTAGTGACGAATCGAGCCGTCCGATTGGCCTTGACGCTCTGGCTTGTCTCGTTGTTCAGTTAAAAAAAATTCTATTTGGTTCCTGAAGCCTAAAACATTTGGCTGTAGTTGGGTAAAACGTACACAAGTGTGAACAGGCGTGTGACTTGTATCACCACCCAGGAATGCCGTACACTGCCTCCAGACTCTCATTAGGCTGTGAAAAGTGGTGTTATGAATTCAAGGTGAAAGAGGGTTGGTACATAGCAGAGGTGAAAGAGAGAGAAAGAGAGCACTGTTGTTCATTCGACAACATAAATTATTACAGCTGTGCTCTGGGAACAACAACAAATCTACAATTGCCGCTATTGTGCGGTTTGTTGTTTTAGTCGACAATGTACACCCTGGAGATATTGTGAATGCCGTGAATCATTTGACTGGGCTTCGAATGAAAACAAAATGAATTGTTCTCATTTAAGTTTTCATTGAAATTCACAACAATGCAGGTCTAGTTTTCATTTCTCGAAAAACATTGCTCAGGCAAATTCAGCTAATGTTAGATAACACTTACTGCTATTATGTCTTTTAGGTCCGAGGTAAAAGGTTTGAGTGCCCCTCAAATCAGAGAGAGAGAGAGTGATGTTCTCTGGCATATCTGTCATACATATTCACTCTTTCCATCTCTTGAAACGGCAAAGCATTCGCTAACCACCCGCAAATCAGTTTAAATGTGCTAAACGAGCTGAACTAGTGCTGTGCCTTGAATATTTACAATGTTTTCAGAACAAAATATGCCTCCTTTCTATGTAAATGAGGCTTGTTATAGCATTGCACCATATTTATATATATAAAAAAACATTGAAATTTGTCTGGCACCTCTTTGAATGATGGCTGTGGGAAGCTTGTTCAGTTCAGACAAGTTTGAAATCGTAATTTATTACTCCTTTGAACATGAACTATTTGATATTAATTCATCTTTTTTTCTGACACTTCTCATAATCTCTCTCCCTTGGAGACCTTCATGTTTGTAAGTTCTGCAGAATAGGACCTGTCGAGGGGAAAGTCTCAAAACAAACATGTCCTTCTCAATTGAAAATCCATAGATTAGCACAACCCGGATAAGTGAATCAAATACAAAGCAAGCGAAAACAAGAATTCTCTCTCTTCAGGCAGAGCACATGGGCTGGCATGTGCAGGGACTTGCCATTTGAAACCTTCAATTGTGGATGAAGGGTGAGTCATGCTGTCGCCCTGCATTAAGAGACCTTCTGTCCTCATCTTCTACATGTTGTCCATCTCTCTCTCTGTCCTATGATTGCTGAGAAAGAGCAAGGCTGCCAACGGCCAGAGCAAACTGACCAATTTTACAATGGATACAGCTGTATTGAAATGCCTATTACTTTTGTCTTCTCAAACGTTTCTGCTATTAATTTGCATAAAAAGACTTGAAAATGTTAAACATTTTAACTTCACATATTTTGTTACTGCCATAATTCTCCATATTACTGCCATAAATTAAAAATACATATATAAAAATAGACATTTATATATACATTTATTCTTGTGTTTCCCCACATTTCACTATGTTTTTCTTTCTTGCTGCTAAAACCACAGTACCGATAGGATGTTTGACATTTAAAAACTTCCAGTGATGTCAGAATGTCATATATCAAATTATGACTAGACTTTATCGCACATCATTTTACACGCGTTGCACAAAATGCAAAATGACCGCAGTAAATCAAGACAGATCTGCGCACGATCATCCATATCTTCTTCTGGCAGTCAGTGTGCTGCTGCCTCCCTCAAGGAAAAAACTCACAATTTCAAAAGGCACAATTGCAGACGAATAAAGCGCTACACATAAAATTGCACTGACATCTCTTGATTCATCACAGCAATCCCGAGAAAAAGATTTCAGAAGCAGCCGTCTCCAACACACTAAAGCTCAGACCTTGGTAACACTATAATCTTGAGCTGGACTGGAAGGTGACTTTAAATTTAAGCGATCATTGCTGTTGTGGGCTGTACTTAGTGGCCTGTAGAATACCGGACGACTTCACACAGACAAAACTTCTCTGAAGTGTAAACATGCTTTCAAAGGCGGATAAAAAGGAGTGTACACGCCAAGAGTGACAAGTGCTGCTTTCTTTAAGGGTTCACAGCAAAGACACGGCCTAGTTCTCAAACCGCAGGAGACTGAGATGGGCATTTGAGATGCACAACAGGGACGACTGTAGTCTCACAGCAGCAACAGACAGTGGAACTACTGTATCACGCTCCAAACTACAGTTCTCAGTGTCTAATTGGCTACATAAGAGTCAAAAATCCCTTTGATGGGCCTTTGAAACACTCTGGATGATAGTCTCCGAACCACGCAGCACTTTATGAGATATTCTGTCAGAACTGTGAGATCTGGGTTTTAAAAACGCAGTCGTGATAGCCTCTGCAGTACATCCAAACCAATAGATATTTGTTTATAATAAACACCACTGAGAAATGCTCGAGCCAGATGAGTCACTAACAAACTGCAGCTCAAAACTGTCATTTTCTGAACAATCTGTAGGCTGACTTCCTGATTTACAAACCATGGCACTTTCAAAACATTGTCGCTATCAACGCTTAAAATTTTATTCATTATGGGTATTATGCACAATTTAAACAAGTCTTTAAATCAGTGATATTTTTATAGTATTTATTCATATTTTTAAATACATTATAGTATTTATTCATATTTTGAATTTGCTTTCAATTTTATATTTTCAGCTTTCATTAATTATTTAAGTTCTAGTAATTTTGTTACACTGTAAAACAATATCTTCATAATTTGTTATCACAACTGTAATTCCCGTCAGTGTGTCTGAATCTGCATAGGTAACTCATTGCTAAGTTTACTATGAATATGCAGTGTCCTGCACTGTGTCAGCAAAGAAAATGGCTTCTCAAACATTTGCTGAATACTGGATGAAATGTTAATAAACATTTTGGTTAAAAACATCCACGGGCTCATAATGAATAATGAGCTGTTCAATATACTAAATGTATGGCACTGCACATTTAACAACTAATGGTACAAAACATAAAAATTAATTCAACATGCAAATGGAACTTCTTACATCTTGTCTACGAAGCAGTGCAGCAAAAGTGGATTGCTCCCATTATAATAAATGAAGCTGTCTACACAGCAACCATAGGACTTTGCTCACTTGTAGAGTAACAAAAAACAAAGCAACAGCACTTTTTGATGGCTACCCTTACGGAAAAGAAGTTTATTCAAGTGTGCTATTAGTATACTTCTTTTAAACTAAGAATAAGAAAGTATACTTTTAGTCTACTTTTTATGTACTTTTCAGAAATATACTTAAAATTGCACTTAAGTATATTTGACTTATAAGGTCAAATATACTTAACCGTAGGGTTTAATATGGAGTTGGCCCTCCCTTTGCAGCTATAACAGCTTCAACTCTTCTGGGAAGGCTTTCCACAAGGTTTATGGGAATTTTTGACCATTCTTCTAGAAGCACATTTGTGAGGTCAGCACTGATGTTGGACGAGAAGGCCTGGCTCGCAGTCTCCGCTCTAAGTCATCTCAAAGGTGTTCTATCAGGTTAAGGTCAGGACTCTGTGCAGGCCAGTAAAGTTCCTCCACACCAAACTCACTCATCCATGTCTTTATGGACCTTGCTTTGTGCACTGGTGTGCAGTCATGTTGAAACAGGAAGGGGCTATCCCTAAACTGTTCCCACAAAGTAGGGAGCATGAAATTGTCCAAAATGTCTTGGTATGCTGAAGCATTAAGAGTTCTTTTCACTGGAACTAAGGGGCCAAGAGCAAAAAACAACCCCACACCATAATCCCCTCTCCACCCAACTTTACACTTGGCACAGTGCAGTCCATTCTCCTGGCAACCGCCAAACCCAAACTCGTCCATTGGATTGCCAGACAGAGAAGTGTGATTCGTCACTCCAGAGAACACGTCTCCACTGCTCTAGCGCCCAGTTGTGGCATGCTTTACACCACTGCATCCCATGCTTTGCACTGTACTTGGTGATGTAAGGATTAGATGCAGCTGCTCGGCCGTGGAAACCCATTCCATGAAGCTCTCTACGCACTGTTCTTGAGCTAATCTGAAGGCCACATGAGGCTTGGAGGTCTGTAGCTATTGACTCTACAGAAAGTTGATGACTTCTGTGCACAGTATGCCTCAGCATGCGCTGACCCCGCTCTGTGATTTTACGTGGCCTACCACTTCGTGGCTGAGTTGTTGTTGTTCCCAATTGCTTCCACTTTATTATACCACTAACAGTTGACCGTGGAATATTTTGTAATGAGGACATTTCACGCATGGACTTATTGCACAGGTGGCAACCGTTCACGGTACCACGCTTGAATTCACTGAGCTCCTGAGAACGACCCACAAATGTTTGTAGAAGCAGTCTGCATGTCTAGGTGATTGATTGTATACACCTGTGGCCATGGAAGTGATTGGAACACCCGAATTCAATGATTTGGAGGGGTGTCCCAATCATTTTGGCAATATAGTGTATCATATATAATTCTATAATCCGGAGCACAATTCAGTGATTTCTACATACATCACTTTTAATATTATGTCACGTTAATATTTTAACATCAAGTTAAATATTACGTCAACAGAAACAATTACTTTACAGACATATGTCCAAAAAACGAATCCCGTCCAAACAGGGTTTAATTTGGGATTACAATCCAATGACATTTTCATTTAAAAAAAACAAACAAAAAAAACAACAACATACTAATCTTGTCTGGTTTACTATCTTTGTGGGGTCTCTCCATAGACATAATGGTTTTTATACTGTACAAACTGTATATTCTATCCCCCTACACTAACCCTGCCCCTAAACCTACCCATCACACAAAACTTTCTGCATTTTTACATTTTCAAAAAAACACAATCTGTATGATTTATATTTCCTCATGGGGACCTCAATTTAGGTCCCCACGGTGACACGAATTCCCATAAGTCAGTGTGCATTCAGGTTGACTTCCCCACCGGGATAGAAAAACATGTACACACACACACACACACACACACACACACACACACACACACACACACACACACACACACACACACACACACACACACACACACACACACAATTTGTTTTTGTGAATTATGGGGACATTCCATAGGCATAATGGTTTTTATACTGTACAAATTGTATTTTCTATCCCCCTACACTACCCCTACCCATCACAGGAAACTGCACATCTTTACTTTCTCCCAAAAAAACTCATTTCGTATGATTTATAAGCCTTTTGAAAAATGGGGACATGGGTAATGTCCTCATAAGTCACCCTCTCCTTGTAATACCTATGTCATACCCATGTCATTATACACATTTGTGTTCTGATATGTCACAAAAACACACCACATGTTGTGTTTCCATGTTTTATGGGGACTTTCCATAGACATAATGGTTTTATACTGTATAAATTGTATATTTATCCCCTTACACTAACCCTACCCCTAAACCTACCCATTATAGAAAATATTTACATTTTCAAAAAACATCACTTAGTATGATTCATAAGATGTTTTCCTCATGGGGACCAAAAATTGTCAAGGACAAGGATTTCGGATATTGCCATCTTTGTGGGGACATTTTGTCCCCATTAGGTAGGGTTTACCAGGCCACACACACACACACACACACACACACACACACACACACACACACACACACACACACACACACACACACACACACACACACACACACACACACACAATTTTAGAATTATTTATCACAACAATGAAGCAAAACCACTAGCAAAGGACCTCCTCCAATAAGGAAGCTTTCAAACTAATATACCACAGCTATTAGTTAGTGCCTGATGGGGGGTAAATAAGAAATTCAACTTATAATTGGCTTGTGCTGAACATTTCACAGTTTACCTTGCTTTTACGTACTGATAGGGAAAGGATTTTGGATCACATTGTGATGCAGAATGTATAATTATGAAGATGGCACAAACTATTTTTACCTCCTCGGGTTCTAATCTTCTAGAATAATTAGCATGCATGGCACAAGTCTTAAAGCTAGAGTCAAGATAAACAGACTGTATGATGGGAAATAAGCACATTGTTGGAATTCTCCTGTGTGAGGCGGCATGGCAGATTTTTTGGACCCCGGGCTCTTTGACATTTGTACTATGGACAGCTGATAGGTGACATTTTTAACAGTCCATTAAGGATGGTTTTGGGAATAAAACATGCAGGAGGTGCCTGCTCTTTAAAGTGGGCTGAATAGGCAAGGAAAAAAATCTCTGAAAACCTTAGAATGAAAATTCAGTCTGGATCCCGCAATATATCTCATTTTCCAGACTCTTTTAAATGCATGAAATGAGTAAGGCATGCTCCAAGGACCAGCTGTGCCAACTTAATACTTCCTCGCTGGTGAAGATAGAAGGCTTATTTAAGTTTACTCATAGAGGTCCGTTGAATAGAGAATGGAATATTTAAGCACATATAAAAAAATTATAAGTCCCTTCCATCTGCTTATATTAAATGTTTAAATAACAATAATGAGAAATCCATTTCAGTATCAATTTAGTCTAAATTCCCAGATTGATTTAGTCTAAATTCTACTTGAAATACTGAATTAATTTAATATGGGAAAAATGTCCCATATTTCCCATTGGGAAAAATTCTCTAGAACGTATAATAGTGAAAACACGGAAAGCTGGAAATTTCCGTCAATGGCGGGGAAGCATTGTCTCATAAATGATGAAAATGTCCACCAATGGTAGGGAAAGAGTTAAAATATATTAAAATAGTTTTAGTAAAATAGTTGCAGCTTTGGAGATACTTCTTTAAGAAACATGAAATAATCTTACTGACTCCAAAATTTTGTACAGCAGCCTCTTTTTTTGTATTAATAATACCATTGAGACGCCCAACATACTGTAAAAAAACAACAACAACCTGATTTCATGGGTTCATTAAGTTTGTTCCATCTTGTCCAATGTTCACAGTGACCTTCGTTTGTCTGTGATAAGATCCAGGCTGTCTGTCCACCTCAACTCATTGGCAGAAGTAGAGATAAGGCGAAGGGGAAGAATAGGTGAAGGGGGTCTTGTCATAGTCAATGAGTGTCCCAGGGCAGGAGGAGGAGGTTTAGTATTCCTCAGGGGCCGAGAAACAAGGTGAGAGGACTCAGAAACACTGCAGACATGCTGGTGGACAGGCAGCGTTCTTGGCTGCTGGACAACTTACTTGAGTCGTGCAGGATGAGCTGGAATGACCACAGCCTTTCCTGATGGAGAGAGGCCGCAGGAAATTCCTACCTTGGTCTGTATTCTGACATTCCAACTCTTGGCGGAAAAGCGGCAAGCATCCCTAGCAGAGATAATGGTTGACCCAGGTCACCTCAAGTTTTAAACTGCTGGGATCAGAATAACTCGGATGGAAGTGGACGCGGAGCAATTAAAAGATTTTTGATCTTTGAAAACATGGCCAGAAAAGATAGAAAGACAAAGCATTTTTGTTCATAATTGACCACAAGCCACACATAACATAGTAAAGAATTTATTAGGAACCGCACTAGATCCTGAAAACTGTTGACTGACAAAGATGGAGGAATGCAGATAAATGCCACCACATCAAAGCTCGAACAAAAACAATTCTCTGTGAAAACCACAGTGAGGTCTGCGGTAGAGAATCAGGGAGAGAGAGAGAGTAAAAAAAAAAAACCTATATCAAAAGGCTGAGTTCATTCTGAAATGAAAATTCCAAACTCGTATGACTTTCTTCTGTGTGACACAAAAGGAGAAGTTCTGAAGAATGTACTGGTCGCTCTTTCCATGCAATTAAAATAAATGTTTATCAAAAAAGCGGTCACTCTTGCACAAAAAGAGAAACAATATTTATTTTACTGTTTTTTAGTAGCATGACAGTAGCTTAGCTTAGCTTAGTAACTTTTACTTTAACAAGCTATTTTTTTAAATGAACCGAACACTCAGCTAAGCTTTAGTCAAGCTATTTGAAGGAATAATCAAATGTTTATTTATTCATTTATTTATATTAATTTGGATGGTTTGTATATTAAAATAGTAATAAATAATAAATCACATTCTGTTGTTATTTTCAAGGACTTTTAGTTTGTCTTCATTGTTTCCTGTTTCCTTTGTTGTTATGGTTACTAAGTATGTTTTCTTTCAGTTCTTGGTCTAGTGTTGTACGTGCCTTTTGTTTGATTCTCTTGTTGGATATTGTTCTTTTGTTTTATTTAATACATGCTGCTAAAGATCTGCTACGCTTCACCTCGCCCCGTCATCTGCTTCATCATAACGTGACACATTAAAACATAAATGCATGCACTATATTTAAAGTATTCTTTAGAGAAGCAGATCGACATTGACAGAACTCAAGAACCGGATCAGTCCGATTTGTGAATGAGTCATTCAGATTGTTTTTGTGAATTGAACCAGCTGATTCATAAAAAGATCGAACTCTTGAAAGGTCGAAATTTCTTTTTTCTTCTTTTTTTGTTGGTTACAAAAAGCTATTGTATCGCTTCAGAAGACTCAGAATATAGTAAGTACTTATTTGTCATTTTTGAAGACGAGTAATATCATGTAGTGACCAACAGAGGCATTAAACTTTCTCCATTTGTTACAGAGAATAATGTAAGTCATACAGGTTTGGAAAGACATGAGGATGAGTTCATTTTTGGTGAACTAATTCTTTAAAGATGGCATTCCAAAGCAGAACAGCTTGTGCAAACGACTTTACAGAACCACGACAGGCCAAATAAGAAATAAAGGTAGAACATGAGTGCAAAAGAATCTACATGAATTACTAATACATAAATCCCATTTCAAAGAAGGGCAAGACTGAGTGGAATAATCTCTTAAAACCAGAGCCAGTACAGCTTTTAATCCCACTCTCTGAGCATTACTGATATTGTCCATCATGTATGCAGCTGGAAGATGATACATGTGGTGCTTTGCACTTCACACCACAACACAAAGCAAAGAAACACCACATTATCCCCCCCCCACCCCCCCACCCCACACTCAAGAAACTCCTGAACTTGGAGACCAAAGACGGTGGATCGCATTGTAAGGCTTATGACTCTTCACTTCACTGCTCTTAAAAGCTTTTCAGTTCCTCGCTGCATTAATTGTGTATGGGGAGCAAAAAGTTCAAAGCAGTTTAATAACAAGCCTCTACATTCACGTCTGATAACCTGTCACTATATCTCTTCACAGCATGCACCATGCATTACACACATGTGGTCATTTTTGCACGCAATCATGTGCCAGGTATGTGCACGCTTACACAGGAGAGAGGGGAAAAAAGGCCCAAAGAATGTCTCTGAACGCCTCCATACAGAAACAACTAGCACTCTTGCTTCACTCTGTTCTCACGCAGCTGCAAAAAACTGGCACGCTTCCATACAGATGGGTGAGAAAAAGAAAAGAGACATGTTCCAAAAAGCAATAATAGCAGCAAAAACCATTAAAACACATTTTACTGTAATAGACTATTACCAGAGTTGAGGCGTAACTAAATAAAAGGAAAATGCTACTGATTTAACTGTTTTTCAGTAGCGTGACAGTAGCTTAGCTGTGTTTAAAACAGAACCGCTTTTCCAGTAAGAAGTTTCCCTTTTTTTTCAATATGTAGTGATGCAGTGTTACAAAACGCTATAATCAAACATGCTGGCCTAAAATATTACACAATTCAAATTAGAAATATTTGTCTGCAGTGGTCAGTATCTATTAAAAGTGGTCTAAGGAAGGAACAGTGGTGACCCGGCGACAGGGTCACTTGGGGAGCTGGCTCGTGTGATCAAACAGACGAGCTACTGTAGCTCAGATTGCTCATGAGATAATGCTGGTTCTGATAGAAAGGTGTCAGAATACACAGTGCATCGCAGTTTGTTGCATATGGGGCTACATAGACACAGACCAGTCAGGGTGCACATGCTGACCCCTGTCCACCACCGAAAGCACCAACAGTGAGCACGTGAGCATCAGAACTGGACCACGGAGCAATATAAGAAGGTGGCCTGGTCTGATAAATCAAATTTTATTTGATAATAAAAAATGTTGGCAAATTTTACAATTTTTAAATAGGTTCAATTTTAAATTGTAAAATTTTCTTTTACATCACGTGGATGGCCGGTGCATGTGCATTGTTTACTTGGGGAACACATGGCACCAGGATGCACTATGGGAAAAAGGCAAGCCAGCGGAGGCAGTGTGATGCTTTGGGCAATGTTCTGCTGGGAAACCTTGGGTCCTGCCATCCATGTGGATGTTACTTTGACACGTACCACCTACCTAAGCATTGTTGCAGACCATATACATTCTTTCATGGAAACGGCATTCCCTCGGCATTCCCTGGTGGCTGTGGCCTCTTTCAGCAGGATAATGCATTCTGCCACAAAGCAGAAATGGCTTGAGGCGCACAACGAGTTTGAGATCTTGACTTGGCCTCCAAATTCCAAGTTTTGGCAGCAAAAGGGGGACCAACACAATATTAGGAAGGTGGTCATTTGTTCATGGGTAAAAATTGCTTTAATATTTGTTTCGCATTAGTGGGTGGCCCTGAAACGCCCATTTTCCTGTCTTCTGTATACTGTATACTGCTGTTTCTCTCTCTGTGAAAGACTTCCAGAAACGTCTCACAAAAGGCAACTGAAACTCGCGAATACTTGCCTCACAGACATGAAGAACATGTCTATAGTAAGCTTGAAATGTCTACATAATTTTCTGATTATGTAATCCATATGAAACCAACAAGAGGGAGCAGTGGTTCCCATCTGAGCTCATTATCATATGCGAAGTGCGGGCTTTGTTAATCATACATGTGAACATCATGTAAATGTCCCCATCACCTTCATAAAACAAAGCACCAAGCTTCATCAGGCTATTTAATTTTCATCGTTTTTGGAATAATTTGTGCTGTGAGAAACAAGCCTTTAATTTGCCTCATAGGAAGAACATGATGCAATATAATTTCTGATGATTTACTTACATTAGTTAAAGTGCTATTTTTACATAAACTTTTTCCCAAACAATATCCTATGTGGAAGACTGAATCGATGCATGACTTTAAATAATCTGGAATAGCGACAGTAAAGGGATTAATATGATCTCGCTTCAGTTCATAATTCTGAAGTACAGCCTAATTGGGCCTTAAGACCTTTTAGGACCTTTTAGGTCACATAAAGCCAAATGCCGTATTGGTTATGAATAAAGTCAACCCTGATTTGCCAATAACATGCATCAGCCGTGAAAATAAAGATTTTTTTCTTGTAAGCACTGCTAGCATTTGTACAAGACAAAGCTGTAGGATTCTTGTGAACAAGCTTGGCTCGCCTGCCACGTCTCTCCTATTGAAAATGACTTGTGCTGGTGGTTGCTGCGTATACCATGTAGTGCAGAAGAATGGGGAGGGTTGACTAAAGGAGCACATATATATTAGGGGTGTAACGATACACCTATGCCACAGTTCGGTTCATGTCACGGTTTTGGAGCCACGGTTGGGTTCGGTTTGCTGTGGAGTCAGGGTTCATGGCAGGGCACCAGCAATAATAACACTAGATTCACTTTTAACTTATTAATAACAACAGCAATAATTTAACTTATTAACTTTATCTTTATTAACTTTATAACTTTCATGTTTTCTTTAGAGCAGTTAGCAAACCTGAGTAAACCAAAATGAAATAAATGCCTCCACTGTAGACTAGTCAGAAATAACCTACACATTTTACCATTTACCATGTTGTTTTATTTTTAAAAGCACATAATTATTTCATAAAAATTGATGAGACACACACAAGTAATGTCCCACTTTAGCCTACTTAACAAACACATAAATTGTATGAATATGACTAATACTAATACTGATGAATAAATAGGCCTATAAGTTAAAGCTATTAAATAGCATTTTTTGTTAATATAGTAAAGTACACCACACTAATTTAAAAATAAATAAAATAACATAAAGTGAAAATAAAGTGGCATTTTGGGGTTATGGAAACAACAGTTACCGTGGAGAATACACAATACACAATATCATATAAACTGCTCCTGCTCCTGATGAACAGAATGAACATCACACCTGCATGCCTTCCCAGCTCACACACGTTGAACCAGTTACGTGATTTATTGGTACTTTACTTTAATTTCATGACTTACGAATTGACATTGTAACGTTGCATGCTCATTGTTTCTCTTTCGCTTTATTTGAAGTGATACGGCTTGCGCGTAACTAAAGAGTGTGCGCTACGAGCACAGTATAACGGCTGACAGGACAAGAAAGCGGTTTTCTGAGGTGAGAGAGATTTTTTTATTTCGTAACAAGCTACGAAAATGACAATGTTGCTAGGACACCAAGGTAGCATTTTGCCTACTTGGCTAAATGGGGAAACTGGCTCTCTGTCCTTCCACCATGCAGCTTGAGCAATCACTCAAGTCACGTGACATGCATTTGGAAGACTAAAGTTAGTGTATATTTTATAATAATATTTAATAAATATACAGCTCTTATTAGTTGTTAAAAGTGTCATAAGGTGAAGTGAGAGCTGGGCTGGGGCAGCAGGGGGCGGGGCACGTTCGGTTCGACATGAGAGTATCGCGGTTCGAACCGTGGGTGGTGTAACACGGTTTTTCGGTTTGGTTTGACTATTGTTACACCCCTAATATATATATATATATATATACACACTCACCTAAAGGATTATTAGGAACACCATACTAATACTGTGTTTGACCCCCTTTCGCCTTCAGAACTGCCTTAATTCTATGTGGCATTGATTCAACAAGGTGCTGAAAGCATTCTTTAGAAATGTTGGCCCATATTGATAGGATAGCATCTTGCAGTTGATGGAGATTTGTGGGATGCACATCCAGGGCACGAAGCTCCCATTCCACCACATCCCAAAGATGCTCTATTGGGTTGAGATCTGGTGACTGTGGGGGCCATTTTAGTACAGTGAACTCATTGTCATGTTCAAGAAACCAATTTGAAATGATTCAAGCTTTGTAACATAGTGCATTATCCTGCTGGAAATAGCCATCAGAGAATGGGTACATTGTGGTCATAAAGGGATGGACATGGTCAGAAACAATGCTCAGGTAGGCCGTGGCATTTAAAAGGGGCCTAAAGTGTGCCAAGAAAACATCCCCCACACCATTACACCACCACCACCAGCCTGCACAGTGGTAACAAGGCATGATGGATCCATGATCTCATTCTGTTTTATGCCAAATTCTGACTCTACCATCTGAATGTCTCAACAGAAATCGAGACTCATCAGAACAGGCAACATTTTTCCAGTCTTCAACTGTCCAATTTTGGTGAGCTTGTGCAAATTGTAGCCTCTTTTTCCTATTTGTAGTGGAGATGAGTGGTACCCGGTGGGGTCTTCTGCTGTTGTAGCCCATCCGCCTCAAGGTTATGCGTGTTGTGGCTTCACAAATGCTTTGCTGCATACCTCGGTTGTAACGAGTGGTTATTTCAGTCAAAGTTGCTCTTCTATCAGCTTGAATCAGTCTGCCCATTCTCCTCTGACGTCTAGCATCAACAAGGCATTTTCGCCCACAGGACTGCCGCATACTGGATGTTTTTCCCTTTTCACACCATTCTTTGTAAACCCTAGAAATGGTTGTGCGTGAAAATCCCAGTAACTGAGCAGATTGTGAAATACTCAGACCGGCCCATCTGGCACCAACAACCATGCCACGCTCAAAATTGCTTAAATCACATTTCTTTCCCATTCTGACATTCAGTTTGGAGTTCAGGAGATTGTCTTGACCAGGACCACACCCCTAAATGCATTGAAGCAACCGCCATGTGATTGGTTGATTAGATAATTGCATTAATGAGAAATTGAACAGGTGTATATATATATATATATATATATATATATATATATATATATATATATATATATATATATATATATATACCTGCACAGAAGTAAGTGCACACAAAATCTGTACCTTTCATTACCCTCAATGAGGAGTATTTTCATAGTGCTTAGTTTCATAAGCATGGCATATTGCCTCCTGCATTATCTTCTCTGAACACCTTGGGCTAAAGGACAGGCAAAACCAGGCCAATGTGGCTGCAGTAGGGAAATCTGGCTGAAGCTGAGGTGGAAGGAAAGCCCAGTTCATATCAAGCACCTTTTCAGCTGACTTGCTCTTTTGGCTTTTAAAACTGTCTGTTTTTGAAAATGACCCCAGCGGCCTACTGATGGCTCACTGAATGCAGCAGAATTGGGCGAGTTGGTGTCTGCTGAGCTGGGCTCATATATCTGTGAGAAGATAGACGGCTTCCCTAAGGAGCTTAGAGTAAGAGGCCCAAACGCCAAACCGGGTGGAACTTTAATCAAAGCTGACTGCTGCGACTTGCAACTTTTCCGAAATAGAAATTAAGCCTTTAATCGCCACTTTTTTTCATATTTTGTTTTGGCTCCGTAAAACCTAATCCCTGAGTGTTTGTGAGACTGCTGTCATGCTTTGAAGGCCTCACCGTCCAATGTTACTCATGTAAGTCACGTTCAAACGCAGGAGACGGGTGAGATCAATAGGAGGACGGAAGGCGCATGCTGAGTGCAGTGGACAGCGCACGCCTAAACATAATATTTGTCTTGGCTCGTTTCTGCTGCTGTTTAGAAGTGGAGAGTGCGTGAAGAGGTGTTGATGAGGTTATAAACGAATGGCAGCTCATTAGCTCCTTGAAGTATAGCACACAAAGTTAAACGCCACGACAGAAGTGCCTGCTCTTCAATCAATTAGCTGCCTGTAACAAAACATGAGAGGATCAACACTGAAAACCCAATTATCCAACATTTTTATACACTACAATTAAAAATTTTGATTTAGGTGCTAGTCAGCAAGTTAGTCAGAATTCACTTAACACCGCTGAAAATGCTTTGTTTTGTTCAACGTGAGACGCACAATCACAAATTCTTTCATTATAACTTACAAAGTGTAAACACAATGTATATAAGAGATTCGTTGTACAATTAAGGTTTTTTTTATTATAATGTGATTTTTCACGGGCTTGCGCTTCAGAGACTGACAGAATTAATGATTATAAAGGGAGTGTTTTTCTCTTGCTTTCTGTTTATTACCCATTCACAGTCTGAATATAAGTTTAGTTTTTCATGCTGCTAAGTACACTGCAAAGTTTCTGGATTGACAACCTTATTTAAATGCATGATTGAATCAGAAACTGCGATGAATTACAGTGATAACCAACAGATGAGACAAAATAGGACAACATTTAAAGTACTTATCCCTTGTGCGTCCTTATGGACATTTGTCTTTTTCAGGTTTTTTTGTTGATAATTTTGCTTGCGTTAACGCCAACTGCATGAATTTTGGCACAAGTGTGTATTTTTATTGGAATTTTACTATGTCACCACCATTTCCTTTAATAAATCTATTTTACGCTAGTAACACAAAATAGTTCACTCAGAACCTTAAGGACAAAATTGTCCCCATTGAAACCCAATTGAAAACTGCATTTTTTAATCCCAGGGCCATTTATCTATACAATGAATGCAGTCTTTTTTTTTTTTTTTTTTTTTTTTTTTTTTTTTTTACAGAATTTCATTCTGTTGGCAAGGCTTCAAAATTTAAATTTTTACAATTTTTTTTTTTTTAACCAGATGGTGCTATTTTCTCAGGTTTGGCCTATAAAGCAAATGCGCTCGCGTTATTCCTGTTTTCTGCTTCTGCATATTATAGAGCCAAATGGATCATTTATGCAGCTACAATTGTGTGGGTGTGTTGCTATGGATGGCAGAGTGTGTGCCCTGTAATATTTGAGAGAGAAAAACTCTACTGCAAATCACAAATGCAACCACTGTGTGTACCAGTGGAGCTTTGCTGGCATCTAATGGGGAAAATTTGGTACTTCGCCCTAAAATTATTATCATTATTATTTTTTAAATTTTTTTACTGAAAGCTCATTTTTGAGATATCAACCCCAAATTTGGAACTTACTTAGACTTGGCTTTGATTTTCTAGCAGTTTTAGAGTTCAACATGTTTCATAAAATATATATTTTATATAAAATAAAATGTTCATAAATCATTTTTATAAAAACTCTATAACTTTTTGTAACTATTTTTTCCCCTTCAACAATAATCTGCCATGGATTTTTCTTTAAAATGAGACCAAAGTCTGTGCTCTTAAGTTTCACAATTTTATGATGAACATTTTTGTCCTCTAAGGACCTCAGAGTAACATTTTTTTAGATTGATACACAAGGGTTAATTTAAAAGTTTTTGCTCTAGTGACAAAATTGGTACCAAGAACCGCTGGTATTGGTACAGACTACTGAAAATTTTGGTACCTTTAATTCTCAGGCATGCATAATTAAATATTAACTTAATTAATTTAAATAGCAAATAGCCACTTCCCTCAAACACAATGTGCAGAAGCTCAACTGAAATCTCCTAATTTCTTCTAATTAAATAATTAAGTAACTAATTAAGTGACATACAGTAAATCTGTTCAAAACACATAAAATCACTTATTATTTTAGTAAAAAGAAGTATTAAAAAAATTGAAAGCCAAATTCTTTTATTTTTCAGGACATGAGCATGTCCATGCCTATACCTCACCCCGACTTTATTGCAGGAGAGCCTGCCGTTTGGCTTCACAATAACTGTAATACGCAATTCTGTGAATGTTGAGTAGGAAACGGCAGAGCTCATTTAAACGTGTGGAACTGTTCGAATCATCATCATCCACCGTGAAGCTTACGTACAAACAAGGATTTCTCATTTTACTTGAGCCGGAAGAAGATTAAAAGTTTGAAGCTCTGAGCCCTGACGGCGTCTTTGCTCTCTCTCTCTTCTCAGGTTGTGGATTGGAAGTTCAAAGTTAGACAGGTTCAAAGCTTCAGCAGGGGAACATTCAAATAAGCCTCTGCAATGTAGATACAAACCCCAATCCAGACGTTTTGCATTAAAAGTGCATTTTAGACCTGGCATCCTATTTTACACATAGCACAGCTTTTTTTAAACAAAATAAGTCAAGACTGTTACAGGTTCCGTGTGGAATGCGTATACCTACAGCACAAGAGGTAATTATGGAGACAACATTCCACTGAGTAATTCAAAACCGAGGTAATCCTCTCAGTCCGCCGGGATTCCTAGAGGAAATTAAATGTCGATCTGGATGTTGTAACCTTTGCATACTGCCAGCCTCTTTTCTGTTTCCCTGCAAGAAGACCTTGGGACAAAATAGAAGCAACTTTCTCAGGTATCGACTTTCGGCAACACACAATGAAGTTCATCTAGCACAATCGAGGCAGTTTCAGCAGAGCCGCATCGCTTTCTTCAAAAACCAGATTGGGCGGCGTGCATCAATGATCGGAATTTCCTTTGTGTGAGCTGGTGTGAACAAAGAGGTCAACCGGGATACAAGATCACAGGGAGATCACATGTGCCCTCTATGCCTGCTATTATAATGCTGATACAGAAGTCAATGGCGGCCTATTCATGGGAGCGAGATTATGACGGTGTAAAGGCCTCTAACTGGGCTCATGTTAACAAATCCACCTCATGAGAACTCAACAAGCACATAGCACTAGCGACCTTAACCTGCACTTCTCTTGTAACTTAACCCTCGCAGGAATAATAGAGGTAATGTGAGGCTCTAGAGGAAACCTATAAAGAACTACTCTGAAGTTACGATGGTATTGCAAAAACAAGGCACGGATGTAATTCTGGTCTTCTGCAGCTGCAAATGATTATACTGATGGACACAACTGTATTCACAGGTTGGGAGTTCTGTGGCTCTGTGTGAGCTTCTGTATTTTAGCCCTGATTCAGCAATCAGGCTCTTTGTAGTAGGTCAGCATTGCGTTTCAGTGCCGAACAGAGAATGGCTTTAGGGATTGCAGACTCATCTAATATGATAATGAGTCCTGCTCAAAGGAACAGCTGGGCAGTTCTGGCTGCTACTATGCATGAAGCACTCCACTATGAAGGCCGACAAATATTGCATAGAATGGGTTAGGTTGATGCTAATGAAATGAAATTAGCTTACTAAAGAGAAAAAACAACTTTGCATAAATGGTTACAATACATGATGCAGGACAACAAAGATTTAACAAAAAAGATCACCTTGAATTATTTGGCTTGAAACCAGTCAACAAGAACCCTTACTAATAACCCTGCTTATTTCTTCACAGTTTTCACTGTTATTAGAAATTCATTACAGAAGCAGCTGTTTAAGGCAAGGCACTTCAGGAAAAAGCATTGATTTTGTGGGTACTGTTTACAAATCTGAGCACACAAATTGGAAATTTGTGGGTGCTGTTTATTAATCCGAGGGGCGAGACTTGTTAAACCAAAGGAACAATTTATGAATCTGTGAGTACAGTTTATAAACCGAGGGGATGAGTTGCAAAACTGTGGCCACAGATTTGCGGGGTCTTGTTTTTTTCTCCTACATGTGACTTTCCGGTGACACCGTATAATCAGTATATTGATATCTATTAGTTACATTTTCTACCCTATTCACCTGGGGTGTCTTGCCTTAAGAATCAGGTTCAGGACTCACCTTAAGCTTGTCGAAGCGATCACTAAGCGAGGTGACCTGATGTTCGCGGTGCCGTCCCACCAACTTGCAGAGAGCGCATATCAGCTGGTCGTCCACCACGCAGTACATGTTGACCTTCTCGCTCATGCTCCAAGCAGGCCAGCCCACGCAGCTGGCGTCCGCCACCGCTCCACCAGACGATGGCTGGTGAAGGGCTTCTTATTGGGGTGCGTGGCCCGCAGGCAGCGGTCGCAGTACGACACCTCGCACGTCACGCACGTCTTGACCGCCTCCCGTGGGGGCTCCTGATCGCAGAACTGGCAGCCGACGCGCTCTAGGGACATGGCGCTACTGGCGGGGCTGCCCCTCGCACTCCCGCCGAGCGTGGCGCTGTAGGGCCTCGGCCGGCGACTCTCGTTGGGGGAGTTGGGCCCACTGACAGAGGCCTTCTGGAAGCGGTCTATGATGTTCTGCAGCGTCACATTGCGCTTCAGGCCCTCCAGGCCGCGCTGATTGAGCGTGATGACGTAGCGGCAGGTGGGGCACTGGAAGGCGGAGATGGACTCGAGAGGCTTGGTGCTGGAGCAGTGCGAGACCAGGATGCGGTGGGCGCAGTTGAAGCACAGGCTGTGGGCGCAGGGCAGCAGGAGGGGGTCCTCAAACAATTCCAGGCAGATTGGACACGTCAGCTCGGACTCCAGTGTTTCCATCTTCAATTGAACCGATCTAAAGGTGACATCAAATCCCACAGAAGCTGGTCAGTCACCTGTGCGGCGGATAGCTACGGGTTAGTGGCAAGCAACTTTAGTATGGCAAAAGCAGCACAAAGAGAAATTCGCTCAAAAACAAAAAGGTACACAAAATCAGTGACTTGTGTTTATGAGGTTTAAAACAGAAAATTGCTAACACTGCTAATTTATTATCAACATTGGAAACAGTAGTGCTGTATAATATTTTTATAACCTGTGATGCTTTTTCAGGATCCTTTGATGAATAAAAAGTAAAAAAAAAAAAAAAAGAACAGCATTTATTTAAAATGGAAATCTTTTGTAACAATATACACTACCATTCAAAAGTTTGGGGTCAGTATTAATACTTTTATATAGCAAGGATGTGTTCAATCGATAAAAGTGATCGTAAAGATTTATATTGTTAGAAAAGATTTCCATTTTAACTAAATGTTCTTCTTTTTAACTCTTTATTCATCAATGAATCCTAAGTCTATCGTGAGGTTCCAAAAAAACAGCAGCACAACTGTATCCAGCATTGATAATAACTGAG
Organism: Paracanthobrama guichenoti; assembly: GCA_018749465.1. NCBI lineage: Eukaryota > Metazoa > Chordata > Actinopteri > Cypriniformes > Gobionidae > Paracanthobrama > Paracanthobrama guichenoti. The sequence goes on along the minus strand of CM031956.1, from coordinate 13,526,180 downwards.
TATCAAATCATATTAGAATGATTTCTGAATGATCATGTGACACTGAAGACTGTAATGGCTGATAAAAATACAGATTTGCATCACAGAAATAATTTATATTTTAAAGTAGATTACAATAGAAAACCATTATTTTAAATTGTAATAATATTTCACAATGTTACAGTTTTTTCCTGTATTTTTGATCAAATAAATGCAGTCTTGATAAATAGAAGAGACTTATTTCAAAAACATTTTAAAAAATCATAATGTTTCTAAATGTTTGACCTGTACTGTATAAAGTATGTATATATTATATAGAATAATAGGTAACATTTTACAATAAGGTTTCATTAGTTAACTACATTCGTTAACATGAACTAATAATGAACTGCACTTCTACAGCATTTATTAATCTTTGTTAATGTTAATTTCAACATTTACTAATACATTATTCAAATCAAAAGTTGTATTTGTTAACATTAGTTTATACCCTGTGAACTAACATGAACAAACCATGAACAGCTATATTTTTATTAACTAACAATTACCAACAATTAACAATAACAAATGAACTGCTCATGGTTAGTTCATGTTAGTTAACTAATGTTAATAAATGAAACCTTATTGTAAAGTGTTATCGAATAAAATATACAGTATATACACAGTCTTTTGTCAATGTTTTTGTTGTGTACTGATGCTGAGGTAATATTGTATGTAATGTATACAAACTATGACAAGAAAGTGCTTTGAAACTGGACACTGAACTAAGCTAAACTTGAATGAGAAAAACAAACAACAAATGGTTATTTTCAAAATTGTTTACTAAAAGGTTCTTTGGGTAACCAAAAATGGCATTTTTCTGGCATCGCTGCAAACAGTTGAAAGATTGATTTTTGAGCGGAAAATCACTAGCGTTGTAAGCAGTTTGGTTAATGATAGCAAGCATACATTGATTCGCTAAAGGGATAGTTCACCCAAAATGAAAATTATCCCATGATTCACTCACCCTCAAGCCATCCTAGGTGCATATGACATTCTTCTAGCAGACGAATACATTCTGAGTTATATTAATAAATATCCTGGCTAATTCAATGGCGGTGAATGGGAGCCCAAAATTTGAAGCCCCAAAAAGTGCATCCATCCATTATAAAAGTAATCCACACGGCTCCGAGGGGTTAATAAAGGCTTTCTGAAGTGAATAGATGGATTTTTGTAGGAAAAATTATTTACATATATTTAACACGTTATAAAGTAAAATATCTAGCTTCCGGCGGACCGCCTTCTGTATTCAACTTACTCAGAAAGTGTAACGCCTCTCATAGTTCAAAACATTTACACTATGTCTGACGTCATCGTCTGCGCCAGTTATGCTTTTTCATAAGTTGAATACGAAAGGTAGATATTTTACTATAATGTGTTAAATATGGATATTTTTCTTACACAAACCCATCGATTCCCTTCAAAAGGCCTTTATTAACCCCCCGGAGCCGCGTGGAGCACTTTTATAATGGATGGGTGCACTTGTTTTCAAATTTTGAATTGCCATTCACTGCCATAATAAAGCTTGGATTAGCCAGGATATTTATTAATATAACTCCGACTGTGTTCGTCTGAAAGAAGAATGTCATATACACCTAGGATGGCTTGAGGGTGAGTAAATCATCGGATAATTTTCATTTTTGGGTGAACTATCCCTTTAACAACAAAGAATTATATTTGGCTCAATAGTGGCAGCATGTTTAAGCTAATAGTTTTACATGGATAACATTAATGTCAAAACATGCTCAAGGATTGCCTTCAAGCTGCATTATCATTGTGACAGGTGAGGATTAAAAGCATACTTGACTTAACATTCCATTCACTTCTATTCATACGCATATGATTTGGAGCAGTAAACACAGCGACACACACACACGCACGCGACGCACGCACGCACGCACGCACGCATCGCACGCACGCACACACACACACACACACACACACACACACACACACACACACACACACACACACACACACACCTGCTGGGCTTCAGCAAATCAATGTCATCAAGCAACATCTCCTCTGCCCATCGAATAAGACCCAATATGATGCCTCACTTCACTTAAGACAGTTTAAAGGAAAGCTAAACCCCCTGAAGTAAAACCACTCCTGCACATTTATTTTAAATCATACATTCGTGCTACACATCGCTGCTGTTTTAATGGAGGGGCTTTAGCAGATTACAATGTTTCTGCTTTGATGAATATGAATGGGCGCAAATCAGCAAAGCACATCACTGAGCACAGGCACCTGTGCCTTCAGCCTGCATGTTAAAAATGTTTGTCTTTCCAGCTAATGAACTGTACTTCATGCAGTGTGATGATACATTGCCTATTTGATTAACATACAGTCATACAAACAAGGAAATTGAGAAGAAACTATAGTATGTAATGAAATGTTATTACTCCATTGAAGTAGGGATGTGCAAAATTATACATTTATAAAACTGATTAGTTTGTTGAGTTGTCTGAGCGACTATAGTCAGTCGCAAAACGTCCTGTTTAATTACATATAATTCTAAACTATACTTATGTCAAGCGCGTTTCTGACACCATGTGTACACCAGACATGAGCAGAAAAAGTAAATCGCTCTCATTATAATCAATGAAGTTGTCTAAACTAAAGTGTCCACTGTAGGATGCGATACAGCTTCAATGAACAGACAGATATGATGCAGGAACATGTATGTGCAGGAAATATATTTTCAAAAATCTATAACTTTACTGCACAGAAATTAAGGGAATTTAAAGATGCAATTTCCTGGAGCAGATTAATGTGAGACTTTCAGCACTATTTTATTTTATAACTATTTATTTACGCTACGTCATGACATTTATTTTTTCATATCGATTGTGGCAGACCGCAAGATGGCTTTTAACGATTTCCATCTCTGATGTTACATACAAATCAATGCAGGACTCCGAGCACATGTAAAAGGCTATGATCACATTGCCTTAGTCTATCACATTTCCCCGCCACCTTCAGATCTAACAGCGACACCGTCCATCTCCGTGCTATCATTCACACATTAGGCTTCAGCTCCATCCTCTTAAATAGCTATTGAGCATGCCAGAATCTTCTAGACACACGGCTCTACTGGAGCAGCAAGTTACTGCCATTTCTGACAAGGAACCTGAAGCCCTGACTGCTGCTTAAAAAATATCTGACAGCTCCTATGAGGAGCTCTTGAAGTCAGCAGACATACTGAGATTTTCTACTAAACCTTTAACTCGACAGGCACTTATGGCGCCAAGTCAAGAAAAAGCATGCGATTAAAGCAGCAGGACCAGCAGGAAACTGGATGAAGTCAATACTGGAAAAAATAAATAACATGCAGATATTAAAGTAATAAGAGCTTGTTTCCTTGTGTAATAACCACCTTGATGGATAGCAGTAATGTTCTGCGAGAAAAGAATAGTTGAAAGTTTGCGCTGGGGTGTCACACTATTCTGGTATTGACAATAACCATGATATTTAAAAAAACAAAGATTGATATCGTATTAACATCACGTGTGATAATATCGTAAATAATCCAGTGGCTAATCTAGTTGACACTCCAACATGGTGTTGAACAAACAAAACAAAAAAGAGCGACAACGCAGTTTGTAGCTACTACCATGCAAAATATCATGTCAGAGATGATGACAGACTAAAGTGAGACACTCAGCTCACAACCAAAAAAAGTTTGCTCGCCAGTGGGAATTTTTGGATCTCGTAAAAAAACAAAAAACAAAGAAACACCCCAGTTTGCAGGAGTGCCAAATCAACAGAAAGTACTTTTTATGCTTTTAAACAAATATGATTACAAACTCTCTCTCTCTGCCTCACTACATAAATATACTTGTGGAGACTTGTGAAACAGAATTTAGGCAAATTCTCAAACTCAGCCTGAACTATTAGCATGAGTGAACAGAACTGTTCTTACCTTATCTATGTGTTTAAAGGTGCTGTATGTAAGAATGACAGCTAGTGTTTAAAATGTGTACTGCAGTCCAAATATATTTACATTTACAATTATGCATTCGGCATATGCATTCAAGGCAACACATTTTACATTTTGTCAGTTCTTGCTTTCCCTGGGAATCGAACCCATGACCTTGGCGTTGCTAGTGCCACGCTCTTATTGTTTTGAGCTACAGGAAAGCTATGTAAATATAGGTATATTTATAAGTAAAATATATTTTTGCCCGCCCCATCCTCCTCAGACTTGGCGTCCACGCGGGTTGACAGTTTGAGGGCGCATAGCAAGGCAGCGCCATTGACAATAGAAGAGGCGAGAGACTTACACACTGAAAGTTGATAAGTTTCCGTCCATAGAAATGTTTAGATGGATGCGAGAAGCTGTTTAGGTCGGGTACAACCTGTGGTGTCAGAAATACTATTGGGTAAATTGGCAGCGTGCAGTATCACCACACAAAAACAAAAACAGACATGGAGCACTTACACATTTCAAAAGTAAAATAACTGGCTGTAGCATTGTTTTGTAGAGAGAGGCAGTATGTGAACTTGTTTCCTAAATATCTGAAAACATATTATGGTATGTTTATGCTTTAGTACTGTCAAAACTTACATACAGCACCTTTAAATAGTTTCCCTTTAAAGCTCCACCCCTAGTTCCATTGACAATTATCAAAACACACAGGACTTGAGCAAAAAGCTTGCCAGTAATCTGGTTATGTCGATTTCTGAGAATCATGGTTGAACTGTTGATATTTGAAATCAACCTAAACAAACACATCCCTTCATTACTCCGCCCCAAAATGCATTTCTCTTTATCATAGCAGAAGAAAAATGGCGAAAAATAAAGTGAAGATGGTAAGCGAAGCGACAGGAAAGAACAAATAAAAGAACATACAGTGCACATGTATATACAAGCAAGAGTTCAAACTCATGTATGGAGCAAAAACAACATAACCTCACAGTCCGTTTTCAAGTCTTCTCGCTTAGGTCTCTCCAGTGCTTGAAAGGTTTACTAATATTCTGCGGGTCCTAAAGCTCTTGCCTGATCATAACACTTCTTTTTCAAGTGATATTCCTCTGACCTTTTTTCTCTTTTGTAATGTCTCTCAAACATCTCTCTATCTACAGTCTTTCTTCAAATCTTTCGTTTGCTCACTCTCTCCTCCCCCATCATGAGTGTATCGCCCCCTTCTGCTGATTGGATACAAGCTTGTTGTGGTGCTCAGTTCGATCCACTTTCAACAGCGTTTTCCAAAAATAAACACTGCACCTTTAATGAAGGTTACGATGAGGTGATGAGGTCAGCAATGGACTCGAAGCATCCTATACAGATCTGGGGCCAGATTTACTAACAGCTTGCGCCAGCACTAAACCCTCTTTTTGGCATCAAACAAACTACTGTCAGGATTTACTAAAGACACAGAGTGAAAAATTTGCTCCTGAAAAGGCATGGACAGTGTTATTTTGCGACTGACCTATGTGCATATGCATTTGTAAGAGTTTCCCTTTTAGACACAAAATTTATGGAGAGTATTTAAATCAATCACGCTTGAGGTGATTTACTAAGGTTTAAGCTCGTCAATTGACTGATGTTTGCACCATTATTTACCGCCCAAAAAAGCATGTCTTACACTAACTGAGTAAATTGCATTGGTCATTATGGAAATGATCTGGCTGCTGTCTGTGTTCATTAATTTGCGTGTCATCGGTAGATCACGCACAGAGCTGTTCACTGCCATATGTGCTTTCATGGAATTGCGCTCTCACGTTTAGTAAATCTGGCTGACGTTTTAAAAATGCAGATATTTTAAAACATACAGAAAGCATCAGGAGGTTTAGCATGTAAACGTCTGGAGTTTAAGTGTAACAGGCAGAAGAAGTGATAGATTGGAGAAGCGGAGAAGCAAACAGTTTACTCATTTCAAAGAAAGACACCACATCATATAATCTGATTATGATGAAGTGCTCCATATGGAGGCTGATCAGAGTCTGCTTTTGCTCACAGAACAGCCCTACTCAGGCACAAACACGGATGCACAAGATCTCAGAGCCGAGTCTGGTTTATTTGATCTGTTCTCGGCTTGATTAAAAGGCATTATTTCCCCCTTTGATGTTGAATAGGAATAAAAAAAGGGCGAAAAGCAGTCTATAAGAGATGACTGACTCATATGGTAATGATTTAACAAAGCCATTTAGTGCTCAATTGCAGCTGCACACATACATTAGGTGCCTAAATGTTTGCCTAAACACAAACCTAGCTGCTGATATATTTGCTATTAAAACCCAAAGGTAATACAAAATGTCGTCTTTCTCAAGTAATCCCAAAGAAACCCACTTTAAAATACAAATACTAAGCAAAGCTAGTTTAAAGATGGCAGTTGCATTTAATCGTCCCAGTCTCAGGGTCTCCTGGGACTCTGCTTTCTGTTGAGTAAAGGAAAAACTAACACCCATGCGTCACTGAGAGGTATGGCATTTCTGGAACAATGACAATTAGCCTAGTCTAAACAATAGGGACAACTCACTTTTAAAATGTCTCCAAGGATTGCTCTTCCTTGAATTATATGCATACAATGATAATGAGACAATGATTACTTACAACACATATAAAGGGTCACAGAAACTCTCTATGTAGTTCATTTTAGATACTCAGCTATTTATATATAAACATTTAGTTTAATTCATATTAATATCTATCTATCTATCTATCTATCTATCTATCTATCTATCTATCTATCTATCTATCTATATCTATCTATCTATCTATCTATCTATCTATCTATCTATCTATCTATCTACCTACATCCATCCACCCACCATCCCTCCTCCATCCATCCATCCATCCCTCCATCCATCCATCCATCGTCAGAAACATTCCTTAATCAGCCTTTATCTGACCAAGTTCTCTTGTGCTGTAAATTACTCACAAATCTTATGATAGTTCAATAATCTCCATTCAGTTTTCACACAATATTAGTTGTTTTCTTGCCTTTTGCATAACATTGCACCATTTCATGTTTTTCATCTTCAGAAAGATCTTTCTTCCTCCCCATATTGCATGAGAACTGTGACTTGCTTACTAATGTGGAACAAGCTCTTTAAGTAAGGTTTCCATTTACCTAAGACGACCTGGCAAACCATTTAACAAACCTATCTTAGATTGATACAGTTATCTAAAAATATATAGCCTATGGACAAATAAAACAAACCACGTTCTTTGAAAAACTCAAATCTGAATGTTTATTGTACTGAAATCCTACTGATATGTCACTTGCATAATAATTTTGGAACACAGTGTGTATAAATGATATAGTAGAAAGTCTAAAAGGTTTACACATTTTAATCATTATTTAGAATAAGTGTCCACATAGACAAAAACAGAACAAAGTCACAGTCCTTGGTGAAGTACCTCATATGAGAAACATTAGAATCATACAAAGTCTAAATAACAAACTCCATCTGGGTCAGAAATTCAGGTATTCCATATATCATTACCTCAGTTTAAGAACCTTTCCATACAAGAAATATTTCATCTAGTGGTTTTACTGATATGGATTTGTATGTGGCTGACAACTAGAAACAAGATGGTCGATAAAATGGCAATCCAGTATACTATGATATAGTGTAATCAATTTACACTGTAATTAAACATTTCCTCAAACTTACCAAAAATATTAGAATTTGATATGAAGTAAAACTTAAAGTAGCAACGAATCTTTCATAAACCAGCCATAACACTGATCTACCATCCATGGTATTATATGAGCCATTCAGCCAAGACACAAGATAACCCACTGTGCTAGCGCTCCATTGTGCAGGTCCATCCAGAATGAGGAAGTATGTTGTTTGATGTTTGTAAGTGGCTTACTGTGGTGCTGGGTGGGCCAGTGGGTCAGACTCCGCCCTGCGGCCCAGACACACTAATGGAGCCATTTATCTCCTGTCAACCTGCAGCTGGCTACCGGTTCCCCACTGCCTCCTCTGCCGCTTGAATAGCCAGGCATCTGGAGTCACGGGCAAAGAGAAAGTCTAGACCGGACACAGCACCACTGGGGCACTGCCACAGCCCCACACGTCACGGACGGATGAAGACACATCGATTAAAATGAGTGACTGGACTTTGGGGATTCCCAGGCTCTGCTGTTAGGACAGGTGCCAGGAAGCCATTCGCAGAGTTATCACCTCCAAATTTGTTACAACTGACCTGCCGTCCAAGCCGAGTGGCGGCTGATTCAAACAGGAGAGGTGTTTAAGAAAGCCAGGAGTATGCAAATTCTACACTCTAGGATTCTTAAAGAGGAACATTTTGTGCTGGATTGCGCTCATGAGTTGCTTTATAATCCTTTGGAAGCTTTAGATTTCACACTTTACAGGCTCTTCAGATCAGTGTATTATACACTGATTTCTGAGTTCAGTACAGTACATTATTATAAGTGATTAGACTCTGGTCGGCAATTAACAAAGGTGTAATTTTTGTCTTACAGCAAAATTAATTTATCTAAAAAAATTTTTTTAAATCTAACATTCTAAGTGCTATAATTGAATTCAGACATTACAACATAATTATTCAGTATGAAAAATGGATATTAATTTGGAGATTTGGTAAAAGATTATATTTAACAGTGTTATTAAATTAAACTGGTCTTTTTTTTTTTTTTTAGAAATTTTAGAGATAAATGTAAAAAATTTGCATGCACATCAATATGGACCAATATAATGTATTCTCCAATAAATGACCAATAACCAATAATGCATTCAGAGAAAAAAAAATCTTGTAGACTTGCATTGAAAGCAGGAGCTGAGCCATAAAGAATATAGACTTGGGGCTTCTTCAATCTAGCTATTAAAGCTATTAAAATCTAGCTAATAAAATCTAAGCTAATACCTCGTCCTTTGTCGACATTTCATTTGACCCCACACATGATATGCAGGAAAAAAATATGTATATAGTGGCTGGAAGTCTTTCAGTTAGTACCCACAGCGGCACAATAATATGTCAGCACATTTGCAATTTGTTCCCTCGTATTAACCCTTTCCCAGCCAGCATTTTTTTTATGTTTGCCAGTCACTGCCAGAATGATTTTGATCGTTTTCACAAAATTTTCATGTCCCCTTAAATATTTTGTTATATGAATATCTGAACATCAATATATCAAAAGAAAGAACAGACCCTCTGCTTAAAAAAAAAAAAAAAATTTTTTTATTCTATACACTTGAATGTAGGTAAGTTCACATCTGAAAAAACACATCTAGAGCAAAAAGCTTAGAAAATTGCATTTTTGTCAAAGGCCTATTCAGATTGGATTCAGAACGATGGCAAAACATAGATGAGTAGATCGAGTCCATCAACAACCCTAAAGCTTCACAGTCAATACCTGCGTCCTTTGTCGACATTTAATTTGGTAACATTAGGCAGTCTTGATTCATGTATACTGTTAAGAGTTGATAATTGTATTTTATTTACATATGCATCTGCTTACATGTAATTATCACTTATTTCTGCTTCTTTTCCACCTGTGTTTTAATCCTGAGATTCTGTACTCTTTTTCGAAGAGGTGTATTAGTGCCCTATAGCAGTGAAAACAACGGAAAGTCTAGAAAATTCAGTCAGTGGCGTGCTAAGCATCTATTTTGTCTCATAAATTCAAGATTCAAGTTTGAGTTTATTTGTCATTACACATGTACAAGTACATAACTAAAAGAAGGAAATTCTTCTAACAGGTGGTGGAAAAGAGTTAATAAGTAAACTGTGAGCATAATATAATAATTTGCTCTTTATACAAATGTCTTTAATATGTTCCATTGTTTTAGTTAAATTTAACTAAATGAGGGAATGAATAACCAAGAGAATGAATGCTTAATTCATGCCACGACATATGATTTTTTTGTCCACATATGGGGCTCTCTGAATATTAGTTTAATGTATTGTGAATTAATACAAAGAGGAAATCACCCAAAGTCATCAGATTAAGCCTAGTGCAATAGCCCTTAAATTACCCATCACCACACAAACTCTTTTAGCGAAATGTCTTTTACCTTCACTGGTACATTTATGAAAAGCTCAACTCTACAAAGAGTGCTGAGTAGCAGCATGCAGGTGGATTCAACTGGGAGGCCTGGCAACAGAATCCACGGCTCTTCACTGCAGGCTGTGAACATTCTCCATTCTCTTATCCACCTTCAACCGCTAACTGCCAGCATAACACGACACACATTTTGAGAGCCCACGCTGAGGTCAACTGTTCACCCACAGCTAACGCTTGAGCAGAACAGGTGAGCCATATGGCCAGCGAGCACCGGAACATGTTTTTCTGTACAGTAAACCTGTCTACTAGTATGTGACATGCTGATTTTCTGCAGGATTAGCACTAACAAAAGACGT